>CM036340.1:8164768-8734767 GCA_020615435.1 Telenomus remus
ACACGATCAAATCAGATCTGCAATTTTGGAGAGGAAAAATGAGTTGGTTTCGGGAGGTCGCATTTCGTCGAAAAAGTCGTCTGTTTGGGACGACATTGGCTTGAGTCTCAACAACAAAAGTGGTTCTTCACTTCATTCCTATGTTATGAATCGACCAGAATTAAAAGCTAAGATCTTAGGACAGCAAATTGATGAAAATAATGAAGATGAGAATGAGTTTGATTGTTCAGGAGATAATTCGAGGATCAATGTCAGCACAACCTCAGAACCAGAAGTGACTCATAAAATCACGCCTTTGATAATTTCTTTTACTTTATTAGAACTGAGAAAGGAAGACCACACCTTAAAACTAGAGATCACATGGTTTTCAGTCCTGGTTAGACAGATGAAATGATTTTACGATTAACAAAAATTGGCGTAGGTTGTGCGTTCAATTTCAAAACTCACAAAATCTATTCCAACAGTGACACAGCAACTTTCATTGGGTCTTGCAAATGCGGAGCAACAATAAGAGGACACATCCCTGATATAAAAGCTAGTGTTGTCGAAGATATTTGCTACGTACTTATTGGTTCGAATACGAGCTTTTGTGACAAAAGACAGCTCAAAGGTACAACAAGACAGAAAGTTGCTGAAGAAATGTACTCGACTGATCCAACATGATACAATTTTTATTTATATTAAATATACTTCATTGATTAAGTCACATAATTTTTTAATTATCAGGAACGTGTCCATCAATTTACCGTGCCAACTTGGCGACTAAATTAATGAAACCTGGCGACACAGAACCCGCTAATTTACCAGGATCCGCAGTTTTACGCACAGCATTGAGTGAGCGTACTAAGCAAGATCGACTGGATAATTATCCATTGCGTGCTATTTTGAAGATGAAAACTCAAGATTACAGAGGGACAATCGGCCATGTAGGCTTATCTGCTTGCTGGGTCCACTACACAACTCCAACTCAAGTGGATCTTTACCGGATTTTTATGAAAAAAAAATCCGCATGGTAGCGTGTCCATAGAAGCAACAGGAAATGTTGCCGCGCCTGTGGTATCGGAAATGATAATTCAAGATACAGACCGATGTCCACCAGTTTATTTGTATCAAGTCATGCTACGGGTACAGGACATGAATTAAACGAATACCCTGTTGCTCAGATGGTCTCTGAATCGCACTTGACAACGACAATAGACTTTTGGCTGAAACAGTGGTTAGCACAAGGAGTCCCGATACCAGGAGAAGTGGTCTGCGATTCATCTGCAGCTTTGATGAATGCAATAGTAAGTGCATTTACTTCTTGTAGATCGTTGGAAGAATATTCGGACCGCTGCAAAAACGGACCTTTGCCAGATGTTTATATCAGAAATGATGTGGCTCATCTCGTTAAGACATACGCCGATTTTTTGAAAAACGTACATCCAGGGCAGAAGAGATTGTACATGGCTTCTATAGCCAAGTTTTTTATGGCGATGACATTCGAAGAAGCTGGTTCTATTTTGAAGGATATCTTGATTCTCTGTCGAAGCATGTATCGTTAACGGCGAGTTAACCCAATGCACCCAAGCTAAAAATAGGTTACTAGCCTTGCTGGTCATTGACGATCAAAATGGTTTTCCAAAAAATGGAATCAAAGAAATGGATACGATTTTAGAAAGAGAGTCTAATGGTACAGGTGATCAAAATGTTTTTACGAAGCTTCATTCTCAATTCATATTTTTTATGCATATAAATTTTTAGTCATTTAAATATATTTTCTTTAACAGTGGCAGAGGAATCGTTAGGAGAATACGAGGGTATTGAATGTGCACCATCATCGTGTTTAGAGTGGGCTTAAAAAATCGTCCAAGAAGTACGAAATTAGTAGAAGAAAAAGGGGAGGGTCCAAATGGATACGAGAACAAAGCTTTGGCAAATAAGCTTGTCAAACATAGCGCAATTCTTCCCCTGATTACTTGCGTGTCAAGAGACTCGTTTGGATATGGCAGATGTCCAGCTACAAGTTGTTGTGTCGAACATGGATTCCATTACTTGAAAAATTACTCGATGAAAGGAAAAAAAAGAGGATTGACTGTTTACTTCAACATCATATTGAGTTTATCGAAAAAAAATCTGCTCATTCTAGCTCAGGAATCAGAGGAAGAAGCTGTCGAAACAGAGTTAGTTGAATTTGAAAAGGATGTTAGTCGGGAATTAGAGCCGAGAGAAGAAGCCTCTGGAGAAGATTCCGACTTCAATCTTTCAACAAAAGTCACATTTAAAGAGACATTATCATCTTGCAGCAAGGTAAATATCACAAGTTAGAACTATTTCATCAGAAACTAAAACGAAAATTCGTTTTCCTGCCCTTTTCATAGAGTATTGACTTAGTCTAAAATTGGGAACACTGGAAAAATCTTCTTTTTTGCCATTTACATTCAGTCTTCAATCAGTCTGAAATTCAGCACCGTAAAAAATCGTTTTTATGCAAATACCATGCAGTCTTTAATTAGTCTGAAATTGAAGACACTGAGAAGTGTTTTTTTATTGATTTAACATGCAGTCTTTGACGAGTTTGAAAATCACAATTGTGGAAAAATCGTTTCTATACTATTAATATTTAGTCTTTAATTAGTCTAAAATTCAGAACTGTAAAAAAATCCTTTTTATGCGATTAACATTCAGTCTTTCATTAGTCTAAAATTCAGAACCGTAAAAAATCGTTTTCATGCAATTTACATTTAGTCTCAAATAGTCTGAAATTCGGAACACTGAAAAAATCTTTTTTTTGCTAGTTACGTTTAGTCTTTAATTAGTCTAAGATTCGGAACATTTTGCGTTTTGCTTTGATCATTCGTTACTTTAGGACTCTTCAAAAATGTTTATACCATGAACAATTAGTCTCAAACCCTGCCTGAAATATGTGAACATCTATTCTAATTATACAGCCAACTTATTAGTTATTTTTTCGATAACAGCAGACTACAGACTGCAAAGCTTCGTTACTTTAGGACTCTTCAAAAATGTTTATACCATGAACAATTAGTCTCAAACCCTGCCTGAAATATGTGAACATCTATTCTAATTATACAGCCAACTTATGAGATAGTTATTTGCCAATGATTGAAGATAACGCGCGTCGAGTTCTTGGCATTCGATAACAGCACTAAGAAAAGTCTTCTTTTGTGCAGGGGAATTAAAATACTTAATTCATTTTTCAGACGGAATGTATCACTTGCGATAAAAGTGCCGCATTGACTGGGATGCAGAAGTGTTTGATGTGCGGAAAGAAAGTTCATATTTCTGACGAATGCTCTGTTCTTATAGAAAAAAAAACAGATAATATGATGGAGCATCGAGTATGCAAATCTTGTAGCAAATTACCTGAACGCGCCATTAGAAAAGTGGTGTCCCTAAGAGCAAAAGAGAATTGGATGGGTCAGAACGACGAGTCAAAAGAGCCAAAAAGAAAAGCTGAATACATCAACGGCGACTTTAACAACAACGATTTTGAACTCCTTAAATTTTCGAAAAATGGAAATTTTCCCTTTCTGTTGAACGGAAACCAGAAATGTCTGCAACCTGTAATGATAAAAAAGCACAACTTCATAGTACGCAACACATGCGCTTTCGATGCTTTCGCACAACTAATCCTCATTGCACAATATGATTATTCTGTTTATGACTCTGTTCTTGCTCTTGAGAAGAACGACATCACAATACATAATTTGTTACCTACGAACCGCTTATTTTTGCAAATGATTTCTCAAGTGCTAACCGATCAAAAACTCAATTATGGAACATATGTGCGGCGTTGTCAAATTATGAGAAAAATAGAATCTTCACAGATACAGTCAATTGGGAAAAAAATCATCGAAGTTGTGTGTACATCTAACATTGGCATTGTGGCAAAAACAATGATGGCCGGAATACCAAGTTACATTACTAAAACTTCTTGCACTGCATGTCCTACTGAAGAGTTTACTGATGACAGTATGATATCTATCAGCCATGAAAATCTGCTTCATACTGACTTCTCTTTGAGGGTAGAAAAAATAGTGTTTGGAGTTATGAAGGATACACCATCTCGACATGGTTGCAGCGGTACAGAATTCTTCACTATCGAAAAAACAGGTAAAAGTTGTTCTGATACTAGTCTTACTTTTGTACGAGATTGGTAAAATGAGATGGATTTCTTTCATGCTTCTAGGACCTACATTGCTATTTAACGTTGAACAGGGGGGTTACCACTCCAAGAAAGTACCTCTGAGTGCATTTCTGAAAATTCTGAACTTGCCTACAATCAGTGAACATACATTCAAATTGAGCGGCGTTGTGGAATACCAGCCACCAATAGGTACTGAGATGTTGAGTGAGGACAGCGTCGGACATTATGTTGCCTACGGTCTAAGACCAAGCGGGTCTTGGATAGAAATGGATGATTTACAAATTAAAAAGAAGTGTCGCAAAACCGCGAAAACTAAAAAAAGTTATGCCCGTTGCAATCTTATTCATAAAACAAACTCATTAGATATAAGGCACTTATAATTTTAGACTAACAACGTTTAAACCAAATAATTATGTTTGTATACATATTTCATGAAAAAAACTTGATTAACGTTCAAATAAAAAACCTGTTTCAATAAATACATTTTCAATTGGTAATTTTATTCCATCTGCGTATGCTCTTTGGAATAAGATCCGTAACTACTGACTTTCATTAAAGATTTATTTTTTAGTTAACTGAATTTTGGACTATTAAAAACTAATGAACTTCGAAAAAATATTTTTGCAGTTTTTTTTGCAATACTAATTTAGTCTGGAATTACATACAATCTTTGATTACTCTCAAATTAGTATAAAATTTTGAACACTAAAAAAATCTTTTTTATGCAATTTAAATCTAGTCTTTAATTAGTCTGGAATTCAGGGCAATATAAAATCCTTATTTAATTAGAATACAGTCTTTGATTCGTCTGAAATTCAGAACATCAAAAAAATGTATTTCATATTCAATTCAGATAAGTCTTTAATTAGTCTGAAATTCAGAACATCAAAAAAATGTATTTCACATTCAATTCAGATAAGTCTTTGATTAGTCTGAAATTCAGAACATCAAAAAAATGTACTTCATACGCAATTTAGATATGTCTTCAATCAGTCTGAAATTCAGAACACAAAAAAAATATTTTTTATGCAATATGTGTCTAGTCGTAAATTGGTAGTAAATCCAGAAAACTCAAAAATCTTTTTTATGCCATTAAAATCAGTCTTTAGTTAGCCTGAAGTTCGGAACTGTGGAAAAATTGTTTATGTGCAATTTACATTCAGTCTTCAATCAGTCTGAAATTCAGAACTTTAAAAAACAGTTTTCATGCAATTAACATTCAGTCTTTGATCAGTCTGAAATTCAGAATTGTAAAAAACTGTTTTTATGCAATTTACATTCAGTCTTCAATTAGTCTGAAATGCAGAACTGTAAAAAATCGTTTTTATGCCATTAACATTCAGTCTTTAATTAGCCTGAAATTCCGAACGGTAAAAAACTTGTTTTTATGTAATTAACCTTCAGTATTTTATTAGTCTGAAATTCAGAATTGTAAAAAAAATCGTTTTTATGCATTTAACATTCAGTCTTTAGTTAGTCCAAAATTTGAGGCACTAGAAAATGTATCTTTTTTCGAATTCGCATACAGTCTTAGGCTAAAATTTAGAACACTGAAAACATCTTTTTTATGTTATTTTTCATGCAATTCAGATAGAATTTACATTTAGTCTGAATTTCAGAACTTATTAAAAACTGTTTATGCAATAAGCAAATAGTGTGTAATTAGTCTGCAATTGTTTACCCTAGGAAAATCATTTTTAGGCAAATTTTTGAATCAGGCTTCAATTCAAAACACAAGGAATTTTTCCTTTTGCAATTTACTCAAGTCTCAAATTAAATGGAAATTTGAATTTTATATTAACAATATCTCTATAATTTATTTTAGACTAATTACTGCACGTTCGTTTCACAAAGTGTAAGTCCAGGAGTTGTGTTTTTGGGATGGTTCATGTAGCGGTTGTAATGAAACAGATATATACTAAACGAAAAAAATAAGTTAGTCATTTTTTTAGGGGTGGTTCGACCACGGGGTAGTTCAAGGGATGTTCTTTTGCACTTAACAGTTTAAAATTCGTATAAGATTGTTGTGCCAGGAAATTTCGTGGTGAAAATTTATTTTTGAAATATTTTTTTTCCATGTTTTACGGATGTGGGGTGGGGGGTTGTACATGGGGGGGGGTGGATAAATGCTCAAGTTGTTGTCCTTAATGAGCTCGAAATTTTGGCCTGTACAAAATTTTACTCCTGAATATTCTACTGTTGTGGGGGTGCCAACTTAATTGATAGTTGGCACCCCCATTCAAAATTTCGAATATCTCGATCTAGGGGGTGGTCAGAAATTTTTTTCTTGCAGTCCAAAATTGTCCTTAACTAGCTCAAAATTTTCACCGAAACAGATTTTCATTTTTCGAAAGTGGGGGTGCCAACTTCATGACCATATTTTGCTGAGACCGCGCTCCACGTGTGCCTCAGCCAAGGGCACAATTCAGCGGTTTTTAGCAGAATCTTGAGGGGCGATCGCCGCTGGCGACCGGCCGGACGCTTCCGATGGGCGTCAGAATCAATCTTAACGACAATTAATCAAGAGTTCCGCGCTCTCCTTATCCTAGTAATTAAGTCCGCTGCCGGACTAAGCCTGATTCTCTGCCGCGCCGCAACACCGCGAATAGTTATATCACTTTTACAATTTTTATTCAAAAGTCTTCAGACTATAACTTAGCTTAATTTTACCAATCGTTCACGCGCTGCATCCCTATCAATATACTGATTTAAAGGGTTTATTTTGAGTTATTATTTATATAACCAAAAGAACCCTGCATAACAATGTACTCTTTAACGTATCGAACATCATTGAATGTGAATTGCTATGAGTATGAAGCCTATAGGAGACATCATCAACAGCTAAAGCGTTAAATTTAAATTGTATTTATTTTTTTTTAAACAAGATTTTGTAATAGCAGTCGTGGGTGAAATTTGTGGTTACGAGCGTCGATTGTATTAGGCGTGTTTTTTCTGGCGCTTTTTTCGTAGATGTTGTTTGGGATCGAAAATCTTCAGGCGCAACTTTGACAAAAGAAATGTACCCGATCCTCCTTGGCTCGAATAAAAGAACGAAATCTGTATTTCTATCGACCAGCGCATAAGAAAAGAGAAAAAAATATATTCGAGCTTGTAAATTGAACAAACATAGAGATACGTCTATTTAATAAACGGACAAACGCCTATCAGGTGTATATATATACAAGGCAGAAGACAGACAGACGGACAGACAATGGTGCTCATCGCTCGATGGACAAAGCAGCTACTGCGTAAACACTCCAAGACCTCTCGACAATGCCGGAAAATATAATACGCCCAATCTGGCTCGCCTCGAGATTACCCGGATAAGCATTCAACTTATGTATTTCCGATACACACACTCGTCTTCTTCTGTACTTCACCCCGCGACTCTTCTTGCCTCCCGGCTCTACTCCAGTGCTCTCTCGCTCGATCTCGTTCTTTTTATTTCTACTTGCCTTACTTTTTTGACCATTTCCCTCATATTCTCTTCTGCACGCTCGCTCGCTTTCTTTTTATTTCTTTTTTTGCAATTTCTACAACGAAGAATTACTTTTGTCATTGTGCCGGGATGATTTCGGTTGGAGATCGATAAGTAAAGTAAAAGAACAAACGCGTCCTGGAATTACAGACATGTCGACTGCCACATCAGTCGAAAACACTTTAAACCTGACTAGTTTAATACCTATCTTGATTATTTCTCAAGCCTAAATATTGACATGTTTATGTCTTATTCGATAAATATTTTGTTTTGCGAAAAAAATTTTTTTGTTACTTTATAATTCAACGAATTAAAAAAATACATTTATCTTAACACAATATTAATTAAAAGAGAATATGTGGTGAATAAATTATTTTTAAATATCGCCTAAACCAATTCAAACTAATTTTGAAACATATCTATAGATTTGATTTTACTACTATTGGGAATGTATTTCAATCATTCACTAAAAATATTTTTTAAATGTCTATACTTCTCAAATACATGACGTTTAGTGTTTGTTTGTTGCGCAGTATTTTGTAGTCATTAAATAGCAAATCTAGAAATCGTATCAGTAACCAATCATACAATATCGATCTTCGCCTAGGTTTCCTTCATCCCTGGCTGACCATTCCTACAAACGAATCGTGTGCCAAGATATTTCAGCAGGAATGTTCATCCGCAGAGCGCAAATAGTCGCAGCTCAGTGCTCGACATTCGACTTCTGCTCGGGTTATAGAGTCACGTCGTCCATGCACATTGTCCTTATACTCAGCAACGATCCCATTGGATGACAGCGTCAACGCACCACGCCCATCTTGTACCTTCTATACAATCATCTACGCGTTTCTAAAGCATATCTGACTTTCCTCTTGGAACTAAAACTCTTGTGCACACAAATGCACTTGTTCGCATGGACGTTAGTGCGTGCATTTCGGGGATACAAACCTTATCATCTACAAGGCAACTGATTTTTGATTCGGGTGAGCAAAAAGTTAATAGCATGAAGGGTTTAACCCTTCTGCCGTAATTTTCGCGATATCCCGCGAAATTACAAACACACGTAGTAAAAAGGACCAGGCCACTTTTACTGGGCTAGTAAAATTCAACTTAGTTAAGACCAGTTGCAGCCAGCTAATAACGACGTACTGTATTTCGAGAAGGTTTTCTTAATAACCTTGAATGACATTCATTTATAGTATAATGACTTGGAAAAAAGTTTAAAATATCAATCAACGAATAAAATTTTGTAGGAATGTCGAACAAATACGTCTCGCAGTTTTGTGAATACATACTATTTTTGTATGCCGTTTCTTACAATTATTTTATGCATATTTGCAACCAGAATAAATTGATGAATAAATGAAGAATCAGCAAAAAGCACACTCTGCTTTCCCGTAAAGCGATAGGGGATAATGAATACGGCCAGCTATTAGACGCTAGTCAAAAAGGCGAAGTGACTTCATTCTCTCTTGGCATGTTTTTTAAGTCAAACGAGTCGCGGCGAGACGAAGTCGCTACTTGAAAAGCTCATCAACGTTCCTTATACGATATGATGATAATGTTTTTGCTGGACACGAGCGACACTCGAACGCCAACTACCCCTGACTAATTCAGTCGAGGTCTCTTTTGCTTTTCCGTCTCGTAGTCCATACGTACAGACATGTCGCTTCTTTGAAATCTGGCACTGACAAATATATGGTTTTTTTCTTTAGTTCAAATGAAAGATACTTGAAAAAGATATTTCTACAATTTTTCCCTCCTTTCAACTTTATTCTTAGATTTTTTTCTTTTACTTTTTTAGAAAGCATCCAAGTTGTTTGAATGTTATTTCTCTTGAAGTATGAAACTTTTCGACAAAATTCGACAAACATGTTATATATATTTCTTTAAATTTTTTTATCATAAATTAGTTATAATAGACAAGTTTTTATTTCATAAGCGTTTCAAATTACTGTGAAAAAATTGATCGTTTCTTGCGCCCGAGTCGGTATATGAAATATATCGGCTTGCGCATAGTCACTGTAGAAACTGAGTCGGTACGAAGTACAGAGTTCAGATTCTAGTTCAACTCGGTAAAAATTATAATATATTTTGTACAGGACTTCTCTTTAATTAAGAATTATTTTTAATGTTTCTGATTTCATAGCGTTTAACACTTGAAATAATCAAAAAATGTTGACGTTGACTTTAAAATCACATGTTATTTTGAAGCAGAAGATCTGCTTTAAAATGCTTCTAATTGATATGGATTCCTCAAACGAGCTTCATTATGAATTTTTACTTTAAAAATGGTAAAAAAAAATTTCTTTCATTAAAATTATATATTGATTTCAAGTGAAATAATTTATAATAAATTTTTCTTTACTTCAAACTTTATGTAAAGTGAATGAAAAACTATTTTTTTTGCTTGAAAATTAATATTGGACTCACTATCGAAAACTTTTCAATTTCAAACGTTTTTTAGCAAGCAGTTTGTAAAAAGCTTGAGTTATCGCCGGTATATTGATTAAGGTTCTGATCCAAGATAGTTCGCAGGAGGGTTGGTTCATTTCTGCACAGATGGCGCCGTCTGTTGACTTTAATGATGGTACGATACGGTGTTGCTAGATAAAAACAACTATAATAATTCTGAATCATAGGTTCCAACCTTTCGACTAAATCAATTATTCACGTTTCACAAATACACATGGCGTCATAACAATTTAAAAAATTTTAAATTGCGCAGTTAATTGAAACTTGGGTGGTATAGAACAAGTAACCAGCAACAAGTAGAATTGCCATACTTACGACTGATCAGCACGCATACGCGAGAACAATTAAGAAAATTAAGAGTCATTAATTAGTATTCACTTCCTTTTCATTCAGCGTTAGGAACAGTTTTTCTAATATTAATTATTATAGCTGTAATTGAAGGCTGTATTCTCTTATTATTTTATTATATAACACGTTAATGAATTGTCTAGCAGTAATTCACTTGGCGATGTGAATAAATTGACAAGAATCGCGTTTTTTGATTTCGTTACTGTAGGACAAACGAACAGCTATAGAACTTAGTTGCACATTCTTCTGGTTTTTCTGCGTTCGAGAACTTTAATAAATGTCATAAACGAAGAGGCTTTACATTGCGGTTAACGCATCAAGCTTGCTGTTGACTGGTTGCAGATTCAATTTCCGTTCCTGGCCAAGCTCCTTGAGTTTTTTAGAACTACGATGATGCACAGGGTGTGTTATAAAATCGAATGTTTACTAATAAAAATGACGAACTTTTCGCCTAAATAGAAAACTTTATGTTCGCATAGAAACGATTCTCAACTGTCATAATTTTGAAACAATGATTACATTGAATTCCCTTCACGAATAAAAAATTTTAAGTCAAAATTATAATAATTTGATTTAACCATTTTGGGACTCACACGTTTTCGTTAGAGTGAGTTCTGTTTTACTCATAATAGAATCATTTCAACAATAATTAGTAAGTTTTTAAAAAATTTCTAATTTAGTGACTAAGTATTTTAGTTAACTTTGGTAATTACAAAATTGAAAATTCAATTCAATTTAAAACACTTCTTAATAATTTTGGATTCAGAAAAAAATATTACTTGATTTTCAATAATTGTACTATAGTGGTGATTAGGAGGAACCACTTAAGTGACATTTTCAAAAGCGTCAATATTTTTGCAAAAATCACGTATATTTCTAAAAGTCTAACTTTTGAACATGAGATGTTGAATTTAATTTATATTTTGTACTATAATTAACCAAAAATCGCGTAACTCATCATATTTCTTCGATATAAAATTGTTATATTCAAAACTTCCACAAGATTTACACAATTCCCAAAACCACTCAACTGATTCTTTTTAATTACCACAGATCCAATTAAAAATCATTCATACTGATTTTCAATTCATAATTTCAAATAAAGTTTCACAAAATACTTATTATCTTGCCTATTATTAAATTAGGTAAGATTTAATTATGAGTTGATTTAATGGAATTACAAAAGTTAGTTTTGATGTGAGTAAATAAAATCGACAAAAAATTATTAATAAACCTCAGCAACGATGAAATTATCGATCTATAAGAGGATGAAGGATAATTAATAGTGATTTTCGCCTTGTTACCAATTCGCAGCACCAATTTTGACTAAACGTTAACCCTCAGTTTGGTTGAACGTGAGCTTACTCTCTCCAATTGATAAATTTATGTTTGTATAGGAATGAAATGATAGGGAAGCAAGTATATGCATTTACCAACACTAGAAAAAACCGCCGTGCAACGGCAGTGCGTATGCGAAAGAAGCAAGACGGCCATGAAAAGGAGGAGGGGGAATTGGGCTGAGAGGGTGGCACAAGAAAGCGGCTTCTTTGATCTTACCCACACGTCACTAAAGAGCTACTCTCGCACGGATATAGCTTTCTCTCTCTGCTTGCATTTCAGAAGAACTCTATCATGCGTGCTCGGTTGTTATTGGCGTCATACATATTTACGGTACCACCATTTTATAAAATTGAAAACCATGTTTTGACAAATTAAAACTTTCTTTTAATTGCCAACTATGTTGTCAGTTTTCGAATAAATAAATGTTTTTTGTTGATGTTTTTTATACTGATCCCTTTATACACAAAATTTCAATAATTGGTGCTAATAATGACAGGAGTTTGCATTGGAAATTCAGCATAAACGTAGATCGGGTAGCAGCGAAGTTCAGGTTCCCAACGATTTGGTGGCCCATTACATAAGCCGCGAAGTCGCTTGATAATGGGATGCAGCTGCGGCTCAAATGGAAAGGCCTCGGATAAGTCCCAGACATAGATAAGGGACCCCCCAAAGGCCTCTCTTGTCGGGCGCCAGGCACTTTCCATCGTCCTGAACCTCTCTCTCGGTGGTCACCGGTGTTCTTTTCCCTTCTGCACCTCTTTCTCCCCCATTTTGTACCTTCTATACGCGCTCTTTTGTCTCTTCTCCACGTTTCTCATCCTCCCACTTTGCGAATCGATTTATTTCTTTGCGGAGAACGTCGCCCCAGCGCTCACCTTAAGCGCCGATCTTCTTAGAACGCTTACCCATTTTATAAACTTTACATAACTCAAAACATACCTCATTATTTTCATTATTGTTCGTCTGTTATTTGCCCGAAAGTTATAGACTTTCGGTTAAATATATCATTTACTCAACCAGTTCTGCTACACATTTCAGATGCTCTTATGTTCACCTCATTAATTTTTTATAAACACTTTTAAGTATCGCTAAATAATCTTAAAAACTGTAATTACTAGAGAAGGACGATGAATGCTGACAACGAGATTTGACAGATTTAACGGTTGCATATCGAGGAAAATATTGACAGGCAAGCTATAGAAGCTGATTACTAAACTTTCCTGCGGCTTGAGTACCTTGGCGAGTTGTTAAATTTCACCGCCTGGCATCTTATTAGTAGACGTGAACATGCTAATTATATGTCGTACAGTGACACAGCGTCATTTGCTGTTTCATTGCCATTATTATCGTGGTTCCAAGTATCGTTACGCAAAATCTGACAATGAGTTGATAAAGTTCAGACGGATTAATCTATTTCAACCAACTATTAAAAAAATCTATCTGAAAATTTTGGTTATTTTTCCTTCAAAGGTATACAATACAATCATCAAAGACAAAAAAAAACTAATTTACAGATTGAACTTTGGTGACTGGAGCAATAATATTATTTCAAACAAAGTTTTCGAAATTCTGAGAAAGAGCTAGAAATTCGTAAAAAGTTTGTATGAAAAAAAAAGTTCGGAAAGTTCTATTAACGTTTCGAGTAATGGTGCAATACGAAATACATTTCTTACTATACACAATTATAAATATTCATTAATGGTCATTAAATCAATTAAGACCCAAAACACAAAACGACTGATTGAACTAATAACACTAAGGATTAATTGAAATAATTAAATTTACTAATTGAACTTTGGTTATTAAAACAAAAGTATAATGCAAGAAAATTTTGTTGAAAGGGAAAAACTTCTAGAGATTAAAAAAAAGTATATGTATAACTTGGAGGGAACAAATTGGAATTTGTTTGTTCATAAGTCGAGCAACAGAAGCAATTTATGGGTTTTTGAATCGTAGATTGCAGTGAGATTGAGCTTCGTGGAGACGAGGCATGTGTCAGGTGTAAAAAGGACCTGAAAGCAACTGGATCATCATTTCCAGGAACACGATGCACGGCGGCGCCCTCTGTGATTTAACCTTAGGACCCGAGATAAAGCTCGCAGCGCTATCTGGCGCGTACTATCTAGCTTCGTACGTGCCATTTTTTTGCAGGACCGGCGAATTGTGTGCGTGTGAGTGAGAGCGCGGGAGGAACGGACTAGCGGTGTCGCAAGACTACCGCTTCTCGCAGATTGTGTAAGCCGCATAAGAGCAAAAGCGACGTGAGATCCGTTGGACCCGCATACGATCCGTATTGTCCTCAAAGCGTACCTTAATGTCGGCTAGATGAAAGCGAAAGCGTGCCTTTGTCTTTCCTCCAGGGAGCTGCCAGCGAATAGTAAGCTCTGCGGGTATCCTCTAGTTCGGCGGCTACCGTTCTTCATTTTCATCCTTCATTCGCGACGATGCATTTTAAGATTTCGGATTCAACAACAAGCCTTTTTCTGCGGCTTCTTTTCGCTTACACACGCACTCACTTTCTCCATTATTTCTTTGTCCGTTCTCTAATTGTTTTCACTTGTCCCTCTGATTCAATGTCCATCCGATTTTCTTCATCTGATATCTGCATCGCTGATTTGCCCACTCGCTGCACATTTGATTAGTACTCATTTACAACGTCCCAGACAATTGCTGCGTTCTTTTGTTTTCATCCTGATCCGATCTGTTTGCATAATTCTCGTGGAAACCAAAATTACCGTCTGATTGATACACACTTAATATGACACTTTAGTTTAGAAAACTTCATTTATTTATTTGCCTTCTTTTTAGTTCCGGAAATCGTGTTCGGTACCACAATGGTACCTCTGCCGTAACACAGGAAAGACGTTATTAATGTCAGAACGACAGAGAAGTTGCATATTCCGTTGTTGCGTGCCACGGCGACACAATATATAATTCCGCGTTCACCAATAATTATTATGGCTTCCAAGTTTCCTGCCACACAATAACGCTCGACGTTCTCGTCGGCTATTCTCCAACTTCTTACAACTTGTGCATAAACGCGAGACGATATAGTTTACAATCATCAAGTGACATTTTCAACTGCATGCAATTTTTGATTCTGCTAATCCATTAAGTCATTTCGCGACGATATTAATGGCGCCTCTTAATTTAACAATTTGAAATAAAAATCATATCAACAAATTTATTGGTCAAAATATAGAAACGGGGAAAAAATAATTCAATGCTCTAGAAGGGATAAATAAAATAAAATTATTTCTGGAGTAAAAGTTAGCAAGTGAAAACTGTCTATCCATAAGGTAAAAAAATAAAAGAACAGCTGCTGTGTTTCATTCAAAGCGAAAAAATACGACAGTATAGTAAACGACTATCCGTCACGGGACAATTCCTAAAAACGCAACGAATACCTGACGAACTAGAAGACAATTTAATGAAGCTATATTGAGCTAGACAACGACTCGCAATTATCTTATATCCGCCATTATGAGCTTGGTCTACTTGCAATTTCTTTCTTCATTTTGACAGAACCGGTTAAAGATTCCCAGCTGATGTATGGTCAAAGACCAGTAACCTGCGAGCATTTGAGGACGGAAGTTAGAAAGACTAACTTTTTTTTAACACGCTATTTCGTGCAGCAGCCTGTTATTAAAATTACAATGCTTTGACAAATATCTGACAAACAATAAAACATTGGTTTGGCCTTTCATGAAATAGCCAAACACTGAGCATAATTTATTCATTTTTAAAAATAAAAATAAATAAAGTAAAGTTAAGTTTGAGTTAAGTATTTTTTCATTTCAGTATACCGAGAAAAAAGATTCTTAACTGTTATGAATTCAATTCGATTAAAAGGTTTTCCGATTTTTGCTAATCAATAATTAAATATTGTTTAAGACACTTAAACATAAGTTTATTATACTTTTTATAAAATAATGATGGTCCTACATTCACATTACGATTTCATTCATATGATAGTACGGATAATTATATTTATCGAAGGTGTCTTAATTTTTACCTTATCAAAATGTAACATTTATTGGATTTTAAAATACAATATTATAGAAGCCCTTAATAAATATTAACGGACTGTTATAATTATAGTGAAATGAAATTTTAACTATGACAACCGTTGTTATGGTTTCGAATTCTTCTTTAAAAAATAATAGCTATTCTACGAGTCATCAATTGAACACAATTGAATGAACACTCTTATTGACAATATCAAATAACAAATATCAAATGAAATTTTGATAGTTCAACTGTGTAAAGTTAATGCGTTTTATATACAAATGATTGTTAGTTCAATCGAATGATGTAGTTATAGTTAAGGCATGAAATAATAACTTAAAGTCAAATTCATTGTTTTGAGAAAAAAAAAAAAAAACGCAAGATTTTTCGCAAGTGGCAAATAAAGTGCCACAAGTATAAAAGCGATAACTTACAGTAGTATTATAAGTATAGGAAGACGAGCAAACATGGATATGCAGCAACACACGGATCCAGAGAGAATCGAGAGTAAGGTGTGTACAATTTAGGTTGTTATTCATAATTTAATATATCATTAAATGAATAAACTGAGATTAAATGGTCAAACTGAATGAATATTGTGACACATGTAAAACGAGTGAAGTGAATAGTAAACAAGTGAATCTTATTTTTGAAACTTTGACTTGCTAACTTTCTAACTTTGTTAATAAATTTAAAAACATTTGATAAATGTTACAATGTTTTAGTTTACATCAAAAAAATATAAAAAAAATTTTCAATTGAATGGTGTAATTGTAGTTACACTCAGGAAAAAGAATATTTGAATCAAAATTATTTGCATTGGGCCAATGCAAAAACCGTTTCGAATATCGTCCAAAAGGAATTTGCGTTGGCACAATGCAAATTTAACTTTGACATTTGTAATCTTGTGTCAATGCAATGTGTCAATAGACGCAATGCATTTGTTGGTTACATTCCGTTCTATTAGTCAAGGTTTTGAATTTGACGAACTGTCAGTTTAATGGTTATGAAATAAAAATCGTTTTATTTTTTCATAAGGAATCCGAATCTGCAATAAAAAATGGGGGTTAATATATAAATAATATTTTATTTTATTTTATTTTATTATTTTATTTTATTTTATTTTATTTTATTTTAATTAAATATTTTGTTGAACCAAATCAATTATATCATTCGTTAAGAATTACAAACATTCATAACGGTATAATGAATCTTTTTTCTCAGTATGAATCTATTCACATTTTAAATGTTTGCTTACTTAGAGGTATTAAAATTAATGTCAATTGTGAAATGTTAATTGTCGACGAAAATAAATAATGAAATATCATTGATGTTCGATCGAAACATTTTTAGTAAAAAATGAATATTACAAAAAGTAAAAATACTATTCAAAGTTACAAAATATTGTATTTAGAACGGCTTTTTCATTTTTTTTTCGATTCTATAAATCTAAATGTCATTTTAAGTAAAGGAACTAACAAGACAGCATGGAACGGCTTTGCTAAGCAATGACAAACATGACGACGTCGCGTGTCCCAGTCGGACTCATCGTGTTCGCAAGTAGTTTGTTTGAGCGTCAGTCTCATCAGTTTTTAAATTGCTGTTTTACTGCTATTGAATTTGTACATGTTTATTTCAGAGAGGATTTTGTTACAAAATTGGAAGTTTGCTGGACGTGTATACTTCATCCAATAATTCAAACAAAAAATTTTGTTGAAAACTGCATGTAACTTTACCTGTATGGAAACATTATAAAACAAGCGGAAAAGTATGATAGCAAAAATATTGTTTTAGACTTACGTTTGTGATGCTTTAACCATGCCAAAACTCCACATAACAGAGCGAACGTTTTGCCAGTTCCTGTAGGACTTTCTAGTAGACAGTTTTCTTTCTTCGTGCATCCTTGTATAACCTTTGAAAATGATAAAAGTGCAATATCAATATAGATTTTGATTTTGAGATTCTTTTTGATTGTTTGCACTTTTATAATATAATTGTTTATTTACCTTTCCAACTAGAGCTATTTGACTGGGGTACGGTTTTAAGGGGAAACTAACCGTCACTCCGCCAATCTGAACCAACTCTTGAGGAATTTTGCTTGGTGTTGGTAAAACACTAATAGATGGTTCATCTAACTTTTTGAAATCGTTCGAGTCTGCCAGTTTCTTCGAATCTGTAGACTCGTCCAGCTTTTTACTATCAAGAGACTCGTCATCTGATATTTCCTCAACACGACATTTTTTCAAGGTTGGTCCGTAACTGTCGTCTGTTTCGTCATCGGTTAGTAAGTCAATTGTTTCTACTTCTTTCGACCCCATGTTTTTACTGAAAAAAAATATTGCATATTTATTACACACTCACATTTATTTACAAAAATCATCTGTATGAAAAATTGGCCTTATCGTATTTTTTGGGCGTTTAAACGACTGTTTTTTACAGGAATCCATTTTTCAACCGACTGTTTCAAGTTTCGCCAAAAAATAAAAAATATCGATAACACAAAAAATAAAAGAATGACATATGACGAAAAACATGAAATTTCACTAGTAACATCAAAATTATCTCCCATAACAAGAAAAAATCATAACAACAACAAAAATTGAAGTGACTTCGAACAAATAAAAGTTGAACATTTCGTTTAGTGCTGATGTAAACAAAGCCCTTTCATGTGACCGATACCATAACCTTTAAATGAGAACACTTAGACGACGAGATTTTACTTACGAGAAGTGTCGATAACAAGGCAGGCCTTTCAAACGAACTACAAAAATAAATATGCCAATTATTACGAGTGCTGAAACAAGCATTAAATTTATTTGTCAACCATTAACAAGCAGAAACATGATAATATAACAATACACTGCGCGCGGTTTTTTCGCGGTTCGCGGAACGTTCGAATACACGTGAACTGAGCAGCAAAGAGGCGTCTGCTACTGCATCGATTTTGACCGCCACATTTAACTTTAAAAAGTATTGCATATCTTGTAAAAACACTTCTTTCACTTACTTTTCAGCATCTCAATTAAACAAAAAAACAAATACGAAATAATTATAAAATTTAAATTGTTTTGTAATTCAATGATTTGTTTTGTTTCTTAATTTATAACACTTTTTATTATTAAAATTTGTAAACAGGCTATTTATTCATTGATTATTATGCAAAACATTTTATAAAGCAATTGATTTTGTGAAGTTTGTTAAAAATTTGAATATAATCTACTTTTTCAAACGTTTACGACCTGCGGTTAGTAAACTATTTATCGTTTATGTAATAATTTTCTCTTAACATAGTATTTTACTTTGCAACGAGAGCCAAATAAATACATCGGTGATTTATCTATGAAAGCTTAAACTGATGCTCATGAAATATACCAAGGGTTACACCGAATCATTATTACGAAATGAACCAAATTGCGCGTAACACCCCTTCACAATACTCGCACCACAATAAGATACTATTTTATCACCTTTCTTCAGGCGCATAAAAACATTCTAACTTCCAGGCAAATTCGCATTGGTGTTCGTTAAAAAAATTTGCCAGCAATTTTTTTCATAATAAAGCTTTACAATACTTGATGTAAATATTTTTGCAAACATTACAATAATGATTTTCTCAAAATCCATTTCATGGACTCGATGTTTAAAAATAAAAGATTTTACAATATTGTTTTTTGATTTTTTTTCAATAAAAAATCATTACGTTGAAATCTAGTAACAGAAAAAATAATTTTGTTTATTTAAAAGTTTTTTTTTAAAATAAAACAAATAATAATAAGAATAAGACAAAACTGATGTGTTTAGTAAAAAGAAAATGAATGTGTTTTGAATTTTGGGATCATCCAAAGTTCAAACCTTTGGCTGTATATTTATCTGCTCTATCTGAACTGCGTGCACGAAATATGAACTATAAATAAAACATATTCTCTTACTCTGTGGCATGCAATAAAATGTGGGTAGATAAAGTCAATGCGCGAGGAATACGAAATGTAGAAAAAGCCCTCGCCCATCTTTGTGGACTGTTCTTTCATATCGTGAAAGACCTCTAGCGTAGCAGTGATTGCCGGACTTGGTTGGACTGGCCACGAAAAAACGACCTTTTATACGTGTACATATATGTATATGCCGTCGGAGCTGCTCAACAATATTCCGATTTTTCATGCTGCTGGTTCCCTAAGTTCTGGAATTCGCTCTTCCCCTCTTGTTCGCTCCAACTCATAATATTTATTATTCGTCCGTTGCAAAATGTTACATTCCTAACTGATGGATGGTAATTCTTTTGTTTAGTATTTTTTGATTTGCAAGAGTACATGTTTTGTGAAACGCTTTTTACTAAAATGATGATTTTGTTTTCTATTCAAGTCAGATCAATTTGTTTTGCAATAATTCACGCGCGACATTTTGAAATTAATCAAGATGCAAAGGCTAAGCGAAAAGTGAGCTCGACGATAACCCCGTGTTTGATGATCTATCCAGACACAACAGCAATAACGTCGCAAGTTAATTAAGGCGTGGCAATGGCATCAACTGAGAATAGAGACTGTATCTTTATTTTGCTGGCGAGCGTATCAGCGTCACGTATCTATCGAATTTTGGATTAGATAAGAGGTTCATACGAGGTGCCGATAAGCATCTGTTGGAAGCAATCCAAAGTTCGACCACCCTTATTACCAAGACCATATGTGTCCTCCTTATCTCGTCTCAATTGTCGCGCGCGTGTTGATGCCTCGCACATTCACCTCGCTGATCTTTGCGTAATTTGAGTTAAAAGATCCAACCAAAAGTTGCGCAAAAGAATTATGCTGGCTGGGGTCAAAACACCCTCCACTCAAAACTGTCCACCCAACTTGTTAATGCGCGCCAGACAACATTTACACCCGTCTTCAAACTTTCGGTATTCTGTTCTTTCAAATCTCCCGACTTGAGACGAAACTTTCACGGTCAATAGAAAAAAGAGCTCCAAAGAAGAATATACATAGTCCGTTTATATTTTGTTGCAGGGTAAATTTGTAGAAAACAGATAGTGTGCGATTGGTGTCACTTGTAACGAGTGGAATATCACTTGAAAAGTAAGAAAATAATTTTGCCATCAGAGAGGCCTTTTGAAAGGGATCTTGTAGTAGCGAAGTACTGATATTTAAGGTTTACGAGGACAATAAGTTTCCCATGAGGGCAGTTGGGAAACATCGATCAGATACGATCACAGTAGAATTAGCCGTCCCTTCCAGAAGTCGACCTTTTTTACTTCTATCTTTTGTTCTCAGTACTACCCCTGCTCTTTTTACCAGGTTTGCCAAAATGTCCAAGATAAATGTACACCAACTGTAATTCGTCCAAAAGTCAATCATACTGAGTATGTTTCGGACGAAAAGAAAGACCTATGATTATACTAAAACCTTGTACAATACCCCGAGTCTATTTCAAGGCAGCTTCTTTCAATTCAAAACAACCTGATGTCAAAAATGGAATGTTTCTTCATTAATTAAGTATTTCAGTATTTCAAATTTTGATTTATTCGTATCACTGATTTTAATGATTTTTGTCAAACAAACTCAAGTCAAAATAAGTCTGAAGAGAATTTAAATTTTTCAAGAAGATTGGTTTATATAAAAGTACAATAGATTTTAATTATTATTCGGAAGTCTTTAATTTTTGTGCACGTTATGTTAACAAAAATAGCGTTGAAAATGTTTGCTTACTCGCTTAATACAAAGAAGTTCACCAATTTGGTATAGCATTGAGTATTGTTATGAAATATAGATACCGAAGCCGCCCTTTCCTTGGTTATCGCTATAAAGGAACGTCACGGCAAATTAATCGTACGACAAGTTAGACGACGTGTGATTTAATAAAAAGCTTCCCTTCAAGGGTAGACGACAGCGCCCCGCGGAGTAATAAGTTTAGTTTCTACGACGAAAAACATAAAACACTAAGTCTCTCAGCATGATACGGTGTTTATGATTCTCGGATCAAAGATATACGCTTGCTCTTGTGTATAGTTACGATTTCTAGTGTGTGTCGCTTTCTCAATGATGCGCGCTTTGCCAGTTTTACAGCTTTCAGTCTTTCTGTCTCGGATCATATAAATTCCGTCAGCTATCTTAGCTATGTACATTATGTGGTTTAAAAATGTTTCCTGGGATCGAAACTGCTCGTATGCAAATTTGCAAAATTTCGTTTCCAATATTGCTCCGAAATCATTTTTGTTCATTGTTAATAACAAAATTTGACCAAAATATGAGAACTGACCTAAATTTGTTGTAAATTGTCTGATCAATGGACGAGTGGGCTTTTTCATTTATGGAAGTGATTAGGGTGCGATATGATTTCCGAATGTCTTGCATAGTCGGCAGGTTAAATGAACAGTGCAAAAAAGTCATAAAATAAGTTATAATTTGGCGCAGTCGACGTTGCGTTGTTCAATGTCCTGTGTGATCACTCTGCTCTCACTCGAGCGAGCATAACCCCAGAGCAGTGTCGCACAATGTGTCCGTCTGCTAACTGATTTAGGGTGGTCGTTCAATCTTCCTGATGATATATTTCTGACTGCAGTTACACACACCAATACTATCTTCCCTCCCGATTTCAAATTAATTACAAAATTCAGTAAGAGAAATCTCCTCCAAGTTAGTGTGACCTGATGATGTCTTAAGTATCTAAACCCTGTCCATCCTTTATTTAAAAATGTCGAACGCGTTTTTAATGTCATTAATGTCACTTAAATGTTACAAAAGTTGAAAATACAATTTAAACGAAAATTCTTAGATTGGGAATTCATCATAATGACTTACGAAAGAAATTTAAATAATAAATTATTGAATATGTTTTATAATTTTAAAATTAAGAATGTATCAAAAAACATAATGTTGTATATATATGTAAATAGTGTCGTAAAGTTTTTGTAAACAGAAAAGCTATTTATTTTGGTGCCAAATCGGGCGTGTTTGAGCGTGTGTATAAATCAGCGATTTGGGTGATTTTTGCGATCTGTGAAACTGACGGTAGCAAACGAGTATCAGTAACAGAAACACCAACGACGTGAACATATTATAGCCCCGCGAGTGCGGACGGTGTTTGACCAGTGTGCTTGATGTACCCAACCCGTTTGTACTATAGGACGCCCGTCGTCGCTCGCATGAGGATTTTATAGATTTGTAGAGGAACCATGGTCATTCGACGCTGCATTTGACCACACCCTCGTTTTCGCCAAGATTTATTGACCTCGCCGTCCTTTGCGTTGTTTTTCTCTCTTTCTCTCATTCACATTTGCCTTGTTACTGATCACAAATGCCGCTTGTAACCGTTGGTTACTACCTAATATGTACGTAAACCGATTTGATCAACGCATTTGTATACTTTTCTGTTACAATGTGTTTGACCATTTTTAATCGTCTGAAAAGAAAACCAAAACATCAATTTCAAAAAAACATTTCAACCTATATCATTATTAGAGTTTTTTCATTACAAATAACCATTTGTCATACAGTGTTGATTGAAAAAGTTCTCTCTTGTTTCTCACCTACAAACACCTGTGTCCTGCCGGATACTTCCTTCACCATTTTCAAGGGCAAAAGGTGTTTGGCAACATATGACTATCTGACCGCAGAACTTCCACCTTGGAGTTTTGTTTGTATAATTTGAACCTGTTGTCAAAGAATTTCTTAACGTACAATACAATCAAGTAATACAACGCATAATAAATTTGAAGAAACAAGTGTAAATTAATTTAAACGATTGTAATTATTATTTAAAAAAAATTCATTAAAATGGTTTATCGTGTGAGATAATAATTTGAAATGAAATGTATCCTTTCAATCATTCGCGTGACAATTAGTCAACACTGTAGCGGCACACTGTTTATAGTGTGCAAACAAACAACTATTCAGCTAGTTGCTTTATCATCTGATGAGATTAAATCACACCGGATACAGTAGTCGCGCAATGATTGTATAAAATGTAAATGCAGAAAAGCCATTATTTTCAAGAAAGCCGCACTTTTCACACATTTATCCTGCGCAATAATATAAATCTTGTTACCGAACACTTTGCACTTGAGGATTGCGTTGACTTGGCAAGGGCCGGAAGTTTAGAGTCAGAGTTATAATTGTATCGTAAGTGCGGAGTATAAAGTGACAGAAATTGGCCGCACCCGAAAAATAAGCGATAAGCCGATTCGATGCTAAACACAGCGAATCATTTCCATAATGTAATGCGCTGTATCCTGCCTTCGAATCATTTGACATTATGCGCTAACAAACCATTTATACCAGGTGTTAAATTGTCTGTGACGTCCCGAATTGCCGAGTCTGCCACAGGGTTATTATAATATATAAAACAGTGCCTGAAACGAGACAACGATGTCAGATCAGATGCTGACAAGCAGATATCCGTAAGGGGCTCAAATGTAAACGATGCGAAATTAAAGACAAAAAAGTTATTTTTTTAGTTTTGAAGATCCGTTTTAGCGCACGAGGTGCGAGTGCTAATGGAATCATAATGACCAGAAAATCATATCACTATAAGAAATACAAAAAAACACAAATACAAAATAACAAAATTACATTCGAATGAACATTCAAGAAATCAAGCTGCAAAATAGTTTGACACTTATTTAATTTCATGTATAGATTTTTAAAAATCATTCTCAAGTACGACTAAGAAATAAACATATTTATCTGAACCATGTCCCAACTTGATGCGTGACCGGTCAATGTAATTACTATCTCGGCGCTTTTTCAAATAGCAGGAAACAATGATTCGTATCTCCGAGATATATATGCAATATCAAACGTTCCGCGCTCGCACGAGTGACGTTAAACTCAGAGTGAAAATCTTAGATTCAAAAAAGAATGTGTTTTTACTTTTCATACTTATTCAATCCCAAAATGATCTTTAATCGGACAAATAATGACAATCAATTAAAATAATTCTACGACCGTAACGATCCGTGAAAAATAATTAATGAAAAATAAATAATGTTCAATATTTTTTCAATGTTTTTTAAAACGTAAAAAAACGTGAGATTAAAATTCAAATTATTGTCTTATAAATAAAGAAAAATTGTTTTGAACAAAATTGAATCGTAGATTGTAATAGAAGTTAGATTATTTCATGTCGCGTAATTTCAAGTATATAGTTGATAGATAATGACAAAAACTTTTCAACAAGGTTCATGTAACATTATGCCTTTCAATTCAAGCAATACCGCAAGCAGTCAAAAATGTCCTGTTCGTGAGAATCCGTGAACTGAAATGAATTAAAAGTTGACGTCGTTTATTCAACGGTAGAATTTATTTTCGCATTTTGTCATTCGCGTTTCTTAAATTACATCGCTTTTCAGGTTGACAGGAGTTTAAGTCGTTGTATTGTCGCAGGTTTTCGATCGACGGTTTACATTACATCAGTGGTGGAACTATTGCTATGTTTAGGACTTAATTGGGCCGTCAACGTCTTGTTATTTCATTTGCAATATGCCATTCGGTTATTTTCATGTTGCCTCTCTACTCAAAAGACCGTGACGATCCGTACCACGCGCTGTTCCGAGCGTCGCTCAACATTTCATTTGCCATTATCTGCCTATGATCTCGATGGCAAATTAAATGTCGCATCACCTCCTCCACAAAAAGTCTATCCTGTTTGAGTGTATCGATTCACAAAAGTCTGTCCCCCGCGTGTGTCATGCGACGCGATTTTAAAAGTTTGCTCCCTGACATTTCGTGATGCGTCGTTCCGATTTAATTGCCCCGGTTCTGAAAAATATTCCCAAGCAGTACGAAAACACTATTCATTTCATATTTATGTCCATTTGAAAAAAAATAACACTTTTCGAAAATTGAAAAAAAAATATTTCGAGCATTAATTTGAGCACTAAGAAAAGTGTAAATTTGTTCAACGAACAAACGAACAAAAAAAAACCAAATTGGTCAAAAATTTGATCGAAACAAAAAAATTTTACAGCGAACAAGCGATTCGATAAGATCATAAAGTCGCTGAAAAGAAAACATGAAAGTCGACGACGAAAAAACGATTAATGGACACATAAAACGAAATGTAAAAATTAACCGTGCGGATTAATGGTCGAATTAAAGGGCGCTATTTCAAAAGCGCGGAATCGCCGACGCGGCGTATAATAAAATAAGTATGCGGTGTAATTAAAGCAAAGTAATGAGGTGAGATAAGGTGGCTAGCGACTTTGCACCGCGGCCCAGTCGGGGCCCACACACGATAACTCGCGCCTGTGCGCGAACCCGCATTTACATCCGTTTCATGTTCAGCCCGTTGATATTATTAGTACAAAATGTGCACGTAGACCGATGCAGAGTAGAAGCTACTGGACAACTTATGCAAACACGCGTTTTCTGTGCAATCGTTAAACATTTTTATGACTTATGAAATGTTTCACGCGCTGGTTTTTCTAAAAATAGCCTCTCCAGTTACAAAATACATTATTTCTAATAAATATGTAGAAACTAGAAAAATGCACTATACCTTTATTTTCATTTCCATAAAAAAACGAGACCTTTGATTTAGCATCCTATATTACAAGTCACGATCACGATTGGCCAGTAATTGAAAACGTACAACGTAATTATGGCAGCGCATGGGAGCGAGAAAAAAAGTGCGTCACCGATTAATTTGGAAGCTTTTGTCCGTTCAATTTTGTTATTCGTCTGGCAATGCGAGGATTCGAACGGATTTTTATAGCCGGGAACTCATTGGTGATTCGGAATCGCTGAAATGTTATGCCTGAGTTGGATAAAATGTCGGCAGTTTCACACCCTAAGTGGCGCGGCGTCTGTGTTCTCAGCCTCGACGATTTTGCACATATACGATCACGCACGGCCTGAGCGAGCGAGCTCTGCGGCAAAAGTCTGAATAAAAGATGAGATTCACACCGTTGCTTGTTCGCTTTTTCTGTCGCCTTTCTGTGCAGAAGCCGCCTACTCTGTGTCTTGCTTGCCATTCACATCAGCTAATAAAGTGGCCGGGAGCCCGCGCGCGATCTCCAGCACCTGCCATTGCCAACGCGACCAATTTCACCAGTCCGCGAGCACAAACTCGTTCGCCGCGACTTGCCGATAACAACCTGCTGACAAAAATCGATTGCTCAATTATAAAACGGGCCAAAATAGAGTTGTGTAACTTCGAACTATTATACATCTTACTTGCCTATCGATGCTTTTCCTCCAGTCAAATCAAATATAAAAATACAAAACAATATTATTATTTTTGTTATAGTTTATTGACGTTGTTTACGTACAAGAATTCAATGAATGCGTTTGAAAAATTTCAATTAATAGATCCAATCATTGATGTCAATTTGAATAAATTTGAAATGGAAAAAATAAGTCATTGGCAAGGATTGCATTGAATATACCCCCGCATCCGCTATGACTTTGCGGTAACAATAGTTGACAGAAAAGGTGTCTTGGTAGCCGCGCGCGAAAAAGGCACTGTGCGCATCCGTTCGATGCTTTGTCGCAAGCAGCGTGTGAACTGCAAAGTGAACAGCTGTTAACCCGCAGTTAAAAAGCAACGTCTGAGCAACCACTGAAAAAAAGCGAATAATGACCATTCGCGTATAGAGCATAGAATTGTGATGCGTACATCCAAACCACGGACGTACTTGTGGCTCTAGTCATAATAATGTGCGGTGCAAGCGACGAGCGTGGCACTCGAAACATAATTAAGTAATGCAACCGGGCGCCCGGACGATGTTTCGTTTCTTCATGGTCACACCCTTTTTTTATATTTATCTCTCTCTCTCTTTTTAGCAGGCCAGACAATATGAAAACAAACTTTAAATGACAGTAATAAAACATTGCGATATTTTATATTTGTTTATGCAAAAAAGATCAAAAAACAAAAATATAGTATTATTTGCACGTTGTTTCTCTTTTTTGTTCTTTGAACGTATTTTCGTCGGTGTAAAATAGTTTTCGGAACAGCTACTCCCTCGAACGGCCGCAGAATTATAATAGCGTGTCATGTATAATGCGAGTTGTGCACATATTCCCACACGCTGTGGATGATGTGTTGAACAGCAGCGCATTTACGTGAGCTCATCCCAAATTTTCGGGCCAAAGGTTATACACAGAAGAAACACTTGACTGTGAATCCTTTCTTCGAAAGAATATTCAGCTGGACGTGAAGCGATGATGCCCAGGTGATAATTTTATTGAAAGCGTGGTGAGATTTAAATTGTTTTGTTTGCGCAGTTGAGATACTTATCATCGTCTCATAGGGTTACGTGTTGGAAAAGAAGTTAGTGGCATTGTGACGAAATGATTAGGAAGTAAACGACGTGAATGAAAATTAGATGAACCTCCAAAATATTGTTGTCTTCTCTAAGTCGACGGCTGGTTTTTTACGACGTGCCAAGAAATGCAGGAAGCGCGTTACTTATTCACTTTATAAAATAAAAATACGACCTGGAAATTACCAAAAATTGTTTCCAAAAAGTAACACGTTCCATTTCTTAACGATTTGCGTCCAATTTAAATTAAGCTATAAATTATAAGATAAGAGACTTGACGCTATAAATCGGCAACAAAATTTATCAGCGTTTTTACTTATTAAAATGTTCAAGGCAATGGAATAGAATTAATGATGATAGGTTAATAATTAAAAGTAGAAATCAATCTTTTATCCGACGTTATTAAAATGTCTTATGATAAAGTCATATTTTATTGCGGCTCAGAAGTGGAAAAAACCATCCTTCAATCGGCTCCAGCAAAAATAACATGCTTTACGTGTAAACATTAAAAACGCCCTTCTTAGAAAACTGATACATTTTTGTGCCCTGAAGGTACGACATTTCGTCAAATTACCTTAATAAGCTTTATAGTTTTATTGCCCGGTTACAGATTACGTTTACGAGAGTCTTTCAACGCCTCGATGGTTACCCACGGTGTCGCACCTTCAGCGAATAACACAAACAGCCAAATATTTCGAACGAGCCTTCGAAATTCCACGGTAACATGCTAGTGTTCGAGAATAACAACTCAGGATCTTCGCACCTCTATAATCACGGAAACGTTCAATCATTTCCAGTGTTTTGAGGCTCATTGGTTTAATCTGTGCTGTGAACCGGATAACGACATCATTAAATTCTAATACGTCGTAGAAGTTAACTCGTTTTTTTTTCTCAACAAATCTCGTAAGTCTTGCGAAAACTCTTCTGATGTTTGTAAGACTTTGAAAGTTACGAGTTCAGTTTTGGTAGTTCGTGACTAAAAATGTTTTTTTATGATCGTAGGTTGCCCAAAATTTGCAGTACTTATTTTTATTTATACAAACAAACATCTTTTATGAAACAGCTGCACGTATAGATGCAAATTTTCATTGCTTGTTCTACTTGGATCGTTTGAATTAATAATGTTGGTACATCTTGTTTTGCAGAGAGTAAAGACAAAAGCGAATTCCTAGTCTCGTGCCATTTTTCTTAGTAACGCGCTTTAAATGAGTGATGGATCAGTAATTTGCTACGCCTTTGAAAATTTTGAAGCGGTGGTCAAAGAGCCGCACATGCCGGCATCAATCGAATAATCCCACGGGACACAATTGAGCAGACACTTAGGCCGGGGATCAGAGCCGGTCGGAAATTAAGATAAGCATCGGCAACAGATTTGAAATACTAATCTCTGACCGAAATCGTGTAAAATTGATCCCCTTATCTGCAGCCCTATAGCTTATGATACGCGGCTTCATTATTTACGATATTAATATCAGCGCGGTGAAAATTTTGTGCGCTGAAAAACGTCGATCGGTTTTAGTACAAAGTATAGAAAGTCGACTGTGTGCGTAAGCTGGAGACTCCTCAACCATCTAAGATCGGGCTTAATTAAATCGAGCTGCGATTCTTGTTTAAGCACACACGAGGACGATGCGATAATCGCCGCCCGAGAGAGATGAAAGATTGTCCTCTGGGTGGTCAAGGATTCCAGTTTCTCGATAATTGGTCGAGGTGTTTCGACACCCGACCACCAATGCAACTTTGAAGAATAATTCGACGCGCCTCGATGCTGCTGTATAACCAGGCGCCATAATTTGCTCTCTTCTATAACTCAGGCAAAAATATCTTTCAAACGTTCCCTTTTTTATGTGTTGCTTTCTCGTGTCAAAATAACTTGTCAGATTGGCCAAACTCAAAACAACAGTTTATGCTTTCAAATGCATTTATGTTGGATGACAATGTAACTCTAAATTGTATCATCAACAGAAATAGACCAAGTTTGACTTGGAGGACAAATTGCGAATGTCATTAGAGCAAAAGTGTTGTAAGTTGGGTAAGAAAATTGGTGAAACAGTCAGCTTTTAGCCCAACGACACATGACTCAATAATAGTTCGACCCTGGTCAGACACCCCCTCGTCCAAACATGACAAAACCAGCACTAATTTCACAATCGAATAAACGCGACCCTTCCTCGAGTGACCAACTGAACCGACACAAATATGCAACATATCTAGAGTGTCGGAAAGAGATATGCTGGTGAGTGAAAAGATGTGGACGAGGATAAAACGAGAGCGAGGCTGCGATCGCACGATTGGATGTGATAACACATGGGGTGATAGCGATACACCCACCCTCGCGCGACACAGATGAGTCAGCGCGAGCTCAACCCTCCGCTCAATCGCACCCCAAATTCAGCCGCGCACTTTAATGGAACGCGCGCGCACAGCGATTCGCTCTTTGCCGGAAATAACGTCTCTATAACATCATTAACTTTACCCATGTTTTTCTTCGTCTTTTCCGGAGACTGACGGTTTAATGCACATCTTTTCATCTAGTAGGTACTCTCTATTACACTCTCTCGTGGACATAAAAACGATCGTTATTCATCTCACACCATGCTATCTTTTACATGAAAACAACTAGTTTTATTTTATTTTTGCAATTTTCAGATCATTTCTCGCTCGTCATCAATTTCAGGAGGATTCCAAGTCAATTATTAGTGCGTGTTAGAGAGTCGCTTCTAACGAAGTTAAAAATCAAATTTCGTGGGTGAAAATGAAGAGCGAAACAAAATTCTGTAAAGGGATTCAGGGTATTTACGTTGATGACTACGCCGCTCATGACGTAAATCAATTGTCACGCGAAGCGTCTTAATCCAATTCGTGCGCGACGCTGCGTACACGACTCCTAATAGACGTCTAGCCTAAGTCGACGTGTCATCAAAATGTGCGAAAGCTTAATCAAGAGAATTAGAGTCGCTGCTTCGTTGCTCGCAATCAGATAAACTTACGCAGTCTCGACACATTGCAGGTTCCTTGCTCAGCCGGTATCTATATGTGTTGGTTATATAAAATACGCCAAAATTTAAATTTACATCTTTTAAGTGCTTCGAACCTGGCACTGGAATATCTTGCCATCACGTTGATCTAATTCGCTTATTAATTTTGCACTGAAATATGTTTTGTTTTTAACAACAAATTTTTGAAATTTTTATTTCATTTATTGTTTCAATGGCGGTATTCTGAAAAACTCTTGAAATAGATTTGTGTAATTTCTTTATTTATCAAGAAAAGTATTGTAAACGTTAGCTTGTTAGTTTAACAGCGATTCTTTTCTTAGGATATGAGCATCCAGTTGCGGTAAGCCGGAGAACACACGGATGTAAACGATGATGCTGTTTTTGCCTGCAGCCAAGGACTGTCCGTGCGATGTTTCACTCAGCACCGCTTACTGGTTTCTAGCTGCAGGAGAAACCAAAAAAAAAACCTGAACACTTACGTCCAAGTTGTTCAACACGGTTGCACACAACGACCGAGCGATATTCAAAAGGATGAACCGATTTTCCCAATACGAAATCGATCAAGAATCGATCGAGGAAAGTGATTTTTGGACTAGTGAAAAATTGTTACAATGTTTATGACCCATGGATAAAAATGTTCTGGTACGAGTTATCATATGTCCAGATACGAGTGACGAAAACCGAGGCGCCTTAACGTAAGAGTGAAATGATGACACGCAGCACCTGTCTTTTAGTCACCTGTTGGTCCTGCCGGGAGTTAATTGCATTGACAGACAATAAACAGAAAAGCTCGTGCAGATAAATAAATGCAATTAGAATGGTATCCATTGCCATTTGCGGAAAAGAATGACTTACTAGAGAGAGAGAGATTTATTATTTCGTTCCTATATGCTTTATTCGTCACGTCATTTAAGCACCTGAACTGGAAATTAGTTTAAACTTTTACAATAAACGCCGCTGGGAAATTGTCTTTTGTTTCTTTTCACACTATTTTGCCTCTTACCTAATTTGACCAGTCATTTTAATTGTCAATTATACTGTTGATGACAATCACATAGCGACGATTAAGTGCTTCGTAATTATTCCATTTTTATGCCTTGTATTGTATATTGTTAGATGTTTAACGGTGCGTCGGCACCTATAAGGTCTGTCAATTTGATTTTCACTTTTGTTGAGAATATAAAACTGCTTTGAGAAGGCCAAGTAATTTTTTTATCAACTTTTTTTTGCTCATGTATTCTTTTCTTTGCTCGCATAGTTCCCGGGTTTTGTTCTTTTTCTCGTACATAAAAAGCATTAATTATTTTCTATCATATATAGGATTTCTAATATGAAAAACAGTGAAAAAAATTGAGTTCTGTTTGTCAGTGGAATTATTCGAATTTGAATTTAAAAACAAATGAACATTTACAGTTGTACTCGACCGTTTTTGTGGTTAAAAAAGTATGCTGTTTATATAATTGCGATTCATCATGCAGTCATTTTATACAGTGAAAAAAAATAGTTGTTGGGAAATTGATTGCGATTGTGCTGAAAAGTATAAACCAATTTATTTCTATTTCTCAAACTAGTGATGTCAGTGCGTGAATGCAATAAATTACCATTGAATCGCCACGGCTTCGGATAAAAAGTAACATTCAACGAAAACGATTTCTCACACTTGATATTCAATAATGCGCGTAAAAATTCAGTCTGACAAACTTGCGCGTCCGTCGTAAAGTATTATCAGTCTAAGATTAAAGCCTTTTAACGCCGCGATGACTGCTCGAAGAGGACCGCTAACTTGTCCAGCGGCACTGTTCAATCAAACAAATAAGATACCTGGAAATATCCAGTGGCAAGCCATTTGTATCGATTACCTAAACTTTTTATCGTACTATAGGTCAATCGCACAACTACTCAAGAGAAAACTATTTCGGATAAAAAATTTTTAACTCCCAATTCTCTGCGTTGTGTACAAACACGTCTTAATTCAATCTTGATGTATCAAACAATTCCGTTATCACGGTGATTTGTTATTTATTGAAATTCATGCCCATAAACACATTCAGTACATGATTTTTTTACGTCTTAACCGATGATTAATTTTTTAGCGTTTAAATAAAAATATTCTTTAATGGGTTTTTAATTTGAGGCAATCATTTTTTATGATTGCCTCTGCAAGTTAACGTATCTAGGCCATTTGATGGGGTATAAACAGTATTAAAAATTCACTCGATACAGGCTAGATGATTGGTGCCAGTAGTATCTGTGGGTAAATAATGTTTTTATCTCAACAAACTATAAAACTTCAATAGTAGCAGCTAAAAATTTTAAATTTTCGAATAAAACACTTTTGCACGAAATTTACGTTCAAAATATTTGTTCTTGACAAGAAAAATAATTTTTTTTTGCGAAACGTGCGTGAACAAAATAAGAGAAAAACAAACCATTACCACAACGACATGGAAAAACGTTACATGAAACTGTAATATGAGGATGATCGAACCCCCATAAAAAATTTTTCGACGAGAGATATCATATACTCTGAGGCCGCAAAAATATGGGAATCGTAAGAATCTGTATATATGCGGTATCACGGTGTTTCTATCGCGTCGACGTATATTGTCTAGGCTGCAAAAAAATAAAAAAAAAGAGGAGACGGCAACTGCATACATTCTACTCTGCTTATCTACAGCCAGCCTTGAAATATTTTAAGGATTCGATGAAATAATTAATTATCATAATTATATTCTTATCAACATTTTTATTGAGCCATAATTTAAAAAGAACTAAATTAACTGGTATAAAGTCTTGGATTATCGAAAGTCGAAAAGATATAGCGAAGAGAAGTAGAATATCGACGACTCGTGGAATCTGAGTTGTTTGAGAAAAAATTATACGAGATTGAAGTTAATGCACAGGTGTGGACAAAAAGTGAGAGATTCTGTTTTTGGACAATTGAGATGCGATTAGTACGTTTTTCCGGGCTTGGAGACGGAAAATTACAGTATAGGTATTAGAGGCGAGCGAAATAGCGAGGTCGTCGAACAAGGCCGCAGGTGCTGGCTCGTTATTTATTGATTTACTTAATTTGCCCAAAGAGAACGAGTCTTCACGGCGTTTGAAGAGAGAGGCGGCTCGTTTCGTGATTAAAAGACGTTACGGACGCCTTGGCGCAGCATGTGTGTGGCGGCGAGTCCCCTCCATATTTTAATGCTTAATAGCTCTCGCCTTCATGGGCTTATTACGATTAAAGCGAGACGAAAAACGAGTCAAGGAGCAAAACGACGGAAGGCTAATATGCGTCGTTGAGGAAATTCACATCCACGTTCCAGGATGTTTGGGGTCATCGTTAAATTAGACGTATCGCCAGACTTGGTTCCCTCTTAAACCAAAAGTCAACACACCTCCTCCTGTCCCTTATTTTGCTTCTTTTATTTTCGATCCCACTTGTTCTTCCTTTTTTAGATTGTACTTAACGCGGGCTTTTATTTCTTAACAGTTTATTATCACATCATTTACAATTCGTCGACACCAGCCAGTGCAGAATTCGTATCCTCGAGATCATCAACACCAACCCTAGACTCAGATCTGCCATCTAGATTACAGTTTTTTTACACACAAATGATATCTTCCCTAATTTAAGGTCGCACACTCGAGAAAGATCTTGGAATTCAATTTATAGGCGAGACAATTTTTATTTATTGTTGTACCGAGATTCGGATGATTTTTTATATGCTTAGAAACGAGGGGGAGGGCGGAAAAAATAGGGTATGCACAGAGAAATGAGAAAATGAAAGAAAGGGAGAGAGCTTGAAATTAAAAATTGACAAACAAGGTGAATAAGAATGGACGAGAAAAACAATCTGTTGAGGTGGATGTGAGAGACGCGAGAGAGAATGGACCTTGGGGCCCAGCGGGTTGGGCGCCACGGGGGGCCTCACATACGCGGCAACACATCCTTCCAAAACCAACATCGGCGCCGACAAATAACTACCCGTATTATCCGATCTTGTATGCTACCATCTCACCACGACTCTTTTGTAAGTTCCCAGTGTCGACCGTGGCGCCGTTGTACACTGAGCCGGGGTCCCGAAAAATCACGCAGCTAAAAAATTGAATACCATCACAAATTTACGTCGCCTGCTAACAACTCCGCATATTTCATAATGCGACTAAACCATTGATTATTATTTTGATTTTAAATTTGTAAATTTACTCTAATAATTGACTCACTTTTTTGCTTTCTAAAAACTTTGAAAATAAGTATGGACCTGAATAAAATAGTTCATGATGAAAAAAATTGTTCTGAAAATTGCATTAGTAACAAATTGGTTGGGCAGAAACGAAATAAATTTCTTTGTTCCAGCGAAGGTCCGTGCATAGAAGGTTTGGCTGAAGAAAAAAAACATTCCATTTCTCATGAAACGAGAACGTCCCTGCGACAAAAGTATGTACACTTGGTTCGACCGGCGGCGCCACTAGCTTCCTTCTCTGTTCGCATCTTTGCCTCTTCGTCTATCCTTCTCGACGAACTGGCAAAGGTCCCGGACTTGTCCAAGACGGAATCATCGGGAGCGTTCATCGCTTATTGCGGAGACGAGTTCGGAATGCTACGCCGCACGAAAAAGACAAGCAGAGAGAAGCTTTTGATGAGGAGGCTTCAGGCCGATTGTAAATCATGGCAAATTGATCGCAAATCAGATTTGGTCCCTCCCACATGTAATCATTAGAAAACGCAAAGTCTCGTTGGATCGCGCGATTTTGAAACGCCTCTTTTTTTACAAATTTTGTATCCCTCAATATTCCATGACGAATTTCAATTAACGGTATCTGTAAGGTTACACTTGGGTTTATTTTCGGCGGTCGGCGAGGAAAAAATGTACAAAGAATCCCTGCTGAATTGCGAGAGAGACGCTCTCGGGACCAATAAATTATTAATTGTTTAGATGAAAAATAAATTGCAGCTTATGCAACGTTAATAATTCGTTCAGTGCATGCGATCGCCCACGCGGATGGGCATTAACACTACCTAGTTTTGGTGCAGCATGGGCCCGTCTCACCGACCCCGCACCTTCAGGCGGTGTCGATGCCACAAACGAGCCGACAAACGGTGTCTCGCAACTGCAACATAGACGTACACGCAAAGACAGATAGTTCGAGATCATTAGATAAAGGGGTGCTTAGACAAATCTGCATTTTGGTGGATTAGACGATAAGTAGAAAAGCGACCGAAGGGTCGGTTTTGATTTCATCATTCACAGCCAGGTGCAAACTGACATAAAGTCGCTCCTTTTCTTGCGATTGCGAAATTCTACAGTTTAACAAAAATTATTACAGACTATTATTTGAATTGATTTTTGCAAAAAATTACTTGCTCAGGGTATGATGTATTTAAACATTCAATAATTAAACTGTGTTTTTTGTATTTTTTGTATTTTATTGTATTTTATTAATAAGTGTAACAACGTGTACAAAATATTGCAATTTTCTTAATATCTATCCGCTTACATAAATGTTGTCTCATGTATTGTTTGCATAAGAAACACGCTACTCCGTCCACCTTTTCTATGCCTCCAATCATAATACTCTTTATAACTAGTTTGTCGCAATACGGTTATTACAATATTTTTGCAGAGGCCGAAGCCTTATTTTGCATAATGTAGTGGAATTTACTGAAAGTAAATCTTTGTTCAAAATATGAACGTCTATTCTTTGGAAACAAATTGTAAAATAGTGTCGAATGGAAACGATTGGGACGGAGTTTTCATGCCGAAATTGTTATCTCGGTGAGTTTAGGCAGTTTGTATAAATGAAGAAACGCAGGTAAGGTTTATAAATCGTGTGCATGTATCTATCTGTCGGCGTTTTGTTTTGTCGGAATCGGGGCTCAATTCCGGTAGCCAAAGAATGGTTGAACGCGATGGCATCGCAAAGAGAATAAAAGAGGGCCGTGAAAAAGAAAAGAGAAGTCGGCGCGGGACAAAGAAAAAAATAGCGAAAAATGCGAACTTCTCACCGCGGCCGGCGACAAAGGGCTGCTCACTTCTCGGACGAAAGATAAATCTTGGGCCGCTCTTTCTGGGACGCGCGGGCCTCGCCATGAGCTTCGCTCATTTACACTCGGATCTCCGAGCATACGATTTAGTGGCCTTCGAATACAATGCGAAGCTGTCTGTGTCCATCGAGCGCAACCGGGAGCCATCTTCTAGCCATGTAGCTAGCTGCCGAGGCAATAGATATCCGACACGGTATGCCGCGCGACGCCGCCAGAAATTTCAATTCTCTGCCCGCGTTCCCTAAACAGTAAGGCCGCATCGGAATGCTATAATAATACGCCAATTTAACTCTCCACCGCCAATGCATTTTAATGCTCCTCCGAGACATTTTTATTAGCATTCATTTTTACCCGCGCTCTTTTATCCGCCAAAATATACGTTTACCCAACCACGTTCTTACCCAGACACACTTTTGACCCAATTTTCTTCATTTTCAACATACTCAATATCAGGGATCAAAAGTGAGCTATATGTTTCTTGACTCGAGCTTGCGTCTCGTAGTATTGGCTAGCAAAAGCTTTTCGGTTGCGCGATCAAAGCAAGTCTAGATTGTAGTCCAAATTCAGCCTGCAAGATGGCATTTCTAATTCGTTTGCTATAGATATCTGGTAGCAAGAGTCAGAGAGGCCAAGTGCTCCTGGTCCAAAGAGTCTCACACCAGAATCTTCGCTGCATAGTTTAGACACCTGGCGGTGTCGATGAAACACTCGCAAACGAAATCACCCTTTTAGGCTTGCTCTGTAATTCATCAGCTCGTTCGACTGTCCGTTGATCAAAGAACACCGGACGACAATCGAGTCCATTTCTAATTGCGTTTTCAACTACATTCCATGGTCCTTGATCGTGGTAGACGTACTGATAGATAAACATGCAATTTGGACAACAATTCTGCGAAACTTTAGGCTAATCCACTTTGTGACATTTCACTTAATTTTTGTGCTTGAATGTTTCATAAGATAATTTATTTGCGAGGTTTATTTTCCCTATTTTAAAAGTTTCTTTCATATTCAATCAACTTTGAATCGACAGTTCCCAAAAAATATTCTATTGAAGTTTTTTTATTGGACGGTAACTTTTTTTTAGTTCCCGTTATGCGTTTGCACGTGCTTTTTTTGCATACGATGACACTTCGTCTATAATATACAAGTTTCGTGCATCGTTGTGGTACTCTGTGGAACACATTAATCTAGCGGTTACGCTACGAAAGGGTTGTCCTCTTGTACCGCGATACATTTCCGTTTGTCAGGTCACACGCTATCGTAATCATAGGTGTCGCCACCGCAACACGGACACATTCGTCGCACACAAAAGACATGATGCATCCCATCAAGGTGATGCTTTCCCAACTGGCAATTACATTTTTTCGTTTCTTGGGCAAAAGAGATGTTGGTTACAAACAAATGTTACTCCAATTTTTTAATTCCAATTGTACTATACTTGCGTTAACAGTTTGTTTAAATTTTTATTTATTTATATCTCGACATATTGTTACTTCGTAATCTTGTCTTTTGTATTCATAACAGTTGATCGAATATTTGTTGAATTTGTTATTTTCATTTGTTAAATTATAGATGATGAATTATTTTCCAAACCACTGAAAAATGTTGCCCTTTGTCGTCTCTCCTTATTGTGAGTTAGAAATAAAAGTTTCATAACTATCTCACGACTATGATAAACCGAAACACATCAATTCTTTCATAATTTCAATCAATAAAATCATGGGTTTACATAGTATAGGAGTCGATTTGATTATAAGTATATAGTTGTTACACGTTACGCGATTGGTAACGTATAATTTGTTTGAAATACAACGCATTACAATAGGTTTAATGATAACAAAAAGCTGATTATCATGTAAAGTTATAGATAGTTGATTAAGACTTTTCTGCACGCTGTGCGTTGATAGAATCTCACTTAATCAATTACTTGATAATGAATTGAATTGAAAAGTGATGAGAAGGAAAGAAAGAAAAAAAGAAATTCGTTTTTTCGACCAAGTTGAAATTGATTTATTTAATAAAACTTGTCTTTGTTTTAGATTGGATTCATGCCACGTTGATTACGTGAGAGCACAGTGCGCCGACGAATGTATTTTAATTTGACACAAGTATTTGAGGCGAGATTAAAACTAATTAGCCGAGAGATTCAAGGATCTTTGCGAACACTTGTTTTCGCACGGACGAAATTTGAGTAAAAAAAGGCATGAAATGTTTGTAACAAAGCCAAACAATCGTACGTGTGATCTCGTTCTCAAGTTTGCAAATGGTCCAGAACGACATAATGCCGCGCATTGTTACGTTGCAGTCCGTTTAGCGTACAGTGCGTTTCAAATCGTCGGTCGGTTGCGAATCCAAAAAAATGCATGTGATTATGTTTAGTCGGGTATTATTATTAATTGTTTCATAGCGAGGAGCTGTTAGCCTTCCTGCAATTACCAAGTAATCTGCAATTACGAAATATCGCGCAGAGTCGGGCTCTTTGCGTCGCGAGCATAAACACCGGAATTCAGCGCTGCTTCGAGAGGCTTGAACTCGAATTAGCCGTATTTTTCACTCGCGCGTCGAGAGAATTCGCAATCACGAATGCAATACAATTAAAATATTTCGTCGGCGATAAAAAGAACTCACCGTGAGCCGTGGTTTCCGTGCCGGCCGTTGCTTCAAACGCAATCGAAAGCCGTCTCTCAGCGTTTATTAACATCTTTACGACATTGCGAAATCAGCAGACATTCTGCACGTCTCGTTCCGCTCGCCTTTTATTCTATCTCGCTCAACTTTTGCCTTATTATTTTAATTGCTCCACACTGATCGATCGATTTCACGATCAATATGATCATTCACATTTTCATTTAATCAAACGGCATATTAAAATAATTATAACCAATCTCTTGCACTCTTTTTTTGAAATGATAAGAACATCGTCACTTACCTTTTCCATACTTTTCTTATTTTAAAATGGCTCGAAGGCACCAGAATTAATTATAATTTTCTCCTAGATATTAAAATGGTGGGGTATATGAAATCATAACACGCAGATATTTTTAAATTAATATATAATTTTTAATAATGTGATTTTCTTTCTCGGAGGGCTGGGATCTAAAGTGTACAATATACAATACAAGCGGTAGGAATATTTTGTCCAGGATTATAGGTCCGATTAACCACGTTATTTGTTGTTTTAAATTAATTATTGCTTGTCGAAGGACTCGATCGGGTGTGTCATGTGCAAGACCGTACGCCAATCCAGCGAGGGATTAAACGGATTGAGCAAATTTGCGCGAAACTATATAGAAATCGGTCAAGTGCTGCTGGATTGCGCGGTTTCAAGTTGGCTCTGATTGTGCAACATTGTCGACATACTTCCTCATCGCTTTTCGTTTATATCATTTGTCGCTTCTAATCGAAACTTCACATTTTTATTCGTTCCCAATTTCTTATTTTCTTTATTCTTTCGAAATTTGCACACAAATCTCTTGTCTCTTTCACTTTTTACGCTTTTAATGTCAAACGTCACGCCTCAGATGTCACAAATTTTACAACTATCAGATTTGTCAACTTTTTGAAGGAAGCAAAATAATATTAATGTATTATTAACCTATTTTATGCCAAACATCGAAAAAAAAATTTTTCATCAAAAACTTCATGGATTCGTGTTCTGTATGTTCAAAAATAGAATATTTTGCAATAATAGTATATTTCGTAACAAGCACGGCACCGGACCACCTCGCGAGGCGGTCCTTAGCACAAGAAACAACGCGCGAGGGGGCTCGAGAGCGTTTTTTCTTGTGCCAGAGACCGCCTCGTCATGGTGGTCCTTCGAGGTCCGTGTCACGGACAATATTTTTCGTTACGAGTCGCGCGCGAACAGAGTGACGTGAAGGTTCTCTTCGCGCGCGCATGAAGCGAAAACAATTTTTCCTTTTTTTTGCAATAACAATTGCAATTGTTTATAAAAAATTTTTTTTTACTGTAAATAATAAACTTCATGATAGGCCTCATCTTTTGATACGACGGAACAAATTTTATCTATTGTCGAGTCGAAGTAACATTAAAAAAAAAAACGATTTTTGAAAATGATGCGTTCACGCATCAATGGCAAGAAATCGGTTAAAAATAGCGTGACTATATCCTTTCTTTGAAATCAAGTCATTCAGTCCACCACGAGCCTTGAAAACGATATTTTACATAAATTTACAAAATAATAAACATACGAGAACTAATGTTCTTTCTCCAATGTTTTATGTATGATTACAATTTTCTCACAAACTCGATTCATAATTATGCACATGAATGTTCACTTTTTTCTCAATTTTTGATTTTTGAGTGTGCTTGATTTGTGTGCTTGCTTATCTGCAATCAACTTTTTTAACTCTTTAGTTCTAGACAGTGCCCCTTCTTTTTCAAGAGAAATGAAGACAAAAATAGTAAACAGCGAGATAGCCCAATGTCAGAGCGAATACGCTTCCGCGAAATAGTCACGTGACCCACCATACATGCATACCCAGCGATTTCGTTGGTTATGCTCACACCGATGCTGTTTCGCGCTGCTCCAGAACTAAAGTGTTAAATGATCCACACGAGTCAATACAAATATCTGACGTTTTATTACAAGTTCCATAATTATATCTACATCGATCTGTCTATGTTTTATACACACATTTAAACGTCACTTCGACTCTTACCGATGCAGTGTAAACATGGGGTTTTGTCAACGGTAATTTATTGAGGTTCGATCGAGAAGCACCAAAAGAAAACGTATTTAAATAAATTTATTCAATAAGTTATTGCATTCCAAATGTGACCTTTGACATTTTCGAAAAATGTTTTTTAGTAATATTTGCAACATTCATTTTTGCATATACTTTCTTCGGCGTGAGTTTTTTTCTGTCAAGCGAATCATACGGTCTCAATGCATCACACTTTTGGGGAAATTGAAAGGTAATAATTCGGGAATTGGTATAAGCATTAAAAAAGATGTCAACAAATATAATAAAAATTGTTTTTGTAACTTCATGATCACCAAGTGTGATATATCAAGATAACGAAGCTGTGGAGATAGACAAATATTTACCCTTTCATTCACCGTAAAAATGAAATCGTTAAGTTTGATTTGCAATTTTTTATTTGGTCTTTCACAGTGAAAAAGTTGATTATATATAAAAAGGCTTTGAAACAAGTTGGTACACAAATAATGGAATAAATAATTGTAACAAGACAAGTGATTGAAAGGGTCGAAAGATCTGACTAACAAATTTCAATTCGTATAGAAAATAACTGGTTTCTAATACTGCAAACAGTTGGCTTATTGGTAAATCTACTTTGTAAATGAATTAATTGAGTCGACAGTTTATATACAGCGGGATTATCGTTGTATCGATTGAGTTGAATGAATAATTGTTTGTGACCGAAAAATGAATTAGAATCTCACGAACACGAGGAGCTGTCTCATAAAATTCTCCATCGTCAACTTCGAATTGGGTCGAATTTGAGGTGTACGAAATTTTGCTTTGACCTCGTACCAGGCTGACTTTGATACTCTATTGTCCCATCAACGCATTTGAGACAACGTGCACTAATGCGTCGATCTGATGATCGATACAATAATATATTCAATAATCTTATAATATACGTAAGATATATATTTGTATACATCTTCATATAATTTTATATATATATATAATATTTATATATTTATATATTTATAATTATATAATTAATGTAATATCACTAGGGTACATATGTACAAGAGCTGCAAACAGTAGAAGTGATTTGTTTTCAATATTGCAAAGTAATCTTAAGATCGTCCTATTTCGTTCAATCTATTTCGATTTCGACAAATCTTATGAATTTACAGCATCATTCTAAAATGAGCACGGTTTGAGCATCCGCAGGTGCCGTCAACCGTGCAGCTTGTTCGCGAAAAACAGCACAATACACGAGTGGTTAAGAACTGTGTCATCGCAACTATACTTTTGTTTTCATTTATATTTACACGAATCGTTAAAAATATCGTCGCTGAATGTATCCCGGACGACCACAATTTCATTTCGTTTACAATTTACAGATGTATTCTCGAACAATGTCAGCATTAAATACATATTAATATTAAATCGCGCAATCAACGGTAAAATTATGACAGTAAATATCGTTCGAAATGATTCAGTGAGAAGTTGCATTTGAAATTGGCTGCCCGACGAAGTGCGCAACGTCACATACATTATGTAATTATGAAATTGTAATTATATTGTAATAAACAATTTTCCTTGAATTGAAATGATTCAATGAATACTTTTTTACGTCGATTTGATACAATTTATTCAAATCAACTTGATTTATTACAAAAATAAAATGCACTCATGTTTGCCATATAAATATAATAATAAATATGTATTCAAAAATTTTACAGACACCTTTTTATTGCATAAGTTAAAAAAAATAATCATTTATCATATAATTACTAACCTGCGTTCGTTGCAGTTGTGGAGAAGTAACGCAATCGAAACCGCATGATAAAAATAATATTAAAAATTTTCAATAAATATCAAACATCAAAAAAAAAAAAAAAAATAAATAAAGATTTCACAAACAATTCAATGTACCAACAACTGCAAAAATCCCTCTTATCTTCACTCACTTATTAACGTTTCTTAAAAAACGCGAAGTTACAGCCTTGTACGACGGAGGGATTGTATGAAATGATACTATTCAAGAATACACCTTCGGCGTTAGCATTTGGAAATTGCACTTTTTGTTAAGGGAGATCGCGCACGGTGGTCCTGCTACGAAGGCTCGGACGTGGAGTCAGGCTTGAAATGTCTGTCATCGTTGTCGTCTTCTTCGGTTGTAGTATCACCGTCAAGCTGCCTATCCGTTTCTGGTGCGGAGGTGCTGTTACTGCTGCTGCTGACCTGGCGCTCATTCTCCTGTCACGGACTCCTGTCGCCGCCGCCAGAGTCGACATCGCGATGTCCCGGCGTGAGGCTGGGGCTCCTCCTCCGCTTGTCTTGGAGCCCATTGACCATGTTCTCGATGCTCTTGAGCTCGCCAGTGGCTGCGCTTATAGTGCCGGTACTGGGCGTGGGCGAACTCGTTGGAGGCCTCGGTGGGGGCGATCTAGGGCTCAGAGTCCGACTGCCAGGGGTCACCGTCTCGAACGCCGAGCCGTGCGAGGGCGTCGGCAATTGGTAAGGTGAGAACCGGTGGTTCTTCAGACTGTGTAAGTGACTTGGCAAGGTTGGGTAATGGGTGGAGAAAAACTGATGTTGCGTCGCAGCTAGAGCAAGTTGCGCGTTTATCAGCATGCCCGGGGTGACGCCTGCGTGTATGCCTAGGGGGTTCGGCGGAATCAGGTGGCCCGGGCTCGGGTACAGTCCAGGTACTGGTGGGTAGATATATGGCAAGATTGGTGGGTGTAAGGGCGGGCCCACGGACACATCAGGCCTGGGACCTTCGGATGCCGTCGTGTGACCTGGGCCTCCACTTTCCGATCCAGATGATTCACTGCCCTCCCCTCGTTCACTCGCGCGGTCGTCCCGTTCACGCGAGTGTTCCCGCTCTCGTTGCTGATGAGCCGGGTGCGGAGTTTCAGGTCCTACCACATCCAGCAGCTTGTCCTCGTCGTCCATCATGTCGTTGCCTGAGTTCGACGAGCGTCTCTTTTCTGGCGACGCCGGACCACTTGATGTCAGTCGAGAACCGCCTCCTGATACTGTCAACAGCGCCTGTCTTCTGCAACAACGGCTAAGAGTTAGCAAATTGTGAACAACAGACTTTTCAATTTTTATTAGACCCATTAATTTCAATCAAGTTTCTATCAAGCTCTTGTCATCGACACTCATGTACTTTATTCACTGGGCTTAACTTTGTGCTAGATTAGATCTAATTGAATAGTACCAAAATTCGTTGTAGCAAAATGTTTGCTTTTTTCACACAGATTAAGTGAGATTCTAATTATGATTAGGCGGATTTAATTTGCCAAGAGTTATATTCTATTTTACGCTTTCTTGTTTGGATATGGCACACACCAAAAACTCATTTCCTATAGCTTATCAGATTCTGTCATCTTCCAAACGTTAGACTCATTCTTCATATTGAAGGAATAGTTTTTTTTCTTGTAATGCCACACGATATTTTTTACACTAATTCTTAGGGTATTCTTAGGGTATCAACTGCGATTTCGAAAATGTGATCATAACGAGCTTTGTAGTTGTTTACAAATGATATAGGTTGTTTGCAAAAGGTAGTAGCACTGCTACCTGCGGTGTCGAGGCTATTAAATTCATAATCTTAATTGACTCTTCGATGCGTCGTATTGTATGCACGCGAATGCCGCGAGCGTATGTTCAAGATATGCTTAGAACTGAATAACGTTGCAGTGAAACTTGGGCGCCGTGTCGGCGACTTTCACTCGTCACTTATCAAATCGAACATGCCTACACCTAGCGTGTAACCGAGTACATAATTCTGCTGAAAATCAAATTAATTATAGGTGAAAACATTCGGTTCTTTGAAATTAATCAATATTGAATTACCAACTGTTCGAACTCTAGTTAACAAATCGCTAAACTAACAAAGTTCTCAAGTTTATCAATTTTGATTACTTTCTTGAGTTTTTAATATTTTATTGAAATTTTTATGTGTTGTGAAATTATTATATACGAGAATTTAGTAATAGTTAGTGCATAAGTCGAAGAATTATATATGTAAGTTAACGCTGAAACAGCGTTCAACGATGTGAGAGTCTTACACGTATCCCTAATATAATGCTGTATAATGCGATCAGCGAGCTAATGTTGTAGTGCACGTATATACGTGGCTCTTAGTTTGCTAGTTTCCATCATGCATGCAAACACACGAAATCAATAGCTTGTTGTCAACGAAATCATTACAACAATCTGGTTTCATTGCACTGTTACCTCGTCCATTCTTAAATCATTCTTCTATAAATTCTTCTATAAATTCTTCTATAAAAGAAACACATTTTCAATTTTTCATAAACTAATCCAAATGCAACTGCTGAAAGCAATAATGTGCAATCTTTGCACATTAAGTGTTTCTTTACAAATCATCGTAGAATCATTGTAATCTTGTTTAAGAAATAGTATTGATTGGATTTTCTTTCACTAAAACAAAAGTACGTGACTGATCTGCTTAAAAACTTTAACAACAATTTTATGCAATTTGTTTAACTAAACTTATGTAAACTAGTTGTAAACAAATGTTTATAAAATCAGTGATTAGAACAAGCAAATCCAATAAAGAACATCAATGTGATCAGGATTTTGGTGTATGAAAAAACTTAAAAATCAGAATCCAAATTCACCCATTCGATAAAGAAAGTCTAATATCTTTTCAACTGGGACTGTATCCAGATCTGACAAAGTAGAAACGATCGGATCGGACTGTTCAAAGCGATACGTGTGCGTACATCCCGACCCTATTTCATATGTGGATTAGGTAATGTCAGGGACAGAGAGTGGGTAAGCGAGATAGTGCAAATGCGAGACCCGTTTGCATTTTAAATTACAGAGACCGTAGCAGATCCTTGCTCGAGTCCCCTGATCCTCATACCTTTTCTGTCAAATCCGAATTACCGCAGCCACATTTTCGACATTTGGCTTCCGTCCCCAATGTGTTAGACATACGGAACACGATTGGTGTCGTGCTAAAGCAAATAGCTTCTGTTGAGGGGTTGCCTCTCCTCCTACCAGGCGTAATAATGTAAAGACGGTTCCAAATTTCTTGGCTGATACCACGAGTTATCAGATCGAATTGAAATCGTCTGCCGAATTATAATAATGGTACTGCAAAGATTCTTGAACTACAGAACTGCACTTGATAGACTTCTCATAAAATGGCAAGGAAAAGCAAGCATTTAACTAGCCTGTCTTGAGTTCAGGTTTACTTTTTCTTTTCAACACTTTCTTCTAAAGTCCCATAAAAATTGATAAGCTATTATAACACGCGTTATAACATTCAAAACCGCTAAGTGATATTCTACCCTCTTTAAACGATGAGTCCACGTTAACTGCATGGCGCCGCCCCTGGAGCATCAGTATGCTAATCCGATGATTGGCTACGTTCCAACTTCTTCTGTCGCACCCTGAGCCCTTTTCCGCGCATACCCTTCGCGTCTCCCGTCTATCTCTCGCATGGCTTGTTGCTGTCTAGCTCGCTGCTGGCTCCAACCACCCTTAACAAAAACCATAAGCCAAAACCTGACCCTTATTCTAATTAGTCGACGTGGCTACCGTCCTCTGCTTTGCATATTTTCTCAATTAACTCGCTTCTTTGTGATCCTATACCGGATTTTGTAACAAGTATTTTTCCGCAATTCTTGCTCGCAATCCATATATTTACATTGCGAATTACAATTTTCATTATGGATCTTTCGAAAAAGTTTTTCTGGCAAAAGTTTGTAATCAATTTTCCAAGTTTCAACCCGATCCGGGCTGTGATTTTACAAGTACACAAATTTTTTGCTTTTTAAGTGACGATTTTTATTGGAATTTCGATGGAGGCTATCGAGCGCGATGAATGACAAATCCTCTACGATGAAAGAGATGATAGTTGATAAGCGGCCAACGGCGTAAGTGACTGAATTCTATGCATACTAAGGTAACATCATCAAAATCCACTTGAGCTATCACCCTGCCTTCAATGAAATTGAAATGAGCTTTATCAGCAGTGGTAACAATGGCTCGAGGGGAATCTAACATAAGCTCATAAAGCCACAATATTGAATACAAATGGAAGCTGCTTCTGCCTCTTTCTAGTCCCGAGTGTAAATGAGCCCAAGCCCTTATGGTATCCCATACAATCACGCGATGTCATCGTTGCGCATTGAGATTTATCAATTACCGCACTTTAAAGACTTAAGTAAGTGGTTCGTCGTCATTGGAATCATCATGTTAGTATTATAATATTTTTTATTATTTCACAGTTCGACAGTTCTGAATTTAGTTTTGTATATCAACTTGTGTAAACGAATTTTGGAACATTTTCACTTTTATATTTTTATTTTATTTTTTAATTATCATCAGTTCAATGATTTTACACTTCGAACAATACATGAATTCAGACCAAGAAACCGTTCAGTTCGGAACTCTAAAAATGAATAATGGAAATGTTCTTAGAACAAGAATTATAACACACAAGTTCTTGTATAAGAAAATTGTTCTATAAATTAGAACATATATAAAACTATAGAAGACCCAGAATTTCATTTTCTTTCAAAAAAAATGTTTTTTCTTTTTTGTAGATGGGTTTGGTCAGAAACTTGAATTTCTTAGCTTCAACCGTTCAATTGCAAATCATTTTTTGTTCGTTTTTTAAAGGAAGATATTGAAATTTTGAAAGCGATACTCACTTTTTTTCTCGTTTTCCAGCACCGGTATCCCTAAATCCTTTTGCGAAGGGATTGTTGTCTATTTTGAGTTGTGTGATCTGGAAAAAGAAAAACATTTTTTATCAATTTTAAAATTTTTGATTTCAGTAAAAGATCATCAATTGAATAAGAGAGACAAAATTTACGAAGAATAAGTATAAAAAAAATATAAGAACAAAGCTTTACTTTTTCCGAAGGGTTTGTGATTGAATAATGTTTCACGTCTACCGAGAAAGTCATAAATTACTGGAAATGCGAGATTTATCGGAGCGCGCAAAATATTAATTAACGCATCCATAAACTCAAAAGATAAGCAGATGAAAGTAAAATTCTGATGGAACTTTGATAGATGAATTCAACTTTGTTTGATCTCGAATCGCGTTTTGACTCTGGTTCCTTTATACTTTGATGATCGGTTGACAAAAACAATAATCTTACCTTCTCGTTTTGGTAGGCCGTGACAGCGATGAATTCCGTCTCTTTAAAAACGTAACTTCTAAACGTTGAGTAGGGAAGTTTAAGAATGTCGTTGGCCCGGACGAGATGAAACCTTGGCTGATACTTGTGCATGGAATTCAATATTGTCTGTAAAAAAAGGAAAGGAGCATACATTGGGACAGACTATTTTATACTTGTGGGTAATCGTTCTATACATGTAATTTGACAAATACATTTCTGTCCTACAAAAGATAACAAGTTTTCTTAAAAGTAAATTTTTATACATTTAAAAATAATAAAAATTAAAATTGCTACTAAAATTATTTTGATTTAAGAAAAAATTGACATAAATCTTGAGAAATGCAACCGTTTGAATTCAGCACGTGATAGGAGTTATCAAGAACACTCGGTTTATTATTCATAAACGAATAAATGAAAAGAAGAATGTGATAAAATCGGTATGAATGTCACGTTAGCAGCAAAGAAAAAATGTAAGCAGGAGGTGAGGGATGATCTGAAACGGGATCGGTTTTGGTGCGATAAAGTGGAAGCGTAATTAATCGCGGAGCATGACGATTATCATAAACGGTACCAGTAAGTCGTCGGCGCGGAGTTGCCGGGACGCAGAACAATAGGCAAAAGCGCACATATCCGCGTGGCCGGGAGCAAGCGTTGCATATAAAGAACAAAGGAAAATGGCGAGCGAGATAACATGAGCGCGACTATGCGAATTATGCAGACACGAGCGCGGTGGCGTCGTGCACCACAGGCACGGTAATGACCGAGCATGACAATCACTGGATTCGCGGGCTTCGTTTTCGTAGTTACCGACCGAAAGATTAACCACCATTACGTTGGCATAATTTATTCAATGACTATCGCTGGTACGCAGACAATGATCGATAAAACCGCACATGACCACCCACATTTCGCTTTAATGCAATGTGAGACACAGCGTAGTTCTTACCCTCACGCTCTCTCCGCCGAGTTTCCAAATTTATTCAACTTCATCATCCCTCACGTTTCCATCCTTTCCATCATTTTTCATCTCTTTAATCTCACGAATCATTTTTTTCCTAGTCATGCATCAATGAGCCCAAGTATGTGATTCTTGACTTTCAATTATCTTCACACAACCAAATATTCTGAATTTTAAATTGCTTTTTTGAAAGATATGAAACCTGACAGACAATAAAATTAAAATCGTTCAGAGCAGTTTCAGAATAGATAATCAATATGTGGTCGAGTCTGTTTACAAGTACTTCTTTACAAACAAGAAAAGTTAGTTGTTGAAAAGTTTTGCGAGCTAATTGTTTCCCTCAAGTGGCCACGTTTTGCACATAGCAAAAAGTCTCGGTTTACGTCACACTGAGACTGCTGAGGCTAGTAATTTTTTTTCAAAAAGATTATTTTTTATAATATAAAGTCACCGAAGATAACATTAGTGATTTCAAAATGACTGTTAATTTCTAATTTAAAAAAAATTATTTCAAAAGAAAAAGAAACTGAATAAAGATATCGCCTGCTGTATATATATTGAACCGTCACTCAAAATAGCAAAAAATTATCCATGGATTAGAAAAAGGTCGATTAAAATGTCGCCAGAATATAATTTAGTAAAATTCGATCGTTGTTTGACACGTTGGATCGAAATAAGCACACTCATTGACTGGGTGAATAAAATATACGCATATTCGCGCGCGGCTATATATCAGCGGCGAGTCGGCGCGCTACAAAGGCAAATAATTAGCGGTCAGCACGATAGCGTTAATCTAGGAGTTTGTCATTAGCCTATCAAAGTCGAATGCCTCCGCCATCGATTCCCCCATCGCTGTTGCCGGTTTAGCGCGACTTACGACTTCGTGCAACTCGCCTCGACCGCCAATTATAATAGTAATTACAAATGTATGCAAATAACTTTATGATTTATAAGTTCGTCGATTTACTCCAGCGTCGGAAAATTAATTTCATTAACACATTCTAGCCATTAAAATATTTTCTTTGAATTTTATTATTTTCTCTTTATTAAAGTATGTTTAGTTTCTTAAATATATATAAGTTTTTTCAAAAAGAAGTACATATATCATTAAGAACAACAAAAGTGGGCAAACGCGTTTTACTATTTCTCGCAAACTTTTTTGCCAATATTTCAACGTCATCAAGAAACTGTCTGTTAAAAAAAAAACAAATTTGAACGAATTCTAAAACAAATTCAAAGGTTTATTTCAAAATAAACAAGTAATTCATAAGTACAATAAAAAAAGTTGTCAAATAAGAATGTGTTTATGAAAATAAATCATAACTTGAATATGTGTGAGTGAGTATGTTATAAAAGAGGGGCAAAATGTTATTTGTGTGTTGCGTAGTCTAGAGCGAGCAGGGAGGGGGATCGGTCAGCATAGAAATCGTGCCGCGTGAATTAACCATACTGATAAAGCGTAAGAGAAAAAGAAGAGATTGGACGGGAAGCGTGGAAATGGTCTCTGCACACAGAAGCCGACGCAGCTAATGACTCTGTCCGAAGTAATCTCAGGGTGTTATCTGTCCGGCTACTTGGGGCCCACCTACTTCGAATCACGAGCCCAAGGTGCTTTACGAGCGATCGGCTCCTCTCACGTCCGAGAGCTGTATCGAACACTTGCACGCGGCGATAGACGTCCATTTGAGCCTCTCTCAGCTATTGCTCGGCCGCGTTAACGACCGCGACATTAAAACCTCTATACTTATTATCCAGACATTTTCAAAATATACTTTAATCGTCATCGCAGATGCCGTCGAATCACTATTTTTTATGCTTGCCGACCGAACGGGTTCCGATCCCAACACTCTTGCAGATCAATCTGGCTCCTCCAAGAGCGAGTGAGAGAGCCTCCGTCAATTATTTCTTAGCAAGCGCAGTTCATTAACTCGACGTGTGGCGCCATCTTGACTATAAATGTTGGGAGAGAAAATGTGTGCACGGTGTTGTTTCAAGTGCTCAAGAAAGAAAAGGTTTACTGGGGTGGCGTCGCAAACCCGAGAGGGCGCTACAGGACGTCGAGTGTACAGAGCAGGGTTGGTCGAGCGCTGTTACGTCCTGATATCGACCCACTGCAAGGGGTGGATTTTTCTCGTGCTTTCAAGCTATAGGGCGTGGGAGGGCCACCTCCTCCGACACACATAACACGTGATCCTCTAGTCTTTATTACGCGCACTCAAATGTCCATCATGTATCCCCTATTTGTCTATACAATTTACACCCATATTCTTCCAAGCTATGAATACATTATTTTGCAATCTTATTTCTCATGTTGGAATTGTATCAACGATATTTAACACCGAGACAATTGTTTCCCTCTTGGCAAATAGGCGAGAGATAATTTGTCGCGAATGAGGGATGATGCGACAGGGCAAACTTTATGGCGCTGTGATATCAAAGTGGCATTTCGTGCAGTGATAAAATCGCTGGTCAGAGTGCAACACAAAGAGATGTATATAGCGGCCGACGTGACGAATCCGCCGACGCTGTTTGAACAAAAAATTCGGTTCTTTCGCGAGAGCGTGACTGCAGTTTATTTGCAACGGTGCAAAATAACTAGGCAAGGATAACAACTCGAATTCCAGATGATAAGTTTTTAATGTTTTCAACCAGAGTGTGGCACTAATCACATCAAAACTTTGGCGCGTGCAGCTTTTTAATTTGTAACATAAGTTACTTTTTTCAGTTAGTCAAGTTGGTTTTACGCGAATTTCAGTTGGTAAAATTTTATTTCAGTTTCCCTGGGGGATACAATGTTCTACGGAAATCGGTCGATTACTTTGGAATAGGTCATGTAAACGACCCTCGCGAAAAAACTCTTTGAGGTATTCCGGGAAAAATGTACACTCTTCAGAAGGTAGCAGCAAAAGTATACAACGTCGAATATATTAAGTGTGAAATTGATTCAGAAAAGAGGGACTCGATGAAAAACCAAATACTTTGAATATTCACTGACATAATATTCCATGCACGTTTGCTAAGCCAAAAATGGTGAAACGGCAAAATATATATTAAATTAACCATATGAATAATTTTTTTAAAACTTTTACCCAGATACAAAGGATCACCCTAGTAAAAATTTAGTCTCGATTTTTACTAGATACTGGCTAGTTTCTCCTATTTTCTCGATAGATTCTGGTTATGAAAACCGTCTAAAACTTCGTCATACAACTATACGTCACGCTCGGTATACCGAGCGTGATAAAATAGGCAGACTCTAGGCTGTCCATATATTTGTAGCAGTTTGCAATACGCAGTCAACTGAATTTTTAAGCAGTGTTAATTTCTTCGTTAAATTATTATTAGTTTATTATAATTACTTTCGCCGTCATTGTTTATCAAATAAACAAGCAGTGTTTGCAAGGTTGATAAAAAAAGATAAAAAGTATAATTTTGTTTGGTAGAGTAAAATGTACAAGTTGATGGCACGACTGTTTGCTATGCGAACATTGTTAGAGTGACCGACAATGGCGCTGATTGAAATCAATGATTCTAATTCGCATCGTCCGTTTCATCGTCTCCGCATTGGTATTGCGCTGACACCCGAGAATTCCTTCCGCCCGACAGGCTACAGATCTGCAATTTCATCGTCCTGGGTCAAACGTAAAAAAGCTCCGAAAAAGCAGCCCTTAACTGAACGTCGACGACAGGAAATCTACCCCTCAGATGTCTCATTGTTCCCAGAACCGCCGTGGCCAAGCGGTTTCTTTGATAATCTGTGACCCATAATAAAGAAAAGTCGGGCGGGAAAATGAAAAAAAATCGTTTTTATTTTTGTTTTATGTTATTGTTATTTAAAAAAATATAAAGATCCGTCTGCAATTCATTTCTACTCATTTCATGATCTTTTTTTATTCACAATAAAAAATCTGAAAAGAATCTGACGCGACTTGAAGATTGTGACAGAGCACCAGGGTTATCCGGAGTCAAAGATTAAGAGCGAGGCGATAGCTTGGACGCAAATCGACGACTTTGATTTCGTGTGAAGAGAGCCATTGATGGCGCGGCAAAAATTTTTTCTAGACTACGCTTATCGCTAATGCGTTTTATTGTCACAGTTCGTTATCTATGTATCGAGACAGTTTCTTAAGCGCGTCGCGAGCGACCATAGCCGACGCGATAAATGAGCCGACGTAGATAAGCGTCGTAAAAACGTGCAAAAGCCTTTGTAAATGCATTGAAAAGTTGATGCTCACGAGTAACGATAATTGGCTCTTGCCATTTCCAGTCGCTAAACGTTAGAAATGATTGAAACAAAATTTCCTATGTCACTTATACAAGAAAACTTCTTCTTTTATACAATTTGACGTTTAACTGCAAAAAATGTTAACTCAAATATGATAATGTCTTTTTTCGATGGAAAATGTTGCGATCAAATTACAGGCTTATCAATAAACTCGGCAGCAGAAGTCGCATAGGAAGTGCCGCTAGGGAAAATCAACAAGCAATTTAAGCTCATCAGCTTCTATTCTTCGGCGATTTACGCGCAAATATTATACGACGAGTTCTGTTTGCAGAGCGATGTCTTGTTAAGCGAAGGTGTCTCGGTCGAAATGCAATCAAGCGTGACTGTCTTGCGTATATAGAGGCAGTAAGTCGGTTATACATGGATCCTAAAACATTTAAGCGACAAACACTGCGAGGAAGCGTTTTTCCTTTCGGTCGGTCCATTAGCAAAGTTTGTGCGGCGGCGCCTCTGAAGTCAACGAATCACTTGCGACGATGCTTGTCCCCGCTTGGCAAATAAACCACTCACACAAATTTCGTCAAGACTCGCGTGTTCACAATCAAAGAACCCGTCTCATCATTTTATATTGTCATTATAAATATTTTTACACCTGCGCTTTTTTCGCCGAGAGCGCCCATCGAAGAAGCTCACTAAGCGTGTTTACTTTTCACTTCCTTTTTTGTTTCTTCAGTTTACTCGTCTCATCTTTGAATCATACAATGTCAACTTATTAATTTTTTTACAAATAAAACCGTTTAAATCAAAATTTACAACTCCATTTCAAGATACCAGTTTTCAGTTAGTCAAGAAATTGGTATTTTCAATAAGCAAGTAGGTTTTTGTAGAAATTCGCGATTTCTTTTCTTCGAATAAAATAAGAATGTGTGCTCTAATTAAGTTGTTTAATGTTTGGTTGACTGTAAAAAGGAGAAAAAGAGCAAGAATCTGTGCAAATGTTGTATTCCGGTGGCGCCAGTTGCGCTCATATACGTGGAAATTTGCGGCGTTTTCGCGTACGGCGAAGCGCAGTGTGACTGAAGGCCCTCATTATGTTTCGGTAATTAGCCAAACCCGACGGCTGTTTTCAATTTGTTCAAAGACGCCGCACGCTCAGGTTTTGAGATGCGTGCGTACGTCACAAGGCGACAGCAAGTCAAGAAGGGGATGAAAAACCGCCACGGATATAACAAGAATAGAAAAAAATACGGACAAAGCGTGCACCAACGAGGAATGTATAACGATAGTGAGAAAGGCAAAGAAAGGAGAGGTACGATAAGAAAAACGAATGTCGCCCAAGATGAGGAAGTGCGTCGCGTAGAAGAAAAGCGCGCACTAATGAGACACGTGGCTAAGGCGTTCTAGCTCCTTTTTTTATTACCATTTTACTTGTAAATAATACGCTGAAATAGCAGTTTAGAGGTTGAGTTTCAAGCAAGCAAACGAAACGAATTCAAAGCACGTAAATGCCGACCGTTTTCCCCCTCAACCTTTTTCGACTTCAATTTTTTTATTTTAGTTTACTTCATTTCTCGGTGTTTCGTCACGCGTAACGCGAAAATGAATCATTGTTGAAGCCGACGTAATAATTTTTACTAAAAAATTATTCATTTGTAAAATTGAGACAAAACATTTTTAAAAAATGCAGTATAATTTTTGCATCATTTTTTGGTTTATTCATTTCAGAATTAAGAATACTAATGTATACTGTTTTTGAAATTCTTACGATAAGACTAATGAGCCGGCGACAAGATCGGTGTCGTAAAAATTGTGCGTAAAAGAGCGGCTTGATGAGCGCCAAAGCGCGGCCGGTTCAGATGTACATACACAAGAGACACATCAAAACGCGCGATGTCTCGATTCGAATCATCATAAAAAGGGCGAAAATCTTCTTCAAGGTTGCACACACGCGTGTGGCCGCGCACACTTCCGTTGCGTCATGCAAAGTGTTTGAATTCACGCGACATTTTCTGCGAATCTGCACTCTGTTGCCAAGACACGAATCTCTGGATTTCGTGCGATATATATGTTTTTAACTAAAAATTGCAGGTTAGGCTACGTATTCGCGTGCTCGCTGATTTGATTATCGATTGGAATTTTCTGGCTCGAAACGTTTTTTGCACAATATACACTACGTCTTTAAAGACATTTTTCTACTTTTTGTTATTGAAATCTCAACGAATAAAATTTCTCGCTACTCACTACAATTTATTGCTAAGAAATTTTTTCTTTGAATTTATTCGAATTTAAAAATAATAAATGTGAAAATAAATCGATAAAAGTTAAATACTTTTCTTATTTAGCTTATAATTATACAGATAATGATTGTTTTTGAAAAATTAACCATAGCATGCTAGCGCTAATATACACTTGACAATGACAGAACAGTAATTAAAAAACCGGAACAATTTGACACATTATTTATGCAGTAAATCTTGAAGTGGCAGAAATCTTCCTTGAAAACATACCTGCAAAAAATTATGAGGCAACGAGAAATGAAACAAAAAAGAATGTTTGTTCTAAAAATGTGTAATATATGCTTTGTTCTATCGTATACTTTAATAATTAAGTGAATTTGTATTAGATTAATGACGTTATTGGTGAATACGTGAAGAGTGATTCAAATTGAATCTATATAGCTAATAGGGGGAACACGTTAATTGTTGAATTACAAATGAACATATGAAGCGAGCAACAAAAAAGATGGGTAAAATTGGATAACTGTGTGCTGGTAGACAAAAGGCGTCCGGCCGATGGGCTCCCCATGATTGTTAGTATCGTCACCCGGAGGTGGCTCTGATAGAAATTATGATTGGTGGACTGCTGATCGAGCAAATGAATTGGGTAGCCAGGGAGCAAGAGCGGACGCAGCGAGTGGTTCGGCGTTAAGCAGGAAGCTGTCTCGACATAGCGGACCCATTAACATCCCTCATCCACAGGTCAACACATTATATATTTTATCATTCGAAATCATTTTTCAACATCAAATCGTGCTGCTCTCGTGCGCATTAAATTCCGCTCGTTCAGAAGAAAAAGAAAGAAAAAAAAATGCTACGGCCGTTGGGCACGACGCGAAAAATCGCCAGCCGGGTGGTCCTATTGCGAATCGTTTATTGCAACGGCGCGCACCGAAGGCGCCTCGCAAAGACATAAAACGTCTCTTTTTTTTCTCCCGTCGACTTCTTTTTGCTCTCGTAATTTGTGTTCTTCCTCCTTGTCGCCTCCTCCTCTCGCTGCTTCGGGCCCTCTCGTTCCATTATAAGCAGCGAAATGATGGCGAGAGCCATAACGCATAAACGTGGAGTCCGTCGAAAGCGAACAAGAGAATGGAAGTTCCGAGAAGGAGCGACGATCGGCTTGGTAAGTAGATATAATGTAGCCAGCTGTAGGCAGTGGTAATCGCATGTTTGTTTAACCTGCGAAACCCTTCATCTGCGAGCCCTCCTCAGCCACCATAGACGCCCTCTTTGGCCGCCGGGCATGGGCCACCCCGAGCTCGCCAAACAAAGATATTCGCTTGCTCGCTCACTTCCCCACGCGCATCCGCCATTTATCCTCTCTCCGCTTCAGCTCTGCCGAGCTGCGGGGATGATGTGCGCTTCATGCCCACGAGCTGATGGATGAGCCATCCAACCAACTACCGCATGCAACCTCCACGTATTAATAAGCCGCAGATTTTACGCGCTTTAAATTCTCATAAAAGTGCGCGCCCTCTCTTTCGGTTTTTTCGCAGCTCCCTTCTCAACCCACAACAATTTCAAGTGGATCAAAATTTTTTTCCAGCCACGGGAATTAGCCTCATCCTAATTTCGACTACCCGTCTTGAGAATCACGCATCTCATCCTCTCTCGTTTTCTACCTGCATTCATTCTTGTTTACGTGTGTTTCAGAAGAGGCAAAAAAAGTTGAGATTTTTGTTGAGACATGATTGAGATATTGTGGAGACGCAATGCTGTGCCGTCGAGTACACACGAGGCTTCTTTTGAATTATTCCATTGAATTTGAATGCTACAATATTTTCAGCCGTCCTCAATTTTTATACTCTTTGTGAAAATTTTGTAATAAAAACTTTCAAGTTATCTCGTTGCGATAAATATTTGACATTGGATCTTAGCCAATTTCTAATCTTTGTTGCAGATCGACACCTGCCGCTCGCAGGGACCTGCAATTAATAATTCTCGTGTTCTGCACGATAATACTATTATTATACATGCACTACTCTCACCGTTTCTTCACGTTGATGTTCATTGATTTGATGTAGTTTAACGTACATATTATAGTTTGTTATTTGACAAAAACAATTTTTTTGAGCGCGCACAGGTGGTTATACAACATCCGCCCAATTAAAGACGTGTCTACTTACGATCAATGCCAATTTTAACAACCACTTTGCTCGCGGCTGTCTGTTACGCAATTACGAGAAAATCAATTTCAATTTCTCTTTCTGGAAGGCACATCCCCGTAATTTGGGCGCAATCTAATGGTTACACGAGGTGCAGCGTCACCTGCTTTTCGTTCGGCCAATCATCCCCCGATCCCAAATTAGCCTCTACTCTTTTTCTGTTTCTCGCAATTATGAAAGATGGCTGTAAACGTAAATGAAACGAGCATAAGGAGAGGAGCACGAAACAGAAAAATTGGTCAAATAAATAAAAGCTGATTGTAGTAGAGGCGTACTGTCAATATGGATATTGACCTGACGACGTGACGAGGCAAGGCCAATTTTCGGTTAAGAGAGTTTCAAACAAGGCGGAGCACCTTGGCGCCATATCATGGGGGGTCCCGGTTACCAACACAGACGCGATTACAAATACCTGCACAGGTGCCACGCACTTTTTCGACTTGATGAAGCTACAGATTTGTGATTTAGATGAGATGCTTGCTTTTGTTTTAGCAACTTTTTGGCCTCGAAATTGCTACGGGGGACGGCTGTATCGGATATTCGCAACATCACCTCGAACAGTTTTTCAACTCCAATAACCAGGCTGAAATCTGTATGAATTTGTGTCTTTCAGAGTGGAATATTGCAAAATTCGCAATTTATTAGAACTATTGAGTTTGGATACATGGTAACGAGAAAAAGGGAATCGTGGTCGAGAAAGTCTATCAACTTAATCGGTAGCCGGCAGACGGAACACATTAATAAAATCCGCCTCGGTAGAAACACGAGAATCCTTTAGGCCGCAGATAAAGAGCAGGACATCGAACGGGTAAGTAGCTGTGCCTTTCATCGCGCCGGCCTGTCCGATAAAGCGTTTTGTCGGTGTTGTTCTATATCGTGTCGTTCCGCACCCAGGTCCAACGACTACCGCGGCTCGGTTGATCATCAAGTAACATTAGTTTTCTTCAATCCACAAATGCTCAAGTTCTCAAACTTCTTTAATTTTTCAAAAAATAATCTCTGAAAAAATGTATATCACACTAATCATCATTGTAATTGACGTCTTAATCATTTTATTATTAGCTGAGTTGACAATAAGATGATTATTTATTTTTTACTTTCTTATAATTATATGTTCGGAAAAGAAATGGTATGTTCTAGATAAACAATTCTGGAAATAAAGAAGGTGTAGATTTTAATTCTAGTTCTGCAATTTTGTTACAACCACTATGCTGTTAGATCGGATACCATCACACACCTCTTGTCAACAAGCAGAATAAACATATACCTCGACGTGTGATACGCCGTAGGTATATACTCAACCTCAGATAGCGCGCGATTACTTTTGCGTTGCACGCGACTTGGAAAGTGGCTAGTCCAAAGTGTCTGCATCCCACGGGATATATCGTGCTCTTGGTAGTGGTATATATAAAAATGAACTCCGTTCGCATGTTCAGACTTGATAACTTTACTAGACGCCACATTTCGTGAACGAAAAAAGACGAGTTGCTGAATGGTGTAAAAAATTGTTCCTTGAGGGTACTATTGCAAATTTTACGAATCCTAATCATTTGTCTGAAACAATTCACAGCGTTTGAGACGCAAATCAAATGTTCATCACCTGTCATCATCGGGATTTTTTTTTTATTTTTGCGCTTTTATTTTCAGGTGGGAACGGAAAAACGAGCATGGGGGTTTTCATGGGAAGAAACAGTCTATATACAAAAGGTGCCCGAGCTTAAAACGATTTCGATGTCTCTTGGCATGGGTAAATACCGACTTTCTACCTCGAATACAGATCATGTAAGAAGTATATCGGTGTTTACCTTTCTCGCAAAAATCTACCGGACGTTAAACACTGCCTGGTGTTTAGCAACTGGAGAAAATGCTCGCTTACTAATCAGTAGCTCATCTTTCGTGGGATTGCCGTTACTGCGAAACCGAATCCACTCAAACAAGTACTAGAGCTGACACAAATTGTAATTCTAGGAAAAAAAAACAAGAACGCTAAATGATTATTTTTGAATTCAACATTCAACTAAATGAAAAAGAGGATTAAAAATTGAAATTGGCCAGTTTAAAATCAGGAATTCAAACAACTTTGCGAGCAACTAATGATCTCGCTGTTGGCTAAAGTAGTGAGTTCAAACTTTTACTTTGAACAAGTATGTCAAGTTTTCTGGCTCACGTAAAATTTCAGCAACTTGTTGAGAGAGGAGTCGAAAAGTTTGGAACTTGACAGATGTAGTATAATGACGCTCAAAAATGCGATTTCCGCGATGGAATCGCTGCTTCGCTTGTTAAAGTGTCATCTTTGCTGGAATAAAAAGTTTTAGGCGTTTTAACAAAAAAAAATGTTGTTTGTTTCAGGGTCGATTCGATATGTAAAGATGTGTGTAAGTGGCCTGAGGGGTTCTCGTCACGGTTCGTTTCGCGTCAAAATGCGAAATTGACCGACGATTATCCGTGAAACTGATGGCCACCGCTGGCGCCACAAACCAGCCTTCTTTCGCCTAAGGGCTTTCGTCTGTTATGAATGAACTCTTGTTCTCGACTTTTAAGTAGGTTGAATATGCCACTGCCGACTACAATCCCTAATCATCAACGTTCTGGTTACGCCACAGAACGTTTACACAATTTAAATAAAACACTACACTAATAAATAAATGCATATATCTTTTGTCAACTTGTAATTAGCCGTTAATTGAGCGCATTTTGTGAATATTTCAATATTTCGATAATTATTTATTAACTATTTTGAACTGATAGAGCCCTTAGGAGAATTTCGGCAGCTTTTAAGATATTATCTCACGAGCAGTCCACTTTAAACTATTCATTTTTATGCAAAAGATACGGCTAATGCATTCACGAAAAAAAGTTGACTCATTGAAGGCACGTAGACCACCTAAGCAGATTTCCGAAACGACTGGATAAAAAATGTGTTCAGCTTATTATTGAAACCGAAGTGTTGTTTCAAAAACAAATGTTTGTAATCATTTTTTAGTGGAAAGTATTTGAATCTTTGCATTTTTAAACTTGATGTTTGATAAACTATTTCATACATTCTAGCAAAAACAAGAGTTCTTACCGAACAAGTTGATACAATTTCAATCAGCGTTTGGAAATAGAGCTGCAACGTATTGCAAAGGTAAGTGGTTATACACGTATATCAACGCTTCGTTCGACTCAATTTCACAGTATACACAGATAGAAGTGCAGTACAACTATTTTTCTTTTTCCATACGTTTATATGCGAGAATAAAATTGTGTTTGTTTGGATAAGAAATCTTTATTAATCTAACTAAATTTCAAAAGGTGTCTCGCATGAAATGTATAATTTGTATTTAATTGATTGTGTACCAATAAATCGAAATGCACTGATATTGGCAAATCTTTATTCAAGATTTTTTTCAATAATGAAGAGTTCAAATCGTGCAAAATCAGGCAATTGATTTTTGCAATTCAAATCAATTGCTTTTTTCACAAACATGCACTCGACTGCAATTACTTTAGCTGCGCAAAACAAAATACTGCAAATGAAAAGGCGATGAAAATTAATGGTTCGGTAAATATTGTATTCAATATATGAATGAAGGGACAAAATAAACAATAAATTTGAAAATCAATTTTATGCGGTGTAACAATCTGATTTGAAATGCAATGATAGAGCTTTCGACAAAAATGCCCGTGTAAACAATGTAATAAACGACGTGGCATCCTGTCGGACGACTCGTTTACAGGATGCGGCCAATTTTCACGCTGATACGCAGGTCGGCAAAAAAAGTTGAGAGCTAACCAGACGCACTGATGATTCCTTGAACGGTAACAATAAAATCTGGTCATTACGGACCAGATTCCCAACGACAATTGCTACACGTAATGTTTGCTCGTCGAAAATAGGAGACAGATTGGAAAAAGACACTTGTCAACATGGTCGACCAACAAAGCGCAACTTCGTCTTCCGTCAATTACCAACCAATATAGACATCCATATTTTTTTCACATTTTTCACTTATAACACCATATTGACTAACCATCTGTCACTCGCGTTTTCTATACCCTAAAATTACAAGGGCCTGGTTGTCGAAATTCGTAAATCATGATCTTATTAGACCAAAAGTTTCCAAGAATCGAAATTGCTTCCTCTCCTATTTTTACCTCAGAATTAAAGTTTTTGATAATTATTTTTTTTCTAGTTCTTTGGTCTGTTAAAAAAATTGTTTTTGCGTTAAAAAAATAAGATATCGGCAACATTTAAAGAAGATAGTAAGATTTTCTGTTTCGATGTAATTAAATTTGAACAAATGTGAAAGGTTTTGTTTTCATACACATTATAAAAGTTTTGAAAAAGAATGTACAAAAGCGCAAGTCCTTACCGCAGAAAGCCATCTTATTCCGGCTGACAGTGCTAATTATCACCTGCAACAAGTCGTGTCATGCGGCGCCCAAGTCAACGTTAATAGGTTAATTATTTCCAACGAAAAGAAAATGCAACTGAATTGCCGCGCGGCGGAACAATTTTGTTTTGAGAAAAAGGGAAAGGGAAAGAGAAAGAGAGAGAGAGAGAGAGAGAGAAGGAGGCGAGAAAAAAATGGTATACCGTCGGCACCCGGCATCTTTTGTGCCACTCGTTATTTTATGTGTTCCGAAGAGTGCGAGCGGCCAACAGACATGTCGCGGTTTCAAGATGTCGTGCCAACTTAGCCTGAACAAACACCGCACAAGAGCCGCGAGCTTGTCGGCCTCACGCTTCGCTGCTAAGCGTATCTTCTGTCCTTTTTCATTCGACCCACCTCTTTCTCTTTTTCTGCCTCGCTCATCGAGCTTGTCAAACGTTTATTTATTCGCTTAGTTTTATTTGTCAGCCGACATCAAAGATCACGATCATCTATACGGCTAATTTCATCATTATCCATCAGTTTTGTCGAAATTCACAACGTCATTATTTAATAGCTCAAAAAATTGAGCAAATTTTTATTCCACGCTTTTGAGATGATTTATCTTTAGTTAAATGGTTGAACCAATTTTTAAAATGCACTTCTTTTGGGCAATATTTTAGTTTTGTGTCGTTATTTATTGCATCCGAATGATGAGTGCACTTAGACGGGAAGGGAGTTAATGCAGATGCCAGAGAATCGTTTTCATCGTGCGATAAAAATTTATTGTTGCTGCCCCGGTCGTTAAGAGCGAACTGCATTCGCGAGCTTCCGTAGATTCAACTATCGCTAATGAAAGGATGCGAAAACACAATAAATCTCTGCGTCGACTGTTGTACACCGAATAAACATTTAGCATCTGCGTCCTCAAAGTCGTGGATGGTGACCAATTTATTGATGCGATTAATCATTGCTCATATGTCACTTGACATTCAGTCCACGACACTCGATACATACACACGTCTTGCACACGTCCCGACAGAGTAATTCATTTCTTTTTTGAATATCTTTTAATTCATGATCATCAAAAAATCTCTTTTATCATGAGAATTTGAAAAAAAAATTATGACTTATATCATAAGCTTTCATTAAGTATGTTCAAATAATTTAAACGTTAAAGAATTATGTGCGGTCATGTAGAAAGCTGATTTTGAATAATAAAACGGTACGATTAGTCGCGTGGGCAGAGAACAAAGAGCACAGGCCAATGAGTATAGGAGCTCTGACGTGGAACGTGAACCGTCTCGCATAATCAATTTTTCGCGAGCAATCGCAGTAACACCCCAAAACAGGAAGGTGTGACTAGACTTTGCGGAATGTGTTTATTCGCGTCAGCCACTGTAGCGAGAGGATAGCAGTGGTGCACAAATGTAGATGTAAACTGCAAGCACCAAAGCCGCAACTAAATGAACACGGAATTCAGCTAATTAATATTTACTCCGAGCTAACATTTTGCCGCCATGCCGTTCCCGACAAAATGCACACGTGCGAGATTTTCGGACGCCAATTGACGTATCGCACATACACATCGAATCACGTTCAATCACCAAAGTGATTGAACAATGAGCCCTAATGGCTGCGATGAATCAGTAACGTTGTTTGTGTTCGTTACCTTCATATTTGATTCTAGCTTCCTATTATGAACCAAAAACTAATAACCACAAATAAAAATCTTTGTTAGTTTTGAAAAAAATGTTAAGAAGTTCTCAGAATTCTGCGGACTAACTGTGTATGTCGTTGTTAACAGTGGGACTTACATGATACCAAAGGAAATTTGGCTTTATTGTCTCCTTGTCATCGAAAATTCCGCGAATTCTCGTGCAAACCTCAACCATTTGTGGTGCATCGAAATGTTCGTCTACTCTTATCCTATCGCTGAGTGTTCTACTTTTGAACAATACATAGCGCACACATTTAATGTACATTGTTTTATCATTGAGTGAAATCTTATGCCCTGAACATCGTCTAAACTGATGGGGATTTCACGACTTCAGTATGCACAATCGGAAACCATATGTATAGCGTTGCAAATGAATGCCAATAATTTAACGGTGCCTTCTATTATCAATCCAAAATGTCAGATTCGAACAACCGCTACTTTTACTTTCATCGTTAGAGTATTCGAGGCCCAAATCGAAATTGAAAAACTCATCTGCAAATATCTCATAAAAGACAATTAAATCAGGTTTAATATTTAAAATATGAAAAATTTCATTTGACTAATGCTGTTGGACTTATTCGAATCGATCTGAATCTGAAAACTGGATGGAAAAATCAGAGATCGATGGGAACTACAGAAGTGTTGATGAAGACAAATAAAAAAAAATGTTTCCGGTTGTGAAGTCAGCCGTTTGTTTATAGGGTGAATCAATCGACCTGAATTCTGTGCGTTTTCCATCAGGGAAAAATGACTAACGTTGACAGAGTGCGCGCATCTCCCCACTTTGCGCGATGCATTTCTCGTGTGGTGGAGGGGGATGACGACCGCCTTTAGGAACGCCTTTCTGGGCTCCCCTTCACACACACACAGCGGCCAAAGCATATGCACACAGGGCACACATCCATGCAGAATCTCTCGCATGCTTTCATTTTGTGTGTCCCCTGATGTTAGTGTGTGCGTGCATGTGAGGTTCGCATTTCTTGCAGACTGTCGTATGTGCTCAACATCGTGCTAATCTTCTCTGCGTCGGCATTTTTAAGTCCAATTCATGTAACCAGTGTGAGCGCAAATTTTCATTCAAAAAGTCCTAATACTCCAATTTATTTGCCTTTACAACATTAGGATTCAGCTATAACTTGTGCAGAAACATTTAATAATTTGAAAACATGTTTTGCAAAAACTTAAGTAGTTATAAGCTTTTTGGTCAGACGCCCTACAGTTTATACTAAATTCAAATTGTAGATGAGGTGAAGAGTAATGAGGAATTATAACTCTTGAGTTTAAATAGTTTTTTCTTGTTATTTTTAAACATGTGCGATGTATAGCAGAGGTATTGATTTTGATGCATTTGCAATTTAAAATAGCAGACATCTCAGTGAACCATAGGTTTGGACGTAAATGACACATCTATAACGATTTGGTGTTAGTTCTCATGACACATTGTCGAGACTGGGTTCACGAGGGATCCATCATCAGGGAGTGAAAACACCGCCCCTTTTGTACACGCACAGCCTGATGCTTGCATCGACTCGTATCGAATACGAATATACACTACCGCCTCTGTATTCAAAAACACCGCGTCATGCTTCTCCTGCACGGTGATTTGTAATTATGATGATTGAAGATGACAAAAATAATTATTATTTCGATACATTTTATTACTCTGTTGAACATCTTAAATCAATTTTTTTCATAACTTTTTTTATAACCATTTATTGACTATGAAACTTGATCTTGGTTTTCTTATCGCTTGTCAAAGTGCGCATGAAATTAACAGAAACATTAAAACAATTTTTCTATCAATTTTATCAATCCATTAATTCATTGACTTTTTGGCAAAGTTTTTATTTACTTCGCAGATCGGAATATTTATTTAAAACGGGATCCAACGTTTCCCAAGATAAATTACGGCAAAAATGCGTTTTTTTTCGACAGAATCAAGTTTAGGAAGATGAATAGACGGATAATGGTTTATCGCGCTCAAAGCGATAAAACATCCCGTGAGATTAAAAGAGTACAAACGGCGATGAATCGTGTCGTTATCATACGACACATCGACGCGCAGTTCAAGAAACATTTTAATAACATTTACCCACGTTATGTATGGGATCAAAGGATACACATCAGAAGCATTCACAATGAATATGATATATTAGTGATTGTTCGCGGACCAACATTAATTGTAGTTTGTTAATTAGTTCAAAGCAGTGCTCATATTTTCAATTATAGTCGAAAGAAAACAAATGAAAATATCTCACAAAAATCTGAATAAACAAGTAAAAAAAAATTCGCATTAAATTGGCAGTCCTTTGAATTTTACGTTGAAATAAGTATGTTCCGAAATAATTTCTTGATAATGACACGAGAATTTTTTTGTATAAGTGGGCAGTTTTATACGTAAACATTTTCAGAATATAATTTAAGAACTTAAGAAACAGAACACTGTTGTAATCACAGAACAAAAAAGAATTTTCACTGTTTGTTCACTGGAGATTTTTTGTTTAAAATAATGCTTCAAGTGTAAACATATTAATAGATAAATAAATTAATAAGACTTACGTAATGAAGAAAGTAAAACAAATTGGGTAGTACTGTTTAGTAATGAAATAAATTAAACTGTAGAAACAAAAGGCAATCGAACCAGGGGGATCCTGACTGATAACGCGGCTGAGATTGCAGAAGAGATATGAGCAGCAAACTTCGGGCGGTATTAGATTTGAAGACAGCCAAGTTCACGGTAAGTCATCAGAGGGTGGAAACGTATGTGGCGGATCTAACGGAAACGAGAATGCGCAAAACCACGTAAGGTGATACCGCCGATCTGTCTTCTACTGCTGCAGTTCAATTATTATTTCTTGAAAGCGTCGTCCTGAATTCGGCGGTTGTTTGTACGAAACGAAATTCAAAAGAATTTATTCGGCTTGACGATGGACTGGTAATGCGGCTGAAAGATATGTGAAATATGATATGTCTGGAATGCACTGATTATTCAGAGTGCACATGTAGGCGCTAATTTATGCGAAAAAGTTATGATAAACTGTTTATCGCTATCTAATTATAATACCAAATTACGCACTTTTTTTGCCTTATTTATATAATAATAATTTTTTATGTATATCGTTTCAGGAAAAAATGATATAATTTTATATTTTCGTTGTTATTTTTTTATCGATCAACTCAGCAAACATTTTATTTTGGTCATGAACAAAAACATGAGAAGGCCGAAATTATGTACGTTCAAGAGAATTTGCTTTTACTCTCGACATATCGCAGACGTGCAAATTGCGCGTGCTCCGTTGTTCTTGAGGCGGATCCGGGAACAACGCTTCGGGGGAACCGTTGATAATGATAATAGACGAAGACGCTTTCTGATGATGATGTCTTGATGCTCGGATACATCGTTAATCGTCGTTTAATTCCGCGTTGGCACGCAAGAAATAATCGCATCTGACACATACACGCTCTCCGGTCCAGGGAGAAATAAGTCGAAGTAATTCAAGGCTTTGCTCTCGCATCCGATCAGAGATTGACGCGGATTAACACCTTCGATCGTGCGATAATTTATGCTAATTTCGGGCTTGCTTTGAGAAAACGATCCAGTGCCCGTTGGCCGTCGTGACAGCTCTTTCGATGAACTCTCCTCGTGCCGTTCCACTACCAGATATCTATAATTCTCCGTGTCAATTTGATTGAACTGCGATCGGCCGAGTGATAAAACATGTCCAGTTATTTGGATAATAAGATAAGCCAAATAAATTTTATCTAATTTCTATCTGTAATTCACACAAACCCGAATTTTTATCTCGTACATTATTCCTCAAATGTTACAATACTTGTCTCATTTTATTTTACCTAATATATAACTATAAGAACGTTATCTTGAAGAACGGAAAACCCATACTTTAGTTAATATTCTACCATATATAGAACTTTTAAAAAGACAAGAGATGTTGATTTTCTAATGCAGAGTCTTCGCATTCTAGCTATTTTCCTTGACAAATGTATGTGATTCTTTATACTATGAAACTTATTTATAAATTAAAACAGCATTATTTAAATTTTTTTAGAAATTGATCAAAGAACTCTACTCTTTAACTTGAACAAAAGACCGAGATAAAAATTTGGATAAACAGATTGACTTAGTGCAACCTGCTTTTATATTCATTTTTCGTTTAAATATTTTTCATCAAAAAGTAATCGATTCTTTGAAAATTAATTTGACATGCTTAACTTAATTGACAAATGATTTCATTAAAATAAATTTAATTTGTGCATTGATGATGTACCATCAGCAAGTCCGTAAATTTTTTTGTGAAAGCGTGTTAGCGATTTAAAGTTGCTAGACCAACCGCACACACCATATTGTGTATAATAAACTCGCCGTTAATCAAATATGGTCGCAATTTTTTGCATCCCCGTGGAGAGCGTGCGGTAATCGGTCGCAATCAATTTCGATGCTCTGGTTTTATTTTTACTCTGTAAAGCATACTCGACAAATCTCTTTGCTGAAGAACCACACGTGTCGCAAAAAAAATCGAACGTATACGTAAATAACCATTTCCCGTCATTATACTCGAATCTTGATATTTTTGACGCCCTAAGGGCTAGTCAATTGACAGATTTAATTTGGCAAGTTGTTTTTATAAAATATTAAGAGATTTTTCTGTAGTCACCGCAGTGTACACCGGCAGCGAATTATATATGTACTGGGAGATTAAATTTCTCGATAACAAAACCTGGTGTATATCAAAATGGCTGCCTAGCTCGTGGCTACCGGTATGTTATATAGTCGGGCAAAAACGTTGTCTTGCGCGTTACAGTATGACTCGAGTGCAATTAATTAACAGCGTGCGTGTAAACATACACGGGCACGCAAGTGTGCTGCGCAATCCGCAATTTAAGCTATTTGTATTGAAATCGATGCGAATCTACGTGGCTTCGTTGTCGCACACCCTCGGCAAATAGAGCGTTGTGAATCGATCTGTGCGTTTGGAACGCAAAAGGCACCACGTCACACGAGTTAAAGGCAACTCGCACGTTGACGCATGTATACTCCTTCATTACATTACACAAGCTTGGGCCTGCGCAAATTCACGCCGGCCAGCGCTATAATTTCGGCCGCGAGCCACATTTGTTCAGCATGTGCGAAACGATAGGAAAATCAAGCCATAAGATTCGCCAAACAAGGACGTTTGATTTGTTGTAGTCCGCCATCGTGTTTGATGCTCGTCGCCATAGATCAGTAGGACTTCGTATCAACGTTGGGACCAAGTGACGTTGAGACTTGTGGAGCAGCTGTAACCCTATGTATTATGCGCACTCAGCAGAGCGGCCATATTAGGTTTTGTTGGCCTGCAGGCTTGTTCGCAGATTTTATTAGCTACCTCTTTTTATAAGGTCCTGTATAGATTATAGAAAGAAGAGCTTAAAATGAACCGCGAAAATGAGGTATTTTATTTTTAGAAGAACAAATATTAAAAAAAATAGTTCTGCAAATTATTTGCAATACCATCAACTAATGCGTCTAAGAACAAAGCTGGTCTGAGCGAGTTGGACGAAACTGATGATCAGTCAAACAGGAGGATGGTAAAAAATGTGTACGGCCGAAAAAGGGACAAGAGGCGGACAATTTGTGCGTGGTTACTTTTTCTCACGTTCGGCATAGGAATGATCCATTCGAGGTTTGGTTTAAAGGCGGAGATAATAGAAAAATGTTGGAATCAAAAAGCGCAGCCCCAGACAGAATCTTGATATCTCTTTCAGGCGCAAAGAGTCTACCAGGTGAAAAACCGCCGATTAGCACTGGCCCAAAGGGTTTGTGCGTCTCAGCAGTAGCACACGCTCGAGAAAATTTTCTGGGCTTGTGCACAAACTGGATCGATTATGAATGTGTTGTTATGGCCGTGCACTTTCTGGGACCGCTTATAATGTAGGCGACGCATTATCGTTGCGTTAAAAGCATGCAAGAGATAGAGGAGAACGACCGAAGGAAAAAAAGAGTAGATTCTAACAAAGGTCGGCCAGCACGCACTGTATGGCAGCAGCCATTGACATCGCCGTGGTTAAGAAGGACTAAATTTCACGAACCAGTGCTACAGGATCCGTCAAAGACGCCGACGCTGCGCCGCAAAAAGGATTCGGCGCGACAGGAAAAGAAGTAAGCCGGTCGGAGGGAGCAAGCCGGCTCTTTCTTCTTATATAATTCTCAACGTCGCGCGCAGCCCTGAAAAATCATCCACAGAGCCGCTCTTTTGCTAATAGCAGAAGAAGAGAACCGTACTTGACGGCGGAATCCGTTGCGATAACTTAATCCAAGATTAAGCGGTGTCGGGGATTCTACAGGAAATCCGATCGTCTCATTTGTTCCAGCTGGCTGTGCGCTCTAGTTTGGTCCGTCTATGTGCGCGCCTATACGTCGATGCTCTGCCGCAGTTGCTCAGCTTTTTAATCACAGTCGCTTCAATTGGGTGCCCAGTTCACTGATTAAGCCTTTGCATCAACTTTATTTTTCCACTCGTGATGCTCGTGTAAGTTGTTTGATTTTTGTCAAACTCAACGGTCTAGACCATCGCAGACTTTTCTTTCCCCATTTTTATCCCCACTTCAAAACTTTGCGAGCTTATAAAAACAAACTCCGAGTAAATTCAAACGGTTGCAGTGAGAAAAAAAAACAAAGTTGTCCATGCAGAAAAAATTTAAATAGAGAATAAAAGACATTAACTTAAGGGCTAGAAGAAGTAAGTAAGTAATTGTTTGGTTGGCGTTACGTACAGTACTTACAAAGCCGTGCTTGTCGCTGATGTTGTTTGTTAATTTGAGTTTGTGGAAGCTGACCACTTTTTGCATCCACTGTTCACCACTGCTCGGTGAATCTGGATGAATGTACATCCTCTTCGGCATCTCCGGATCCGCTTTTCCAGCCACCATCCACCTACTTTTTCAACATAAAATCCAACATTAATTCCATCGTCGTATATAACCCCAACCGTACAGCAGTTACGAATATGACCACGCTTATACGACTCGCGATAAATGTTGTCTGTTTCAAACGCCAACATTCTTAGCTCTACATGAACCCCAAATTATGAATTCATAAAGCATTAAAAAAGAGACACGAATAATGTATTAAAGTGCAGTTAAACCTCTGGTTAACTACAAATTTAATGTCCACCAGGCACTCTCTTTTAAGCGAGTTTATTTCCATTTGTGCTAGCATTTTTGTCCAATTTTATTTCTCACATAATCGGCGCTTGTTTGATGGTTAAAGTACGTTATAGGTTTTTGAGGTCTGTTCACATTTTCTCAACTAAAATTAACATGAACATAATATGTATCCTTTTATTCTTACCTGTTGTGAAATTTGTATCTGTAATCATCGGCTGCGACGATGTCCAATAGTAAAATGTATTTCGCTTTTGCATCCAAACCGGAAACTCGGAACTTCATCTGCGGAAACATCTGCCTAAATTTGCAATCAGAAAAATTAAATTCAGTTGTAGATATTTTGTCAAACTTATTTATTGTAATAATTATAATTCAAAGCATAAATTAAGTTGATTCCCATTTTCAAATTAATTGCTATTTTTCGCACTTTCATTTGAATCAAAATGTTTGTCAAGAGACAAAAAAAAATTGGAACACTTTTGAATTCCAAAAATAATTCTTATGATTAAAGGCAATTTGTGTCGCATTTTTTCTTGAGGCGCCAAGTTCCTAAAGTTCTATTGAAGACGAAAATGAAGCTGTCAAAAATCGGTCATCTCCGCGTCAAAGCCAATTGCGCTTGTTTAAAGTAAACAAGCGACGGATTGTTTGAACTCGTGTGCCAATGGCGCGCAACGATAGAATTATGATCGTGAGCAAAAAACATGTAATTGGTGTCGAGACAAGTTCGGTGAGAATCCCACCAGGCTACATAACAAGATAATAGTATTGACAGGACTGCGAATTATTGACCAGGTTCAATGCAATTGACTTTGGCGGGACCACCCTGATCCACAGTTCTCGTCCTCTTTCTTAATCGCGGCTAATCGTTATCTAAGGCTACGCGTCAAAAGGCGCCGAACATCGATTCTAAGAATCGTACAACAAGATGAGTTTCGATGCAATTGAAAATTAAATCACAAAATCATTATCGTTCGTTGCGCTTTTTCATTCGTTTGAAAAATTTTTCATTGAAATAAAATAAATGAATGTGAAAACTCACTACTGACATTTTTTAAACATATTTCAACAAACATTAAGTTTTATAGTGCGGGCCTTTATGGAAAATTGCAGATTAAAAAAAAAAGAATTTCAGTTTTTTTACTTTCAAAAATACAAGAAAATGAAAAATTTTTCGGATTATACAATTTTCGTTCTTTTGATTAAAATTGTTGACATAAATTTTTTATTAATAGTAGCAATATAAGAAAGAGTATCCAAGCGTTCCTCGATACAAAATTAATATGTATCACAACCTTCCAGGTTTTTTTGACCAATAGGAACGAAAGAAAACTGGGATTTATTTCATCAGAAATATTAGAAATAATAAAAATGAATTCAGATAATAACAATTTAGATAATAACAATAAAAAATAGTAGCAAAGAAATTTTGATACCCCATATTCAACTAGTAAATAAATTACATGATAATTTTGATTTTAGCGTAAATTATATGGAACCGCTGTCGTATCTGAAGAGAAAGCCTTGCGTGGTTTCATATTCGTGCATAATATCAAAATGCTACGCGAGTGCAGCACACAGTCGCGCGTCTAATATCGTTATATTGTACTTTACAAGTGGCCATTCAACGGTGTAACACGTTTCTTTAGTGAGCATGCGCTGTCGTCCTCTACGAACATGTGTTGCCGCGAAACAATATGCAGCTCAGACACTAACACCAACGCAACCAACATTATAGTCTCGAAAACTGTAATTGAATTGTTCGTGATTTAATTATAGATGATTATTCCTCCTTTCATGAATGAGCTCTATCAAAATTGAGTTATAAAATGCTCTTTATAGTAATTATGTTATCATCAGTTTTGATACATCCAGTGAATGAAAATCGAGTCAACTATTTTTTTCACATATTTATACTATACCTATAGTCTTGTGAAAATCTCGTTTACCTAACTATATCAGCTTTTCACTTTTGAATATTTTCTGTGAAAAAAAATGAAACGAAAGAAAAAAAACTTTATCGACCATTTTTCGGTGTCTAATTCAAACAGTATAACAAGATTTTGAAAACTTGTTTGTGTGATGAAAAGAGGCGCCTCTTGCGGTTCCCTTTGAGTGTCGGGCGGAAAAACGTGAACCGAATTACACGACCTATTATATCTCGGTTACCTAAAACTCGGGGACCAAAGTCGTCAGGTGCCGGGATGGAAAAAGATTATATTGCTGACTCATTTGAAAACAGATCAGATAAATGTTTGTCCCTGGCTATTATCTCCGACCGTTGTCCCGTCAAATCAGCGTTTGGTTATTATTTATGATCATTCGTCACGCTTCGTGCACCTGACAAAAAAAACCACTTGAGAGATCCCAAAACCGTTTTGAAATACTTGTTTTTTTTTCTTCTCAAGAATTTTCCATTCATTTTGACGCCACCATGTACGCCATAAAATTGAATGCAAAATAACTCACTGGTGTTATTATACTGTAATCGAAAAATCATTTAAGGCGATCATCGATCATACGATGATAGAGAAATAAAAAAATCAATGTCGACGGACGACACGACGCTACGCGCGGCATTCAAATAAGCGATGTTATCATTTGAATGGCAAATAGCAAGTACTTTTGGAGGGCTTTCAAGTTCTTATTTACGTGAAAGATATTGATATTTATTTTTGCCTAAGATGTATGTGTTGCGAGTGAAAATGTCTTGCAAGGTGGAAGTGAAGTATGAATGAGAATGAAATAAATAAAAATATAGAGGTTGTTTACATTTTTACATAGCAAAGGATCGAAACGAGAGATAGAAAGAAAGGAAAAAAGGTTCGGTGTCGATCGAGGTGATGGTTTTTCGCACACAAAAAGCGCACCCCACCCCCTACAGAGTCGCATCTTTGATCCGAAAGAGGATTTCCCGGTGCATCTGCCCAGTGTGTATGATATTTTGACTGACGAATTTGCAGCCCCAAAGAGAGACGTAAAGAAAGACGCAGAACAGTGGAGAGAGGGATAAAGCGCCGGCGACAGATAACACAAAAAGACGTAAAAAAGAAGTGATGTTCAGAATTGTTAAGCTGGATTATCCGAGTGATGGGAGGCAAACATCCTGTGAAAAAAGCGAGGATCAGAAAAGCGGGCGTGTGATCGCATCTTTTTTTCTTCTTCTTTTCTTGTCGCAATTTCGAAACTATTACATACGACCCTGTGAACACTTATTTGAATTTTGGTGTACGGATGATACACTTTATTCTACTTGATCGCACTAACTTTATGCATAGTACCGGATACACGTGAATTGAACCGTCGAGTCTCTTTTGGAACATTTTTTGGATTCGAGATTTATTTAACCGAATATCTCTATGGTGTATACACAAGCAAATCAGTCAAATTAAATGTTTATAGAATTATACAGAAATAAATAGATGAGTTGTTCATTAAAATATTTGGATCGAAATTTAGATGAAGAATGACTCAGACTTTGTGATCCATTTGTCATTTTTATCTACTAGATGAAAATTCATGAATCATTCGGAGTTAAATTTCCAACCCGTTTCTGAAAATCAATCTGTCCTTAGTATCTTGAAGATGATAATCAAAAATCATTCAGAGTTATATTTTATCTAATTATTTATTTTTTTTGTCTTTCATTTTAGAGTTACTTTTGTTTTTTTTTTTTTATACAGATATTCAGGAAGAAAAAAACATAAAAATGAAATATATTTAAAGTATGATTTCTACCACACACAACATTTAAAATCGTCTAGACTTGTAAGCTGTTCTCAGTTAATAATTTAGTACATTTATATTCATCAAGTCTGTCTGTATTCGAAACGAAAAATGATATATAAAAAAAAGTAGGTATATGAAAAATGGACGCATTGCTTATTAGCCACAAGGTCATTTGGTTTTCGAAAACACTTCGAGGCGTTTATCAAGATGCTAATAAGATAGATATATAAATACAACGCTGTGGGTTAATTAGTTCGAATTTCGTAGAAGTTTGGCGGAAATTATTCGTGACCGGATATTTGCTGAGGATCTCAAGTCTGTCGAGTCGAACATCCGGGACAGCCCTTAGGTGCTGTGCGAGCATAGGATCGAGATAGCAGGTGCGCGAGAGTTCGCTTCCACGAAAGTTAACGCAGCCTGCGGTCACGCGTGCATAAAGTTATTGTATTTGTTTCTTAGACAGCATCCGTTTTCGATGTTATGACTCTATCATGTTCGTCCGATCTGGATGCGCGCATCATCTTCACGATCGTGACAGTTGGTAATCTGCAGAATACTCATTTAGTAGACATAAAAAAATTCTTTTTCGTGATTTAGCAATTTTTCGTAGATGCAACTGTTCGGACGGATTTATAGAAACTAAGCTAAACACACGTAATTATGGTAGATTTTTTTTGTTTTCCGTTGTGTAATTATATATAGGTTTGTGGCCACTTAGTCACGCCAACAACATTGTAAAAACATCTATAATTTAAAGTGGCGGGGGCCAAACTCAAGTAGTTTCCTCGAGGTGCAAAGGTTACGCATCTCGTTTTCGCGAAATTGGCGTTTTCAAATCACGTCGCTGCTAATTCCAGGCTTGCGAACAAAGATAGCCATCGAACACGTAGCGCAGTGGCAATAATGCTTCAAAAAGACAAACTAGCACTGTGCAAATATGCAACACACGGAGCAGCAGGTGCAACTGATAGTATACCACATTGCATCCGACTATTACGAATTCGTGATCACCACCAACCATTTTCGTTGATTTTTCGCAGTGATAACACTCTCAACTACACGCGTTTTATTAATTATGCAAATCAACTCTTCAAGATCTGAAATTCGACAAGACAAAATATATTCTTTCAATTTTTTCGAAATGTTTCGAAAATGCCGTTCAATGAATTATTTTTTTCACACATAATTTACAATTAGAAAATATTTAATCTTGTCAACTGTGATAAAATGAATCAAGTGTAAAAAAAATAGCAATGCGCTTAGTAACACTATTCCAATAACTTTTCCTTATAAATAAAACGATGACGAGGCCAGGCCTTTTTTTCCTCGGCGATGCGAATTTGTGCGATGCAATGTCACAGAGGAGGCCGGTCAATTCGCTATCTGAAAAAGTCATAAATTCGTAGCGGTGCAATTTTTCTTGACACGTACGCCGCGAATTTACATTCGAAATTGCGCAGGAATGCGCTGCGACGCATGATAACGAGCGCGCGTCATGACGCTCGGTCAATTGTCTTGTTTTGTTGTTCCACGCTTTTTTCTGCGCCGATAATTTTTCTCATTGTCCGCGTCTCGTAACAATGTTAATCCGCGTGTATAATAAATAATTGGCACTGAGATACCGCACGAGATCGCAATCTCTAGTCGCATCGATAAATTGAGCCGCGCGCGCTTAATATATCTCAGAGTGTATGTCATTACCGCATTGAGAAAATCTCTGGCCTGGCAACGCGATGGTCGCGTCGCAATTTAATTTACTTTACTGCGTCTTTCGATTGATTACCAAGGCATCCGTTTTGTTCTCAACCGCGAAAATATTACAGCAGCTATAAAATTCGCGCAAACTTTTTATTTATCTTACACAAACTTGATCTATAAATCTAACCAACTCTTTAACTATTACATCTTTTATCCTCAAAGTTCTATGCTTTGCAAAAAAGAAACAATTGGAAAACTTTTTAATCTGCGAAAATAGTCGTTTGCAACTGGACGGTAATGAACACAGTTTACCAGTAGAAGTGATAAGTATCGCGAATGTAAGCAACTGTTTGCTGACAAGAAGAACGTGTATACGGTTGAATAGAAAGTGTTTAGTAGTGCGATTTGTCATCACACGTTCTGCTCGTTTAGATGTTTGTCTTAGTCTGACTAGTGCACACGTCACGACAATCCGCAACGAAAAAAAATTACAATCTTCGATGCTGATTTTTGAGTCAATATATGATATTGGTTTTTTTGTCCGTGTATTTATCAATCATTTACAAGGATGGCGTCGCCGCAGGCGAATCAATGAAAAAAAGAACAAAAAAAACTCGAACCGTGGAGATTTAGTCACAGTGATTGCACGCGGCAAGATATCGGCGTAAGCGACGAAGCTTTATTGCGAGTCCATTTGCATCACCCGGCACTGTCCGATCGTGGACCGTTGTCGAACAAATCGGTACAAACGATCGTCGTAAAGCAGTTAAGGTTAGGTATATGCGCAGCTCGCGTTCCCGAGGTCCGGATCTCGAGTCGGGAGATGAGTAGTCCGATAGGGAAACCGATATAGCCGAGCCTTTCCAACCCACTCTCTAACTCTCTCTCTCTCTCTTGCTTGTCGTAGCCTCGTCTGGACCCCCGCAGCGCAAACCTTCAACCGGTCAACGCGGAATTTCGTTGTCTAACGTTTTCTTGTTCACAGACGCGCTTTGTTTCAATACTCGAAATTCTCAATCGATATGATGCAACCGTTTTCCTCCTTCATTTTATTTTTATAGCATTACTTTTACATTATTACATCAAATTTACCGGGGTACATCAGATTGGTATAATTCGGATTCTGCAGACTGTGTAAACTTTGACTGAAATTCTGAGGAACTTACACACTTTTATTCAACGACCTAAAACTGCTATTTTTGTGTGTGCAAGCATTTCTGAAAGCGATTGTAAATTGAGACATATATTAGTGTCTGATTCGGTGTTTTCTCTACATTGGAAAACTTTTCATTACGCTGAAAATATCGTATAGATATAGTAGGATTTAAAAAAATGAATGAGTGAAATTGGTGAATGTAGGCTGACTAATAGGTTGTAGAAAAATCAGCTCGATAAGCTGCGAGTACATGTTCTTGCGTGGAACGCTTGTAAGTTGTCGCGATCTCTTTGTCTCTACGAAACGATTTAATCTCATGTGATCGAGTAGACTCGATCGATCGCTATAGAAAAAGGTCATCCCCAGCGCGCGTGGATTGGATTTCAAATCGGGCTCAATTAATTCGACTTTACTCGGCTCGGCAACTCGTTAACGATCGAAGCTGTCGGCCGGTTAGCCGTTTGATTTTTGCCGATCTTTCGCAATCGTTGGCGACGTTTTTTGGCCGGCACGTATACATATCTCGCAACGTATCGTCTCAGCAGTTCAGCCATGACAGAGCCGTAAAATGCTCCGCGCCAAACAAATCAATCCGACATTGTGCTTATAATCCATTAATCATAATAACGCAGCGTTTAATCGGTTTATATGGACTCGATGCTGACAATCTCCGAGTGCTCAGGCGAACGTGAGAAATGGTTCTTTATGTAATTGAAAAATACCCTTATATCCAAGGGTTTCTTGTGAATTGAAAGAATTTTTTAGTCGATTTTTTTTCGCCTTTTTTTCCATCAAATGGAATTTATTTTCAAAATTTATGCAGCAGAGGTGACGCTACGTACAATTCCAACGACCGACTACTTCTGCGGCAACGCAGAAAGTTCTGAGCGTCAATATATACCAAGTTGAATTCTAGCACGCTGCGAGAACTATAGAAAGAAAAATCCCGGAACGAATTTTCGACATACGTTTCTGATGCTTCAAAAAACAGAGGTTGCTTTTGTGGGGTATACCTACACATTGGACTTGAATCGCGCGCAATGGAAGATCAATGAAATTGTCAAGTATTAGAAAAATTGCTAGGAAAACTTAATAGGGCACTTATCGGCTCAGAACGTGTGCCTACAAGTAGTCGCAATTAATTAATAAAACGTTAATTATGTGTAAGTGTTATAATAATGAAACGAGAAATAAAGAGATTTCGCGTTGAATCGTTTTCTATCGACGCCGACAATTACAGTCTATCAAGATACACGATAATTGACGCGTCCACTGTATATTATTACAGATATCGGTGTAATTGCTGACAGTGGCGGGCAATAGAAAATTACACTATAATATAATCGAACTGCAACGTCGCGGGTTACAGACAAAACTTGGCAATTATGCAATTTATTTTTAAAAAGCACCTGCACTTTTTTGTATCACGTGTTTCTCCACCGAATAACCCGATATTTATGCTAATAACGAGCAGTTTTTCGATTTGGAAATTACGATTCCGATTCCCCGATAAGCAAATCGTGGCGCCATGTAGAACGCTTTAATAAACGTACATAATTAATCAGCGTGTTCGGTCAAAGGGATTTTTATTAATGTGAGCCCTATATATCATTTCCACCGACTATTTGATCAGCTTATAACGATGGCTTAGCGCCGAAACTCGGCCATTGACCACAAAAGACCGCTCGTGTGCATCATTAGCATGGGATCGTTTCGCGCGTACAAACGTTTTGGAGATGAAAATAAATCCGTGTCAGAATTATTAAATATGTGTTACGGTTGGAAGTTTTTTTTTCTCTATCGCTGTGATTTACGTTTATCAAAATACCCTTTTCAGACATTCGAATGATGAAAAAATGACAGAAATTATAATTTTTCAAACAAACCCAATTATAAATAATATTCTCATGCGAGAAATGATGATTATTATAATGGCAAAGTCTTAAATTTTCAATTTTTGGTTTTGCTGGAATACAAGCACAGTAATTACTTGTAATTGCGTTAAAATAAAATTCATCAACCTGACAATAAAGTCCGCTAAAGATGTATTACAGGTTGGATGATATAAAGTATAGGGTTTGAGTGCAGCGCCATCTGCGCGCCCGGCATAATAAATACATTTGTTGAAGGAACCAGCATCGTGGGCAGCGGGATCGAGATTTTGGACTTGATAAAGCTATATACGCGGCCAATTTGCGGCCCGGCCAAAATATCATGCATCACGTAAGCTTTTTGCGTCAGGGGCTTTGCGTGTGCGCATGCGCGCGACCGCATGTGTTGCATATTATCGCACACGTTAGTCTCATCTCTGGTGGTGTAAATCGTAGGAGATAATGTAACGGTGGAAGTTCGACTGGCGCCACTCGTTATTTATACAACGTGACGCGGGGCCCGGGGGGACTCGAGGGATGAAGACCGTAGGGACGCCCACTAAATTATTATTTCTCCTCGGCCAAGTCATAAACGCCTAAATTATACCATGCTACCTTCGAGTCCGCGACCGAGAAATTCGCCTACCGGTATATAAATCCTCGCGTCGATGAGATCGATGAAGAAAAAAACAACAGCGGAAGAAGATCGTGCAAAATAAAAAATAAGGAAGAAGAAACGTCGGAGCCAAATGAAAAAAAAAAAAAAAAAAAAAAAACGAGCGGAACAAAAAGAGAGTACAGGGATGGTCGTGGAAACACGCTGAGGCTAAGAAATCAACTGGCAGTTATTTTGCAATTACGAGGCGTTTTTTCTTGGCGCCGTGTGCTTTATCGTTTCGCGAAAATGATCTTCGTCAAGGGAAAACTGAGTGATATTTTATTCAACAAGCTTTTGCTGCAAATGTTTTCACGGGACAGGAACCCGTTAGTAACGAGCGGTTATAGACGCGGATTGGTTTGAAATGCAGCACGGGTTCTTTTACATCCGAAAGAAAGCAGCTTTTCCGCTCGTTTTCACGTCACAAAGAGGATGGTTATCCTTTCATAAATACGACGATTTGACTTTACGATGTACTTATTCGTGTTGCGTCTTTAAGAATAAAAGTCAAGAAAATTAGTTGCTATTCAATATTTAACTCATCCGGCTGAGTGTAATTTATTTCACATTAGTGTTTCTAAATTTAGATTTACACTCTTTTTTTTCAACGTTCTATAGATGCATAAATTGTAGAACTTGTGCAAAAAATTGTTATCATTGTATTTTTGAAATATATTCATAATATTCATATACAAATATATTACTAAATAATTGATGGTGAGTGAATACTTGATAAGGCAATAAAGAATTCAGATCTCATTTGAGGAGTCGGTATCACGGCAGTCATCGGAGCGGCGTAATTTGAATTGCGTTATTATCTCGAAAAATGACGCATTTGGCATTTTTGGTGCAAGGCAAATATTTATTCGAGGCGCGATGAAAAGGGGCCAGACCTTGATGTTATCCGGACACGGGGAAACGAAGAGCTCAAGCACAGCAGTGAGCAAAGTGTGGCGACGAGCGGATGAGACGGAGCAGGCAAAACTCAACGTAACAGCTTTCTATTTGCATACCACCCCTTTCTCAACCTCTCACCCCGGCTCTCGACGCCGCAGGTATTTGCATTCAGAAATTGGCCGCCGAGCCCGTCGGCCGCGACTTTCTCGCCATCTTTTTCTGCGCACGGATTTCGGCTACGGTGTCACTCAACTAACAAAATTTTCTTCCAGTTTTGTCGCGACATTTTTTCTCTTCCCTTAAATCAATAATGTTTTAACACAAAATTACAAACAGACCTCATTCAATTAATAAGTAGTTATTCTGTTTCGTTTTTTTTTCAAGATTAACAAAATCATGCGTCGATTTTCGTTATTTGATTGTAAATTATAAATCATACTTGAATTAATTTAATAGATATTAAAGCGCAATGGCAGGTTTTTATTCTGAGTTTCGTTCTTCCGAACCTCTGTGGAACCGTATATTCACGAGAGCTAATGAGAAACGCGCAATTGAATACGCTTTGTAAAATTCGTGCGAATATACTGCGCAGAATATAAATGTGTTAATGAATTTGCTAAAGATCGACGTGAAAAACCCCACTTGAATTCACGTCTCAATCAGAAGAAAAGCCATATTGGTTGAAAGAAAAAGTTTACACTTTAGACAATTTAACTTTTTAGCTACCGGTTGGATTTTTTTTGATCTAAAAATAAAAACCTGAGTTATCTCGCATTTTAAACTGAGACACTTGTTTTAGGGCGACGTACAAATTAAAATTCATATTCAAGAATATGAATTCAGAAAAATGAAGTGTGCTCATTTTGTGTAAAGTAAACGCATTTCGCCGAATAGGATAATCAACTTATTATTACGGGGAAGGACAGGCAACGAAAAGAGAATTTGGTTGATGCCGAAATGAGATATTTAATCTCGCAGAAATGCCTGTCGTTCCGATTACGTCTGCGGACTCGGCGTCGCAGAATTGTGATTGCGAGGATCTGCGGAATAACATATGTTCGCTCAAATGAAAATGACAGGCAACGCATTTCAATGTTCACTAGTACATAATTGATGTTCATAAGTCGTACTCTTTTATATTTCTCATCAGGATAGATCACTTTTGTGTAAAAACGAAAACGTTCATTTCCAAATATTTTGTTTGATTTATAAGAAATAGGAAAATCAATAGAAAAATAAATAAAACATTGCAAATAAATGAGGTCTCGGGGTCTCGGTAATAACGACAATTATTCTTTTACGCGTTAACACCTGGTTTTGTTATCAGCGGAGTTGGAATACACGATGTAACAAATTGTTATCATTGCACTGATAAGGATACGAGTAATTACAGAATTGAAGCACGTGTTAAGCTAATTTTCAGTTACTTCGCAATCCCTCCATCAATGCCACCGCGCACACAATTGTCTCGGAGATTGTGAACATGTGAATAGATAAATGAATTACATACCGAATATCTGAATTGCATTGTAGTTTTTCTCAACACGGCATATCAGGCGTCATTTACGATGAATACAACGACAACCGTATCATTTGGGGTTGCGTGCAGAGCAATGCGATGCGGTTTCTCGTAATCGCATGCACAGGCTTTGTAGCCTTGGAACAGGCTGTAAAGTGGCGCGTCGGAAATAAGGACGCCCGCGTTGAATCAACTATTCACCGGGCTCTCGCTTGTTTTCTCACCAAAAACACACTGTCGTATTCATCATCATTTTTCTACGATTCACTTAAAATGATGCTCGTGTCACTTTTCAACGTTTTCCTCTAGTCACACCAGATTCTCTACACGCAATTCAAATTACAAAGCAACAAAATAATCTTCGTATTATTCTAACATTAAAATTTAGATACTAGAATGAGACAAACAAAATTTTTTGCAAAAATATTAATAACTATAATGTCGCCTATGTATTCTGCGATGACATTATATAGTCTCGCGACGTTAGGTGTTACAAAACGAGATGTATTATACGCAGTCTACTATATTCACGAAAAGTGAACGAATAATTCATAGCAGTAGCGACCGATGAGCCGTGCAGTTCTGACGCTTGTATAATTATCACTTGTTGCCAGTAGCCAAAAATTTCAATTTCAAATCTGTTATAAATATTGATGTCGGTGGTGGTAGGAACGGTGAGTTTCGCAAAATCGCTCAGCGTGAAGCCACACACCCAGAAGATTGGCAGCATGAACCTCGCGAATTTTTCCGTTAATGATTTTATCAGCAAATATTGTACCGCCTCAAAGTCCTACGAGGGATTGGAATTTGCAGAGGCTCGAGGGTGAAAAAAATTGTGGTACGAGCTTAAGTACGTTGGCACGCGAAGGGAGAAAATTGAAAATGGGTTATCTTATCGTCGCGTTTGTTTAATTTTAGAAAAAATTTAATAGTTTGTCAGTCGTGTTTCGTTGTTGCATTATAGCCAAGACTCTTGACTTGATAACTTGATAACTCATAGGCTGTTAGTGAAAGGTGACAGCAATTATATTAAGGTGATACGCTCGGGGGTGAGGTTTTATGATGCATTTAGTGGGTCTTTTCAGAGTACAACTAGAATAAAAGTAGCTTCAAAAAAGACCACCCTATCGGAGTTGCCACGATGAAACGTCAATATATATACGTCATCCAAGACACCGTCGAGTCCACCACAATCTCAAACGCGTTTTCAAGCTCACACGCGCATGCAAGCAGCTACGGCTAATTACCAAGCGGCAACCCGACCCGCGACCCCAAGGGAACTCCGAGCTACGCTCTCTTTTTTTTTTTATTTTGAACAGAAGAATGAAAAGAGACGCTGGTTGATGTAAAATTAAAAAAAGTTTCAAGATAATGTTTACTCGCATCGACATTTTAACACCCCATCATCATTGCTCTATTTTTTTTTCTTGTTCATTCTTTCCAACTGCAAAGAAATGAAGAAAAAAAACTAAACAAAATTATTTTACGAAACGAGATCCTTTATTGGGAATGATTTCGATTTGTTTTTGCAAGGGATGACAATGCAAGTTGCCCGACAGGATATGATACGTGGGATCAAACTCGTGTCCTTCTACCAGGTCTTTGTAATTGAATAATTAATTAGCCGCTGACGGCAAGATTGCGGCTCGGATGTAACGCCGCTTATCTCTCATTGTTATGATTGATTAATTGCCGCCGGTTGTTTCTCTCGGCGTAGTATGTTTAGCGGTCGCCAATTGCGGCATGACGATTCAATCCAGCGATACTACAAAAGTTGTGTCTCTGTGCGGGACTTATGGAGAAACGAAAAAATGAAAAAAAAAAAAAAAAAAAAAAAACGCGCGGCTTGGATGAAGAAGCGACGGTAATTGTGGCAACAATTAACGCGAGTCGTAAACGCAATCAGCATGGAGGCAACTCGTTTATGTAGTTGGACGATCGTATCATGCGAGCACTTGTGAATGGTGGGTAATTTGAGCGAGTGTTCGGCAGGAGGGGGAGAGGGGCCCTGGGCCTCGAGCGCGAGACCACCGCCATCCAGCGACGTGTGTATGTGTGCACGTCTCGCAATGGCCCTCGCCGTAATATCTCGTTTAGAAAGATTACAGGTTCGAAGAAGCTGCCAATGTATAAAACAAACATCGTTAAGTCAGCCCTATACTTAAAGCCGTCCACACTCCTTCGTTGTCCATCCCGATTTCCCCCTCCTCGCCTCTGCCATATGTTCATACTACCCAACTTTACAACCCCTCTGGCACTCCAACTATGCTTGTGTGCAACATCGCGCGTGTAGTTGTACACATATAGGGTGACCTGTATAAACTATACAGTATATCTTCTAATATACTGATCTACTTTAAGCATTTCCAATATCGCCAACATCAAGTCATTTATCAATGCCGAATCAAAAGACTTGGTGATTAAGTTTTGGTAATTGCAATTAATACCACATCATTATATTGCGAAAATTTAATTAAAACATTCGTTCGGATTATCGTTGTAAATTTTAATTACATATCGAACTTGTATTGTGAAAAGTTGTATTGTAAAAATAAGACACTTTTTTTGTAAATCTGAAATAAATCCTATCAATCACCGGTTCAAAATGAGCACGCGGTCCGAATTCTCGGTCGAATAAAAACGCTGAGAGGAACAAATGGCCGTTAATGCGGGACGGTAAAAATGCAGTTAGCTTGAAGGTTAATTTTGATTCACCCTATAAACACACGCGAAACGTTAGCCCACGTGGCCTGTTTTTTAGCGTGTTTGCGTGAGCGTCGGACGAGTATTTTGCGCACGCAGACATATACGCACCGAGGCATCGAGTATATTGAGACGTAGACCACACGATGATGCCTCGAAAATACTCAACGATAGTCAGTGTGCGTAATTTCAACGCATGTAATCAGCGACCACCGTTGTTACAGCCTGATATATACCTGTTCTCAGGATCTGTGTGTGGGCACCGAGCACTCACACAGAGCGGGACGCTCGGTTTGTATTCACGTGAAATGCCGTACACTCAACGGTGTAGATTGATTTTGTACTATATACGAGAGGAAAGGCCCAGATCACCACCTTCGATGTCCCAGTAATCAGTGGGTTTAAGATGGCCCACAAAAGTCGAATTGAACTTTAAGGTGTGACTCCCTCAACACTAATTTGTAATTTTTTTTTTATGATTTTTATAGTAATTGAATCACGGAATTTGAAATGAAATTGGATGTATTCAATAGTATAGGTTGATAATTATTATAATAATTATTCAAAAAATAATTGTTTTTGATTAACATCAAGACGTTTTTTTATAAAACTATTATGTTAAATCACATTTTTTGAAAATTTTCAACAATAACTATTTATTATTTTGGCGATATACAATTTATAGTACAAAGACAATATATATTTATTACTGAACGTAGTAATTCGAAACAAGAAGGATTGCATAAATATTGACTTTTCGCAAAACGACGTACTTGCACGAAGAAATGGTACACTATACGTGATAGCAAATATATAAAACCATGCATTAATTTCTGAATTGCATTAAACCATTGCTAAAAGCATCTTGATGACGCCATCCTGTACGACACACTTCACCTAATTACAATGCACGAATGAGAAAATGGTTGAAGGAAAAAGCTGGCTGATATGATGGGCATGTATAGCTAGGAGTGCAATCACACTAAGAGTTTCGTACTTGGCTGGCCTGGGCTGGTGTTTGTTCGAGATGAGTAACAGCCGTACACCTTGAAACAAAAGCAGCACTCGGGCGACGATTTTGCAACGCGAAGGAAGTTATGTGACTCTTATTTGCACCCGAGGTATCAAGCATAAAAAGGGTCGCGGCATACTTTTTCAGGGCGTGATGATATATTAACACCACTATGCGCTTGAATCGCGGGCGCTCACTTTATCTTTAGGTTTTCGCGGGGAAATCTTTTTCACGCGCGTGTATATGTGAAGTGGCGGGCACGTCGCGACGTCAAACACGAGAACGTCGTCGATCAAGCGAGGGTGCGACGACACCGACCAACACAGAAAGACGCAATTTTCTGTTACTCGACCACAACGAAATTGCAGACTCATCCAAATTCATCTCGCCCGTACGTGCTACATTGTCACTCTGACGTAACTATTAACAATATTATTCTATGCCGTAAATTTTGTTTAGTACCTTGACCATGCTTACTATAGACATATTTACATGTTTCTTAACAATAAAATAAACAATTGATTTTTGAAAAAGAAAATATATCTGATTGAATCTTTCAATTTGCAGTTAAAATGCACGAACAATATTCTAGCCAGATAATTATGATGTCTAGTAAATTACACCGAACGTTTGTGAATAATTGATAAATTGAATTCACATTATCATAATAGCCGTGAAAGCCCGGTGATAATTAATGATAAAAGTTTCGTTGCATATTTATCGCCGGAATAACGACTTAAACCGTGTGATATCAGTTAAGTATACATTTCCTGACGGTATACATTGTTTATTTAAAATAATTGACGACAAACAACTGAACAAAGTTGATTAATTCGGGAAAATTTTTGACTTCACAGAGGGACTTTTCAGTTTCTCGTTAAAAAACACTTTTTCCGCAATATGCACCGAGGTTCTGTTTATCGACCGTGCATACAAGTGCATACATCACACATGCATACGACCACGTACGCGCTTCAAAGCGTGAGAGCGTGATAAAACTCGTGCAAATTTCGTCAACGCAAACACATTTTCAAAGGGGACACACACACATTTACAATTAATAACTTTTTTTATTAAGTGTTTCAATTTTTTAAACGACACTCATTGTAAGATTGTTACAAAGGCGTTTGATTACACTATAACCTTTGTGTGCAAACATGAAAAAGTTGTTTCAAAGTCTCATTAACAATAAACAGTTAAAAATAAACATAAACAAGTTATGTACTTGAATTTACATCAATCCATTAGAATATTTCAAAGACTATTTATTTGAGAATATAAAAATTACTAAAAATTATTCATTCGAATGTACGATTATAGAGATAAGAATAAAAAATAAAGGGAAATTGAAAATCAACTTTTTATAAATTTGGGAAAAGTGAAATGAAGTCTTGAAGATCGTTCTTACCTGCCACTTTTCGTGATGACCATTTCCGTGCCAAGTTTGTGGAATTTTTCCCAGAGTTCTTTGCCTTCGAGAGTGACCTTGGGATCATCAACAACCCCGTCTTCCTCTTGATGTGGCGCGACTAGATGGTGAGGCGGTCCAGGCAGCGGATGATGCGACGCCAACGGATGAGGCGTCGAATGCATCATGCCCGGGGGCATCGGTGGCCTTAAGGGCCTCATCGCCTGAGCGGCACCGCCGCCCTGGTGGTGGTGGTGGAGTGCAGCAGCTGCTGCTGCAGCGAGCACCGCGTGCGCCTCTTCAGGAGTTTGTGGGCCCAACCCCAAACCTGCAATTCACAACAACCGTTCAAATCATTCCAATACTGCCAAGTAACAAATCCAGTTTGTTTTTAAACTCTATATACTTAATCTCCTCTGGTTAATTTTTTTTCGTGACATATAGTTAAGAAGAACCAACACTACAGTTGCCAAGATACAATAAAACCTAATAAAATCAGCGTTGAGGCTCGGTATAATTGGGATGAGCTCAGTGTTAAATACACAATGGAAATGTGTAATTAAGTGAAATAATAATCTGATTAAACCGTTGGCTGAAATTGGGCTCTTGACGAAATAAGATGAAAACCGTTCGCTCATTTGTTTGTTCTTGTATCCAATTCGATTACATCAAAGATTTTACTGAATGAAATCATCTGTTCATAATTCTTATCACTCAAATATTTTGATTAGAAAGTTTTTTTATTCTCTTTTCTCTCATACACATACACATTCAATCGGTTGATACCTTATCGCATTTCCTGTCAACGAGTATTTCATTTCACGTTTTAATTCAGAAAATGTTCAATTATTAATCAGCTGTTGCATTCATAAATAAATTTATCGGCTCCTTTTTATATGTTCACTCAATTGATTTTAGGTGTTAAATTTAATTTTTACGTGTAGTTTATTTGAAAACATTTTTATTTTAATAAATCTATATCAGTGAAGATTTCTGGTTATGATTATTGATTTGCTATGTTTTATTAATTTTCTCGAAATATTGGCTAACCACATTTCCACAGTCTTGATGGTATAGTAGAAACAAATAATTATAATGTATGGAAATATATGAAAATGAAGTCTAGATAATTGTCAGTGTGTTAATTGCGACTTGAGCGATATCATAAAGAAGGAGACTCAGAATGAAAATTTCGTTAAAATTTTTGAACACGAGGAAAAAACTTGAAAATATGGAATCATATCTATGAAACCGATAATGCAGGCATTTTAAAATAAATTTTTAGTTTGTTTATGAGTAAGAAAAGATTACTTTTTGTCCGATTAAGTTTCCATAATTTGAACTGTTGTTGAGCATGGGGAATAATCAATCTGGATATAGTGTATAATACAGTATAATATATAGTCGTTGTAAGACAACGAATGTATAAAACAACTGGTCAATCGGCCGACATTAATAGACGTTCCAATCTCAAATATTTAAATGCTTTTGGTGTCATAAAATCATAAAATCCTATTAACATTCTATTCCGTATACGATTCAGTGAAACACTTAGAATAAGAATTTTAACACACTCTGGCATAAGGTTATGTGGTCGTATATAGAAAAAAAAAGTTTGAATCAGGTTCGAAGTTTTTTAACCTTCCAAATTTATTCGAACAAACGTCTCTTTATGTATTTCTCACTCAGTCAGTATTTTCCTTCAATCGTCATCGTGATTAAACATTTGACAGTTTTCTATATTTTCATTGTTTTTATATGTATACTCGAATAATTTTTTAAAACCATTTCATGTTTTAATACGAATTGTTCGTTAACAGATCACACTCGTTGTTGCTAATTTTGTCAATTGCGGGTTGCTCATATATACCGGCCGCCAATAATCTTGACGTATTCAATAAGCGGACTATCGACATGTCAATTGCTGTTGACGCACGCAGTGTTACATAATTTCAAGAAAAGAAGAAATATGGCACAAAGATTAGAGCTTCCTATTGGCTTTCTTAATCATTATCAAAAATAATTCCAGTATTTCCTCAGACACACTTTTTTTCCTCAAAATTTTTGGTGAAAATCATCGTACTTGATAAGTGAGATATAATTTGGATTCTCAGCTTGGAGATAGATAAATTGTGTTAAATCCGTGTGCTTGATCACATCCTGTCACCTCGCGCATTCGCGTAAATAATCATGACTAAAGTTCATGTCACTCGTGCACCGCCTGGTATAACGTGAATACGAATCAGGCGGTGCCATATTCGTCTGAGTTTCTTCTCGTTTTTGTTTATTGCGAGCGCTGTCTATTACGCACGAGGTAAAATTCAAATACAGGCAATAGCCGACATGTCCTTGGCGAGATGAATCGCAACTGTCTATAACGTGTCTCACTATACCATCTCACGATTACAGTAAATAAAGACATGCATGATTTCGAGACTCAAGAAATAATTGACTCTGATCTGACGATTATTTAAACATTATTCAAACTTCAGAACATAAATTTTCACATAAAAAAATTGAAACCCATTTTAACAAATGTAACGTTGAAATCTGTCTGAGAAAATCTTTAAACAAAAATAATATTAGAATAAGAATAACGCCTGTGTTGATTTTGTTTCAATCATAAAATTACAGAATATGAATTGATGTTCAGAAAAAGGCCAGCGCATGTGCAACTTTCTTCTCTTACCATGAAACACACAATGTTTACGATATCCATGCAATATTTTTATTTTTACACTGATACTTGGCCGTTTGCTGATTTAACAGCTAGATAATCGCTGGGGTTTTGCCGTAAAACGCATATTAGTCAAGCCGTAAATCATCCGCGCGGAAAAATAATTCTGCACTGCAGTCACCGATGCTCGGCTCGCGCGTTTATCGTTTTCTCGCACTATATATTTGTTCCGGCCGGTCGATTTTCGTATTTACCTATTACAACCTCGTTACCGGCCTCTCTAATAAACGAGAAACGCTTTATTAACTTATTCATTTGAACTCTTTAAAAACTTTTATCTCATACTCCAATGATTGAAAAAAATATTTTCGTAAATTGCGAGAAAGTTTTTTTTTACAAAAATCTCGAAATTAAAAAGTCAAGATTGTAAAACAACTCTCGAACATTGATAATATTGGAAACACCCACAAAGAGTTTTTAATTAGCGTGTAATAAGTGCAAATTGAAAAAACTAAGTTTAGTTTTTAAATTTTCTTGCAAGTGTATTTATTAAAGAAACGAGTTTCAATTTACAACATAATTACAATTATCATTTAATCAAAGCATAAATTATTAAAAAAAACTACAGTGTTGATTAAATAGTTTTCCTCAAATCGATTTTATGAATGAAAAGGAATTTTATTTACAATATTATTTATAGATGTTTAAATAAACTAAACACCATAAAGAGTACGTAGGGGAGAAGCAGGATGTTGCGACGTTTTCGCAAACATTAATTTTTTTGAACAGCAAAACAATCCTTTTCAAAACTCAAAAACTGGATATCAATCTTTGAACTTTTAGGATCATTTTACGATTTTTGTTATTACAATTCGAATATTTTTAGATGTTAGTTTTTTAATTACAAAAAAGTACAACAGTTTCGTCAAAACGTCCTGTAGGGCTAGACGTTTTGACATCTTGTGTAGGACGTTTCGTCATTTGCGAAATAAATGAAGTTTGAACAAATTATATTAAAAAATAAAAATTTTTATAAAAAAATTCATCCTTTTGTCATAATGTATAGGTATTTTCAACCTGCAAAATTTGATGTAACATTGTTTTTTATAATTTCTCGATTTTATGGTTAAGAACAATGAAAAACGTAAGAAAATATTGATTTTATTAATAAGATCTTGGTTTTCATATATTTTTGTTGTCGATTTGGTTTAAATCGAGCAAATTAGATGTCTGCATTATAAAAAAATATGCCAAATAAACAAATTATCATTTGTTTAAACAATGTTGTCGAAACGTCCTACAAGCACTTTTTTTCTTTCTCTTTAAAATGGTAACATTATATCTTAGGTCGCTCTTTATAATGTTTAGAACTCAATTAATTGATAATATTGAATTTGAAAAAATTAAAAGAATACTTGCAAGTAAATATTATTAAATGTGAGACTATAAATGTTGAATGTTTTTAAATGACATTATCCAAACGTTTGTAAAGCTCTTACCTAGGTAGTATCAACAAACTAAAATCCGGAACTGTCTAGTTCATTTGCTTCTTTTATTACTTTACTGTAAGTAATAAATCAATACACGTAAGACAGCTAGTATATGTGATTTCGTGTGATTTTTATCACACGATACAATATTATTTGATCCGGCTCTGAATTTCGGTCTGAACTGGATATCGGTTCTTGAACATCGTTTATCAAACATTTGTATTTTAACCGTGCATATACCCGACAAACAATTCGCGGAAACAGGCTCGCTTGGACTGTCGCAAAAACATAACCTAAACGCGTCCACAATCATCAGCCACTGTCAAGCGTGAGTAATAGACCCTTGCAAATTTTTGTATGCGAAGCTTGTGTACTGAATGTTTGTTTCCAGTTTCTAATTTTCTGTAATAGTAAAATTATTTTTTGTCATTCTCACGTTCATTTTATATGTTTTTTCAAACATAACGAATAGCTAATGTTTATTTTGATTTATGCCAATATTCAAACAATTTGTTGACTTGAATAAGCTGCTTATTGCAATGTAAATATCAAGATTTGCTATTATCAGTGGAGAGTCAATGCTCTATCACACATCTTATTGATGAAAAACTTGTCATAAACTTATACTTGTCATACAAATTGTGAAGCTTCGCGTAGTGTACTTGTTTGGTAGAACGAAAAATGTTTATCAAAGAGATTGATTTTATAGTTCTATGAAAACAAAACAGATTCATCAAAAATAATTTCAAAAAACACTGTGTGAATTTTTCATGTGATCATAATATTATAAAACGAAATCACTATAAAAGAATCTGTTATATAAACATACGAAACTTGACTCAAAACCTTTATCTTCTGGGCAAAATGAATTATTTCGTTGTCATATATTGAATACAATATAGACGAGTTACTTGAGTACAAACAATCGCGTTACAGCAAAAGAGCGCACAACTTTGTACACAAAGCGATATTCGAATGTGAATGAGGTAAGGAAGAGTTGTACGCGTTGAAACTAATTGGAAGAATGATTTGGTCATTTGGGTTGATCACTGAGTGGCATCATCATTTGCGAGAAATTATCCGAGTATGCGTTTAGCAAAGCAGAAAGCGATGATGGAAAGGGGACTGGATTGATTACCTTGCGGAGGGATAGCCTGTCGGCAGAAATCGACCTGGTGGTGATGGGCTCCGGCGAGGATGGCTTTGCTTTGTAAATGATGGGCCGTGGGCGAAGTGACGGGCGGTAAATGGGGCGACGGGTAGAAACCAGCGGCGGCGAGAGCCGCAGCGTTGAAGTAGTTAGCCGCGGCGACGGCGGAGTTGGGGTGCGCGGATAAATCCCTGTGATGAATGGGAGGCGGTGGGGTGTCCGGGGCAGCAGCGCTGGGGCTCGCGGGTGCGGGTGGGCTGACGCTCGAGCGCGAGGCCGAGGAGCTGCTGAGCGGATGGTTTGTGGCAGCGGTAAGCAAACTGGAGACGGAAAAGTCAGTGGGCCTTGGGGCCGCGGGTGCGGGCAGATGACCGTTGGGGTTGGTGTTTGCGGTCGCGGCTGAGGCAGACGAGCTCGAGGAGAAGGGCGAGTGGCGATTGAGTGCCGCGGTGGGTGCGGGATACGCCATGCCAGGCCCGCCCGCCTCCACCTTGAGCACCGTGTTGGCGCCCTCGCAGATGAGGCTGCTAACGGTGTCGCCTAGGGGTTGCAAGCGTCGGGCCCCGGCGTGCAGCTCCGGCTCCTTCGTCGACGTCTTGTCCTCGGGCAGATGCTGCAGAGTGGGCAGTGGAGTGCTGGCGCAGTGGGTACCCCTGCACGCCGTGTCTTGTTCGAATCTCATCGAGCTGGCCGAGTGGTTCGAGCGCCCCACGAGATTCGGCTTCAGATGATGCTGACTCGTCTCTCGCGCTGTTCACGCAACTCGATTCACTCGCAACTCTCGCTCGCTCGGTCCTTGTGCACCCGTCGGATAGCGCTCGAGCTTCTAAATGCTCGGCCGCGGCTGCCAACGGCGCCTATTCAACTCACTCATCCTTCACTCGCGTCGCACTATCGCCAATGTCCACTGTCATCCTCGCTCGCGTCTCACATCATTGCGCACTAGCCGCGAACCATAATCACACTGCAAAATAAAATAAAAACTAGCCGAATCGACTCGCCAATTCACTATATGCGAGTGCACCGACGGCCGGCGTTTGCCTGCAGCACGAGATAGGCGATTTGCCAAGTATACGCGAAGGTGTTACTTGGGTGGCGCCGCGATGATCACTGAGCAGCGCTAGGATTGACACCTTCTCTGGAGCCGTCTTCTCACTCCCCCCACCCCCCTCCGCGCGAAGGTGTCGCTCGGCTAAGGCCTCTCACTCGCTCTCGGCTTGGGAGCCAAGTTGGCCGCGTGTGCGTACACGGAACGAACGCGGTAGGCGTGAATACCAGAGGCCAGCAACGCAAAGACTGATCTCACTCAGCTCCACCTCCCTTCTCCGCGGATCCGCGCTATCAACCAGGGTGGGGGTCAATCCGTGAGCAAGTTGCCGCGTGGTGGGGCCAACCTGACGAGGGGAGACCTCTACAGTCGCGTTGCCACTGTAGTTGGGTGATAATGAGAACTCACCGCACGGATTGGCGCCGGAACGCCAATCCGCGTGGCGTTGCACACGACGCCTTTTTCGACGCCCCTTCCTTCCCCCCTCCCCCTCAACCCCTTCACCCTCTTCGCCCGCGCCGCGAATCCACCCCACGTCGCGCGCCTAACGTCGCTTCATCGACCTAGAAGCTGCTGCCTGGGGTGGGCCAGCCGTACAGCGCCCTCTCGCTCTCTCACTCTTGCACTCTCGCACCGTCCAAGGGTGTTTAACCGCGAGTACGCCCATTAACACTACCCTCCGACCAAGACCTACACGCCGCTCATTACACGCCAACATTTTCACTCTATTTTATAATCGCGCGTTTTTCGCCTATCCTTCTCGCTACACCAAACACCACACTTCATCATCCTGTAATATATCTTTTAAATAACTTTGCTCCAACTTTCTTCTACATCACGCGCATACACACACTCTCAATTATATTTCTTAACAGTGGCTGCGCTGTGCATCAAACTATAGTTTGGACGTTCAAACATTTCATATTGCGTCGGACAAGCTGTCGGAATATTTTCCTTTCCTCCTTTTTCCAAGGTAATACTTGTTTTCTTTTTATTCTTGGGTGTTATGAAATATCATGAACATGTTTGCCACGCTGAAATGTTTATCTATTTTATCACATCGAATAAATTTTTGCTCACACTTAATGAAAGTTTTTTTATGATTTGAAATGTGATAAAAAAAGTGTTTCAACACTTATTATATAATCCAAAAAATTGTCTAACTGATCAATTTCAGAATGTTAATTAAAAAAAAAAACAAACAAATTTTGCGATCTTGTTTTGAATCAAATCAAATTTTCTTCAGTTGTAGTTTTCATTAAGTTTAGTTTGTTTTAGAAAATTTAAGATAATCGAGTGCATATTTTTCTTATGTACTTTTAAGTACTTACATTTCAATGAGTTTTAACACAAAAATATTCAAAATACTAATAATTTGCAAATACAAACGAGAAAGTAGTTCCAGTAATTAATATTCTCATAAAAAAATATGATGCCAACAAAATAAAGATCGATTTCAAAACAGGAAAGTTTACAAAAATGCGAATTAAATATAATTGTTATTTCAAGAAAATCAATTTTTAAATTGTACATTTCGAATCATATATTTATTGTGAAACAAAAAAGCTCGAAATTAGATTATACGCTATGAAATCGTTTCCGCTATGTTGTGACAACGAATGAGCAAGTGTTAAACGGGAAAACTTGGAGCTTATCGCGTTGAAATTCGCGCAATGTCCAGTTTGGATTTTAATGCACTCTGCTTCTATACACATCACGCGGTTAAACGAAGACGGATCAAGGACCGACAAAGACGCTAAATAGCCCCAAAGAGGGGGAAAAACACGACGGAGGGGAATGAAGTACGTCAACTCCGCCCGTTTTCACCCTTCCAGTTGAACTTCGATCCCTCCCACTTTTGATGTTCCCCTCTTTCGGTAATCGGCAGAAATATCTCGTCTTTACTAGAGTCGTTGATATTTGCACGAGCATCGCACGAGCAGTGTTATAAAAACAGCAAGAAAAGTTATTTTATCAATCCAACAAAAAATTAACAACCCGAGGTGATTTGAAGGAGATAATAGAATCATTTAATTATTTTTTGCAAAAACTTTATTCGAGTTAAATAAGCAAAATTTTTTTGTCGATGACTTGTCGATCAATGGAATTTTAACGTTTCCATCGAAAAAATATTTAAGGTATGTCAAAGTAACAATATAAATTAAAAAATGTAAAAAAAATGTCCAATAACATAATTTTTTTTATAGATTTTTATCGGTTTTAGTACTTGGGTTGTATATATGTATATTCAGGAAAAGAAAATTGAAAATCGTTGTTATAAAAGACGAATCGTTAAAGGTCAAAATCGCACAAACCGTGTCATAATCCATGACAAAAAACATTTGAGGACTGTCCGAAGAAGGAAAAAGCTGCGACGAAAAGAGCTGGAGGCGTGACGCTGCGTCGACCCGCCCCACGTGGAGTAGAGCTTGGCTCCTTTCGGGGAGATGATCTGAAGTCTGCTAAAGAGGGGATATACGACAACGATCGACTTGTTACCGAGACGCAAGAGCAACGAAGATGAAAATTCTAGCGAAATGCACTGGTGGTGGATCGAGAGGAGCTGTAAACGAGATATAGTGATATAATCGGGATGGAAGTTAGGGTGGCCTAAGATTGACAAGGAAACTTGTGAATCGTTTTATTACTAAAGTAGCGCCTTAAACTTATTTATAATCTTAGATATAATTTCTTATTTTTAAGTCACGACACTGACGGTGCATGAGTCACATCGATGTGACAGAGGCTGTAGTTCAGATTTGATTACTATCACATGGTTTATCCGAGTTGATCAAATCAATAGATGATTATGATTGACCTGTACATGTGTTGTGCAACGTTGTAACATACTTCATACCTTTTTGCATCACCAGACGTGTTAATTTTTGATCTCTAAACTATTTTCTTAACTTACTTTGCTACGTTAAACGTATTTTTGCAAAGCAAAATTAAGTATAAATATGATAGAGTAATTTGTTTCTATTTCATGGTTTCTGAAACATTTTTATTGGTTTTAAAATTTTAAATACAAATATATTCATCGATTGTAAATCTAAATTCTAAAGTGAACCAGCCGGAGGATTGAAAGCCGGGATTTTTGACATTTTGTCAGAAGTAATTTTGCAAAAATTCAGTTTTGACAGAATTGTCGATGTTTTCTCACCCCTTTATGAAGGGGTTTAGATTGTTTCAGAGCGTTTCAGATTGAAAACACCTTGTCGTATTGATATTGATCAGAAATTTATCATTAATTATTAACTTTCTGTTTTGCTGTAGACGATATAGCATCGTAATATATTAATACAAATTTAATTCAACGTCCACTATTGTTGCGATATAAAATAATATTTTGCAAATTTTTGAAAAATATCAGTACCCTTGTATTTCTTGAATTTTTTCGCGTTACCAGGAACTTTTTTGCAAAAGCTTTCAAAATGATTTGCTAGCAACTATTTTTGTTATGATATGTCACTGACATATATTATTTAGTACACTGACAAAAAAAAACAAGACTTATTGCTTTCTTAGGGCAAGTCGAAATGACTAACTTGTAAAAAAGCAAAATCTGATTGGCGTCCAGTTGTATTTACTGTGTTGCCAATTTTTTCATTTTTGAGCAAGCAGAATCTGCTTTCTCATATAACCTGTAATAGTTGTTAACTTCAGGGTGTTTTTTCAAGAAAGCAGAAACTGCTTGGCGAGCAAGCGAATAGTCTTGTTTCTTTTTGTCAGTATATACACTTTTAGAATTTCTTACAATTGCCATTATCATGAATTGAAAGCAGATTCAAAATGAATTGTATGCCTAAATTGAATAATTAACGTTTGAGTCTGAAAATTGAAAATTAAAGAAACGAATAACAATTTATAGATCAACCTATTTTTTGATTAATCTCAAAGTTAAATTAGCCGAAGCCTATGGCTGTGATATTCAGGAAAACAATGTAAAAATCTTTAAATAAATGAATCATTCTTTGAATAAATGAATCATTTTGATGATGTTAAGAACAAGGCTTTTGGTATACTAAGGATGTTAGTAACATATGCGTAACGAGAAAGCTAGTCATCGCGACTGTTAAAAAAAGAAAAAAATCACATAGATGAAAGAAGGTAGATGCGTGTTTGTATCGCATGGCAAAAAAAAATAAAGAAAACAAGTCTGTATAAGGAGTAGAAAAAAAGCACGCAGTAAATCGGACGGCTGAATTTAACGCCAGAGCAAACGAGGCTTTGCCGTCCCGGAAAAGCAGCGCTTGCTTTTGTATTTAGCGCTTTGCCTTTAACCGCCGCCTGCGACATGAGAAATGAGAGAATTGCGATGCCGAGCGTAACGCCGTCCCACCAATCAACGAGGGCTTCTGTCGGGCACCAACGCGCGCGTTGAAAATCGCGAAAACCCGCACACGAAAGGTGACCGCACGCTTTCTGGCTTTCCCGCACATCATGCGCTTGCTATATGCTTTATATACTTTGTTGCACTAGAGCTCAGCTCGCGAGCTTATGAACATCTATGTTTGCACTACATAATGTTGTATATATACAGCAATATAGCTTTAATGAACCTGTACAACTCGGAATAAAATCAGAGTTTACAAAATGTAAGTCTGTCATTAAATGTATACAGTACTATATTATATCACTTTGTAAATAATAAAAGATAAACAAGTAATTTACACTGAATACATGAAACGAATAATTTAAACCAAATTTTCAAAAAGTAAACGAAAAATTTTCTAGCTGAAAAAAGTTGTTGATCTGTAAAGGACAAATTTTTGAACGTTTTGATACAAATTTAAAAATTTTAATTGTTCGTGCATTTAGATTTTTGAACGCTTTCAAACTTTTTACGGAAGGTTTAGTTAATTATTGTGATATACTCATGGCACACTCTTCTCTATCGACTTAAATTTAAAAGTATAAACATTTGGGTTCGCCAGGGTTTGCAGGTCTTCCCTATAAAAATTAATCACCGAACACAAAGTAAATATAATTCGTAAACTTCCCTGAACTTAGAGGTTACTGAAAGATCCAAAACTAGGTTATCAACAATTGTTATAAGTATCCAAGTGGGCCAAAACTATCAACTCAACTTTTCAAGTTTTCCTTAAATCGGATAGTTTGATATACTTTTGCAAGTTACCGTTTCTCTATGGTAAAAATGATTCTTAGGTTTCCTGAAAAAAATTTTCTGATTGAAATTTTCTTTCGTACTAAGAAGAAATTCTAATTTGCAAAAAGCACAAATTATTGAACAGTTTATACTGTCGAAGTACATAGTGGATCTCTTATTGTTAATTGCGCATAAAAGTGAAGTGATAATCGAGAGGATATCTTTAAAGAAAGAGAATATCTGCAAAATTAAGCGATGCGGAAGAATGACGAAGAAGATGCGATCGAATGAAAAAGAGGAGAGGAAGCTATGCAGGAGGGGGCGCGAGCGGATTCGAAAGTTCGCATCGAATGTATGGGGTGGCGCCGCGGAGACGGCATCCACTTTTTGTTAGCTTGTTTGTTTGTTCCGGGCGTCGGTGCTGGGAAGCTACTTAACTTTCTCGCGCACGCACGGATCGATCCGCGTAAATTTACACACCCCTATACCACAAAGTGACGTTGGAAATTTTCGTTGTTTTTCATGCCTCCGTAAGCATCCTCGTTTTGCGCGTATCCCTTTTTAGCCTCTGTTTCTTTCTTTTCGGTTTTGAAACTGTGCCTGAAAGCGAGTTTTCCGTGAACGTGAGATGACTGACTCACGGTTTCGCTATTTTCTCTATCTCGCTTTTTCGAACTTTTCTTTTTCACATAAAAGTTTGCTACTAGCTTATTTTTCTCTGCCTCACGCCATTTGATCACTTTAAATGATCGACGTCGCTCCCCTGCAAAAATGGATCTGTGAAAATAGATCTTAAGGAACTTGTGCACTTGAATTAAGCCAGCTTTTCCTTCAAAAGGAAATCTAATTTTATTTTGCACTTGATCTTCCATTTTGCATTTTTCAAGATTGAATTAAATTGATACAGAAAATATTGACAAAGTAGTATCTAATTGCATGATGGATATGTTTTTATTTTTATTATAATTTTAAAGGTGAAAAAAACGATTTACACCATAGAATAAAAATTGGCTCAAGAAGATAATTGAGAGAGGAGTGGTGGGGAGAGCAATCAAAATTTCCCATCGACTTAAAACGTACCGCATAAGACCGGCAAAGATCCAAATCATTTCCGGCGAAGGACATTTGCGCGTGCACGCGATTAAGAGGCTCGTAATCTGATCTACATCCTAGAAACTGCGTCGATAGAGCAGTAATTAGGCTGTTCCCATGTAAAAGCCGGCGCGACAGAGGCTCGCTGCTCGCTCGTGGAAAGGGTTCGAGGTGTACTTTATTCTTTCAATCTGCCTCAGCCTTTTTAGCGCTTTGGTTTTATTTCGCATACCCCTTTTTGGCGTTTGAGCCAAGTCGAAAGACAGCGTACAAGAAAAAGAAAGACGGCGAGACATTGTCAATCGGTAAAAGAACTCTTTCGTCTGTCGTCTGTTTCGCCTTCGAAACTTCCACTGTCAGGCCTCGTTCAAGACTTCTTTAGGATTTAGCATGCCGACAAAAATGAATAGCCCTCGAAATCTCTTGCGTCCAAGATAATACCTGTTTTCTCATTGTACCCATCAAATTCATTTATCTCATTATCAGTTGATACAATATTTTTATTCATTTTTATTCGACGCACACAAATGTAGCAGATAATTGTTTATACAGTTACTAGTGTTTTCCATGTAACATTATCATCAACACTATTATGCATTTGAAACTTATTTAGAAAATTATAGTTAAGAATAAAGTCATCGCGAAAAATTAAAAAAGTTATTTGAGGATATGCAAGAATGTGCGAAAAGTGCTTTAACCAAGTGATGAACAACGTAACGGTGAAAATGTACATATTAGAAATTTTTTGCGGATACCAAGTACATGCGGTTGTGCATGGGTCGGTTTTGTGATTGTATGTGGTTGTGTATACATACGCCGAGAGGCAATGGCGGCATCAAAACGGACCAAAGGCACAGGAACCTGAAGGAAGCGTATAGATATCGCATTGCGTGCTGGGACTGACGGGACAAAACAGGCCGACCACAATAGGGACCCACGAGCTCGCTCTCAGACGAAGACAAACGAGCGCAACCGCGTGCGTTGTGCGGAACAAGACGAGGTGACCTCATTGAGATCACTCTCGCGTGCCGATCCATTAATTAACCATCGCCATTTCTTAGACCGCTTAGCGCTCCTCGTCAACGGTTCCGCTACCGTTCGTTCAAGATATACGCGCACTTACAACGCCAACTGAGAAAGTGAACGCATAATGCGAACGATCTCGCGCGTGGGAATTTCGCCATCCAGCTCATTGCTGCCACTTTTCTGATTTACCAAAGGGGGTTTCAGTTTGTTTATCCATCAGTCTCATTAGTTAAACGGTTACGATCAAGATTTTGGAAACCTTGAAAAAATTATTCAATTTTTTCAATTTTCTGTCATAAACGCGGTGGTGCACATGTTGACAAACGATAAAAGTTATCATATTATTATTAAACTCAGTATTCTTGAGTTCTTATTTTAGATTTATTCATACTTTTTAAAGCAAAACAGTTTACAAGATTCTTTGAAAAACATACTTGTTACATGTCGAAGTATGTTAAGCTGTATTCCACTTTTATTACAAATTCTATCCACAAAAAGAAAGAACATTTTCTATTCCTATAATAATTCCTAATAATATATATATATATTAGAGATTATTATAGGAATAGAAAATATGTATATATATATATAATATATATAATAATGATAATATAATAATCGCTAATAATTTTTGAAATAAATAATGTATTGTAGCAAAAATAGCCTTGGCTGTGTCGTTCTTTTTCATGTTTTAATACGCTGATTCAAGTTCAGTGGTTTATAACCTTTGACAAGAGTGGCTGAGGTAACTCTGATAACTTCGTGGTGGACGAACACCAATTGAAGAACGACAACTACCAAATTCGGTGTTCCAACACTACTATAACGTTTCGGTGTTTCATATTCTCCGAGTCGGTGGGCGTATAACCCCCGAATCGGGGAACACCTCTATCTCCGATCGTGTGTTATATACACAACCGACTCGGAGAATATGAAACACCGAAACGTTAGTAGTGTTTGAACACCGAATTTGGTAGTTGTCGTTCCCCAATAATTGGTGTTCGTCCACCACCCAGTTGCCAGAGTTACATCACACCTACTCTTGTCCAAGGTTATAAACCACGGAACTTGGCTCAGTGTGTGTATATCATGAATTCATGTATGTACATTAGTTTGTGTATTATTTTTAAAATTATTTTTCAACTCCATTATCATTTTCATGTACATAAGGCATTAATGCATCAAGAAAAATTGTATAATTATTAAAATAAGTATACTGTTTATTTTATCGCTTATTCTACGTTTATAAAGAATTCAATTTCCATAATGCTCATGCATAGTTCTGTAAGAATGAAACATTTCCGAATGAATATAATGCGGAAATAAGTTATTATTGAAAAAAAACATAAGATAAAAAGCTGCTGTGGGTTTATTACAATATTTGTTCAAAGACTTACCCGTTGAAACTGAGAAAGTAAAAAAATGTGATGTGTTGGGGGTCGCAAATATACAAAGCACTTTTACTTAACCCTCGTCGCATGTGCACGACCCATACTTTACATTATTAATTTTTTTGATGCATACTGGCATATTGATTATTAAGATCTTCATGTTAAAACGTAGCTTAATGCTAGTTTAAGAAAGCGTCTCGTTCAAATAACGAACGATATTAATGTTTTGTGATGATTTACAGGTATTCCCATTGTCATCGAAAAAGACTACTTCGCAATTTAAATAATATGCTTGATTGAAAAAGGGATACTTCTTTGAATCATACATGCTGGATTTAAACAAAAAAGTTTACTTATATTAATGAATGCTACTGCAACAGTTTATTGTCCACATACTTTTGTATTGTAACTTAACCATTTACATCTCTTCACAGATTAAATATCGATTAGAAAATCATTATCTTCAGTCTCCGTATTTTTGTAAATTACAAATACCTCGAATGTTAAAAGCAACGAGTATAGTTGTTAAAAACCTCAGTTAATTAAAAAATGGAGATGTTAGTACTTAAGCGTGTAAATATATATTCTACATTGTTGAATGATAATTTGTTTGATTGGAATAAATCGTTATTACATACACGTTTCATTGACACAGCGGGAGCACAAAATCCGATCATATGAACTCTTATCCCTGAATTGGCTGGAAAAAAGTATGTCTCCCGCAGTTGAAATCGATGGCAGAAACTAAATCAATTGAAATGTGTTGTATATAACGAATGAGTTGTAGAGGTATAGAGAAAAATTGGCGAAAAATGTTGTTTTGAATGGAGAGTGTTAGTGTCATTGTGTTTCAGCGTTGAATCTGGTTTGAAGTTGGAGTGCTAGTGATGTCTATTGAAAAATCATCGCTGTGGGCTTGTGAGTCGTTCAAAATACGCCATATCAATTGACCTCGCCGTTCACGAGGATGCAGCTGCAGAAACTTAAACAGAGAGACCATCTCTCCCGTGTGTACATCTGTCAATGCGTAATGGAACACCGTCTAATGGTATTAGAAATGTACTGATATACCCCAAACAAGCAACCTCCGTGCGGTAAAGCCCGAAGGGAGAGACGTAGAAATAGAGTCGATCGACGCGCCTCCACCCGTCCCTGTCTATTTATCGAAGCATGCTGCAGAGTCGGTCTACAGATTACGCTTCGAAACGAGAATGTGCCGAACACACCCGAGGCCCGGAAGGCATCCGACTATTCGTCAATCGATTCTTGTTCTTTGAACGCCAACAACTATTGTAATCGCCATCACCAATGCACTATCCTCACCGAATGCTTACAACTCTTTTCTCTCAAATTTTAAACATAACTTCCAGCCCAATCGTTCATTTCGTTCACTTTCCCCCTATTTGTAAGTCAATACATCTCAAACGACCTGTCGGAAGTCATCCAACGTTTTTTGAATACCTACAAAAGTGATGTTCAAAAACATTTCATTGTTTTATGTTGGTTTTTCACGTATATATAGTATATAATTGAATGTTTAATAAAACTAATAACATTTATTTGTCTGTTCAAATGGGGTTCAAGTTTGTCTATTGGACCGCAGTGAACGTACGTGACGTTTCGTCAAATACCTGAAGTTGCCTTTTTGCGGACCAGAATTCAGACAGCTATCTGAGTCATTCGTTTGACAAAATTGATCGTAATTCTAATGGCATGCTGTGAGATTTTTCATCCAGATATGCCTTTCCAATATCTGCATTCCGATTTGGACGACATTTTTAAGTTGTGGTCGAAAACGTTGAATATTCCATGAAAATGTTTCTTTTTATGCCCAATTTTATATGCATGTTAAGATGAAACTTGATTGACAAATTTCTTCGGAGCAATTTTCAAAACAAAACTTGTATCTTGGAATGATTTTCTCAATGCATTTTATATGCGACAACTATAATTTTGCATTACAAATTTTTTCGTTCACCCTCCTAATTCTACATTGTTGATATTGACGAAAAGCATCATTTATCACGTTATAAGTTTTAGCATGTTTATCGGAAAAACAATATTGATTTGAATATTCATTAGCAAAAACTTTTTTCAATGAAATTCAATTTATCTGAAAATGTATCTGAAAAAATATAAACTAGGGTCATTCTGACGTAAAAAGGATTAAATTCATTTTAACTTAATCAAATAGATAAACGGCTGAGCTGACGTTTAGTACGAAGTCAACAAAGTGACAATGCGACTTAAAATGTATAAACTTTTGCGAAAATCAATATTACTTGAGAAAGTGATTATAAAAGTGTATAAAAGAGAAATCATTAGATTAGGAATGATGAAAAAATAGTTTCTTAGATTTTAAATTAAAATTCATATATATTTAAATCAAATCAGCTGCAACAACGTTTCGACAAAAATAAATAGATAAACATTAATTTTAACACATCATTAGAGAACTAACTGGAATAATTCATGCATGTTTTCCCAAGATTTACGATATTCTACAATTATAAGTTTTTTCACAGTTGATGAACTAAAATATTTTGCAAAAAAAATTTTTTAAAAAAAATATGTACAATGAAGGAAAGTTAGACTATTTGATAGTGTGAGATACGTCTGTTTTGTTGAAGGAAAATCGGATAGCAAGGATGTGGACATAATTGGCAATGTCCGTTCTGAAAGATGATAATGCGCATGCAAACACACGTGAGGCGCGCATTATGCAGCCTTAGAAAACAGGTATTAAAAAGGAGTTTCCGATGAATAATATGATTGTCGATAAACTGTGGTTGAGAAAAGATGGCATATCGGGTATTATATGCAGCCAATTACAGCAGTCGAATAGGTGCACTGACGGGAACTGTCGATTCTGCTTGACAAAGCGAACTTTCGTACAGACGAAACGATGGCGACAACGCACAAGCACCTAAATATGTGATGGTCATCAATAATTCAATATCACGCGGCAGCAAGAAGCACACGTTGCACCCCCTAGCCGAGGCATGTCACGCCATAATGATGCCAGGCTTGGCGCATCGTGCAAATTTAATGTCTCTCTTTGCTTGCGACAGACTTTGTGCGCTATGAGCCGAGGCGACCCGGATGACTATTTACCGTTAATGCTGGCACGAAAACCTCTTGGCCGAACGAAATTAGCGTCGACATTCGCTCTACGTCAGGTAGAAACAATCGATACTAAGTTCTGACCACGAACTTTCAGGGAGCAAGAGTTTCTTGAGGGTCGTGCTTTCTGTTTTGCAACGGTATTGTTATTTTCAGCTTTTATTTGATAACGCACTAGTGGTATACATATGATTAATACTTATCGATTGGATCAAAAAAAGTTAACATTGCATCCTCGACGTACATCGCAGTGATGAAAACGCCAATCTGATATTGAGTTTTATTGAAATTTATCAACTGCAGTCGAGAAGGACTTCTTTGTCGTTTTTTGTTTTGCGATTGCAAAATTATGGTGAGATCTGATATTAATCAATATTGTAAACTTTATCAATGAATATTTACTGTCTTTATAAATGATCTGGTTTGGCAATATATCTTCGACTATATAATTACTATACCTATTAGGGTTCACACATATGCAGCCCACTTAACCGTTTGAGTAAATATTGATATACAAAGTGATAAATTGAAGTGTAAGTAAGTGATAATAGTGATGATAAAAGTGATTGATAAATATTGTAAACTTTATCAATAAATATTTCCCGTCTTTAACATTAGGAGGACCGCGTACATATAAATTTTACGTCTTTCAATATTCACTTCTTCACCATTCTGGTTAGGTTTGATGAAACAATTTTTCCTTTGGTGACTTTTCATCATTTTTGATTCTCTTTAAAACGACGTTAAAATTTTTTCGATATGTTAAATAGAATTTGAGAAAAAATCGATTCTACCTAAAAGGACCGGAGTACGTAAATTTTACGTCCTTCCACGACAATACATATCAAATTGTTGTTTTTTAGTTAATAAATAAACAATCAGCTTCAGACATGTTTATGGACCTGTTTAACAATAATATTTGTTATAATAAATTGTTTTCATAATGTTTATAGCAAATTGCGATTGAATTTTTATTCAAAACAAACATCCGGAACGAAAAAGAAGGTCTGCGAAATACCGACGAGTATTGTGGCATTTTATTGAAAAAATAATTGTTTGTAACAATAGATTAATAGTTATGTTAATGAAAAGTTAATAAAAGCAACTATTTGAATATAACTAAAGCTGAAATATTTATATAAATAGTTAAAACATCGAAAAATCATCAAGACGTAAAATTTACGTACTCCGGTCCTTTAAGGTAGAATCGATTTTTTCTCAAATTCTATTTAACATATCGAAAAAATTTTAACGCAAATCTCAGTCCTCCTAGTGTTAAATGATCTGGTTTGGCAATATATCATCGACTATATAATTACTACCTTTTAGGGTTTACACATATGCAGCCCGCTTATAACCGTTTGAGTAAATATTGATCTACAAATTGATTAATTAAAGTGTAAGTAAGTGATAATAGTGATGAATAAATATGCACTTTGGTCTCATTGCAAAGCTTATATATAAATATTGTACTTTTTTTTAGTTTGAATATTTACCTTGAGGAAAAAGACCGTTTAAGAGTTGAAAATGTTTGGTCGGTTCACACAATAGAGTTGAGTTTCGCGAAACAAATGGCCCGGAAGAAAATCTTGATGTCGATATGGAGAGTAAAGAGCGAGAAATTCGATTCCACGCACCCAAAAAGTAGACAAATTATGAAAGAAACCATCCATTCTAGTCATCAACAATGCACGCAATATTTTGAATGCTCGCAACAGATGAGTTCGGGGTAACGTTTCTATTTGGTTGCTATTATTATAGAGAGGTCGTTTTTTTCCTCAGATCCACACGGGGTGAGTTCGTTTTCGCTAATACGGGCATCAGCCGTGTTTTGTATTCGGTTTCTTTTTTACCTCGTGGGGCCAGCTCTTCTACAAACCACCCCTAGTGCACCACACCAATGAGGTGATAGTTGCAATCCCCACCCTTTTATCTGGTGAAAAACACCCCACCGTTGTCGACGGACCCAACGGAAAGATGGGAATGATTGATCCGCTGAATTTGATGATATTTTGCACACAATTTTTTCGGCATAGGGTGTGCGATTACGAGAGCATCGCAATCACAGTGGGTTCATAAAGTGAAATCGTCGATACCAAAGTGAAACTACCAGTTCATCACGTGCATCGATTGTCGAGTTGGAAAGTGTACAAAATCCAGAGTCAAAAATTAGCACAGCAGTTAATATTTCAACGATGAACGGTGACGTGCAAAAAAGTTACACGGCTGGTCGTAACAAGAGCCTCATGAAGACATTAATTATTGTTCGCCGTTCAAGAGGTGTAAAAAAAGTTTGTCAATTTGGTCGCTGAACATGATTCAAAAATCGCTGCATGGCGTACTAAATGTGCGTCTGATTCGTGGAAAATCATTATTATTCAGTCATAAGGAGCGTAAAAACGAATAAAAGAGATGTCCACCGGCACGATATGATTAAACGTTAATTATTTCTGAGTGACAGAGAAAATAGCATACTTTAAGTGTCGCAATTCGTACGACCTGGAAAATACACAGCTGCATCTGTGATTTATCGTGGTGCAATATTTTTTGTGACTATTTATTTGCTAAAATTGTGATTGTGATAGTGTTTCCTTCATTGAATAAAATAACCTTATGAAGGTGACAATTTAGAATTCCTATTTCTCAGAAAATACAAATGCAATTCAACCGTGTTGTGGAAATTTGAATAATTTCATGTAATGATGTATTAATAGTTCTCGGAATGGTAAAATACAGGTGAGAGGTTTTACAATGCGAATCCGCAGTATCGCGTATAGCTGATGGCTGTTTTCAATATTGTGATTGTTACGAAAGCGTACATATATCATCAACGTAACATTAGAGTTGCACACTATACAGAAACGCACATACGACAACGACGACGAAGCATGTGTCAATGTGACACCAGTCAGTCACTCACGTGTGGCCATTGAAAACGACCCCTTATTATCCTATGCACTGCTATCGCGATGCATAACTGCCTTTCGCGTAATATATTCAGTAGCCACTTTGCGCATTGTAAAACTCCCGGCTGTATTTCACTGCCGCTTTCGACGCGTGTCATTAATTTGCGTCTCATCGCGGCGACCATATAAAGCCGCACTGGACCACGCTATATACGCTGTGTATACTTGTAGCAAACAGTAAACGCAAAAAGACAACGCTGAATACTGAACGTTGACAAAAGTACCACCGTGCAACATATCATTCAATTCATTTTTGCATGTGTCTAGAAAATAAAAAAATGGTTAAATGCTGGGTAAAATTAAATTTGCGCCTAAGACAATGTTTAAATCGCAATGATCACAATGACATCAATCAATTATTGTCAGATCAGGTTGTGAATGAAAGTGCTTTTTTTTCTTCTACATTTTTCTGATTTATAAGTTACCAAACTGAAAATTAAAAAAAAATAGTTAACAATCAATTTTAAAAATTGATAACGTAGAAAGAAATATTTTTATCTTTTAATACTATGTCAAGATGTAATGAAAATATTGTACTAAAAGAATTTAAGTTTGGGTTTGCTATCAAATTAGTATTGCGAAAATGTACTTTTTGTATTTCATTTCAAATTTGTTAATAGGAGTTTATTATTTTAATCAAGGAAACAAAACTTCCTCGTTACCAAGAGAGCAATTAAATCATTAAATAATATTTGCGGCATAATTGAGCCGTTTTATTATTCAATTTGAAGTGCAACGACTGAAGGTTACTGTTAACGTAATGTTCTCGTTAAGAATAATGAAAATGGATCAAAAATTGGACATGAGTAAAACAGTTTTGTATGAAAAATTAATAATAAAGTCTCTAAAAATTAAAATAATAATGAAAAACGCAACTTTCTGACGTGTGGGTGGTTTTCGTGAAACGGTTATGTAACGCAACAAACCTTCACAATCGGTGTGATTCCTTTGCACTTGAATTACTATAATTTAGCTCGAACAGACATGATATAACCCGCGCATCATCATGCATGAAAAGATACAAACGACGAGTTTTGCGCGCTTAAATCTTGAAAATTAACAACATCCGTGTCCGCAAGCAAAATATTACTCATCTTTTTTTAGCCGTGTCATTAAGCGGCGCGTTTCCTGAGTGTAAAACCTTTGTCGAAATCACGCTCGAAGATTTTCCAAGAAAGTTTCAATCTACTGAGCAACAGTGTAAAGTATTAAACAAAATACATGCGTCTCCACAGATTAGCCTAATCATGTTGTTTATAAATGTGTTATTTGAATTAAATTTAATTTAAATTAAATAAAAATAACAAAATACAATGTAATCAAAAATATAATCAATATGACATGTAAAGGACCCGTTATTAAGTCTGTCTATCAATGGGACACCGTTCTGCAAAAGAGCTGTAAAGGGTCGATAAAAAGTGAGAAGTAATTTTGTGTGGCGATTAAAGAAATGGAACGAAAGATATTAAAGGAAACGGGAACACTGATGTGCAGAGCGCGATAAACGATAAAAGAAAAAGGAAAGAAAAGACGAGCACGCCAGTGTGGAATCGATCGCAAGCTCAGGGTGGTATTTACGCACGAACTACACGCTGATACGGTAATCTCGCGTCTCCTTCTCGCTTTGCGGTGTTTCACTGTTGGTTGTGCTTTCTTCGTCGGTCTCTGCCGCGTACAGTCGAGTACTTTCGGGGAGAAAACGTTGCACATAATGGAAGATGAAGTCTTATGGGGTTGCGTCTTTATGTGAAAGCATTCCGTGGGTTCTCATGACGTTGCCTCGGCGAGCACTTGAAAATTTCTCAGTCTTTCTACTAGGGCATCTCGAGGTCCCGAATTTTCCTTTATTTTCCTTTGTTTCATATCAGCACACAGGAAGTGGCAAATCCTTTCTTCCTTCGACGATAATGCGCTTTTCGGATTATAAGTGACTTCGCGTGGCTTCCGCACACGTCGAGCTTTTTTGAATTATTCTACACTTTTTGTGACATTAAATAAGGGATACGATCACACCATTCATTATGTCACCAAGTGCGCGTTCATTTGCACAATTCTGAACTGCTGATATAAATGCGCCTTGCGTAATGTACATACCCGGTGCACAGTTTTAATGGCAAGAATGATTTAACATTCATTTTTATAAGTTCCCATTTATTATGAACAAGACAAATGGTACTTTTTTCCGTTCGCATACATTTGACTCGATTTATCGTTTATATAACTGCAGTATAAAATCGAAACAGCGATTCGCGAGATCAAAAAAGGGTTGCTAATAAATTCTAATATGTTTTCGGAGGGTCCTGAAGGTTCGTGAGCTCCGAGCGCGGTCAGGTTTTCACGTGAAAACAGTTTGTTCGATGATTACCCCTTCACCGGGATTTAATCTAATCCACTCAAATTAGATTTGATTGTACGTAAACAATCTGGCAACTCGCAAAGTCACTGCGATTGAACTGTGAAATTCTTAATAAAAACTTTCATCATTCTGATCGTATACTGCTGATTAAATCAAAGTTTTTTCATTCAAGATTTAGTTAGTTTACAAGCTTCTACTTAAATGGCAAAATATAAATAAATTATCATAAAACTAAGAACCGATTCGTATATACTTAAAACACCTGCAAAATGCACTTGTCATATTACCGGAAAATTGAAATCAAGATTTGTTTCGATAACATGATTAGACCCAATTGAGTTGGACAGTTTTCTCGAAAAGAAAGTTATTAAAGCACGGATTCAACGATAAAACATGGCTGTGGTTAAATAGATGAACTGCAAACAATTGCGTACAGATGACTCAATCACGGCTCGAAAATGGCTGTTGCTTTGGAGTGAGGCCGCGAAATGATGCACAAGCACTAAAACCGCATGGGTTATTAATTTTCATAACGATGATTATGGATCCCGAACCGATATTATTATGGCTCGTGGTTTCTCATGGGCCACCTATGGGGCCTTCGACGCGCCACTTTTTGTCCTCCTCCAATTGCCCGCCGGATTCGGCAACCTCGCTCTTTCCTTCTTTATCTGTCCCTCCTTTTCCCTCGTCTTCTTATCTCTGTCGCACAACTTTCAGTGCTTTTAACTATGGCGCCAGCCTATGCATAAGGTTGCAGCATGTCCAATACGATCAACAAACCGCGATAACGAGAAGAACTTGAACGTTTTCCCTCAATCTTATACTTTCAACAGTGTAACATTTAATACCTTGGTCTTTTTTTAATACAATTTTTTTCCCTATGCAGCCAATTTGCTGATTGACTAATTAAATTAAGCCGCATTCTCATTCATGTTCCAATGTCTTTGTTACAAGACATTGGAACTCGTTCTTCTATAAACTATCTCGTTCTTCTTTTCCTGAAAAAGAGCTAAATCATCATACGGCAGTAATGGAAAAGGAGGAAAAAAAGTACCCATGAGTATAAGAAAGTGCAACTGAATGCCGAGTCAAAAAACGCGCGCGCTGGTAAGATCGAAAATGGTGTGCGGCTGGGGATATGAGAGTTGATACTGGCGGCGCGTTTTTATTTTCTCGTGGCTGTCAAGGCTGCTGGCCATGGCGCCACCATACGTGCGGCGTATCTTTTGCAAACTGCCGTGGCTCAGCGGAACGTACCAAGCGCGGGCTAAAGTGCGGCGCGCGCGATGGTTGTTTTTTTTGCTTTTTTTGTTTCAAATAAAATGGCGGCCGTCGGTCGACATACTCTGGTGGAGGTGAAGGGGACCACCGGGGATTCGTTCTGCGATTAGACTTACAAAACAAACGGCCCCGGGAACGCTTGGATACGTGCAGACCAATGGCGTGGCGCACAGATCCAGACCATGGACATGGAGATAATTGAATGCGGACGTGGTACCGACCACCGCGTACTGATTCCGATCGCTACTTTTCAAAGACCGTTCGACAACTTGAGCCTCTATTTGTTACACGCTTAACTAATAAATGAGCAAAATTCTCTATCCAAAAATATATTGAGTTGAGACCGTTTACATATTCATGCAACGCTTTTTACATTATTTTGATTGCACACACATCACTCGAATCTAATATGGCAAGATTTCCAATCTCGCTATTTCAGAGTGCAAACTGTGCAACGAATCCAAGCCGCAATGATATTTCAAGAGACATTTATCAGTTACTGTATAATTCTCTGGGGAATAGTTTTTGCAAAATTTTGATCTCTTCACTCTCAACTGACTCACATTGGACGAAATAAGACTTTACATTTTATTCGCAAATTGTTTGCACATTTTTTGTTTTTGCAGATACATCAAAATATTGTCGAATCATCTTATTTCTGCTACAAATCGTATAGAAAATTTGATTGAATTTAAGTTGTCGAAATGAGTCGTGCTAATATGAAGTAACATATCGTGTGTCTCCGAAATCAATCTCATCTAAGATTATTTACGATTCCCGGCTTGAACGTTTCGCAGTGGAGTTCGCGTCTTGAATCTCCGAAGACGCTGATCTTCCAGGCAATTACCTTTGCTCGCGTACCCAGTGTCCAATAAAACAGCACGACGCGAGAAGGACGCAGCAGCTTTTTACGAGCTATGTAATATGTGGAGCGTTCACATACAGACCATGTATCTTTCACACACTCTCATTCACACATACAGATATAAAAACCATGCACACCCTCATATTTGCCATCTCCGGGGTAAAACATTTTGAACGCCTTTTTGCAAGATCCCTAGCGCACACGTACGTTCGAAGAAAACTCGCCCAATGTGTGTGTGTGTACAATAAATGTAGGTGATTTTGTGTGCGCGGCGTTTTTCTTATACACAAGCCCTCCTTGCAAGAAGCATGCTGACTTCTGTGAGGGGTAAAGTCCTGTGGTGTGTCCAGTCCACTTGACTGGAGCTCGCAGAACGTTTCGATCGATAGAGGGTAAAGACCACGTTCTGGAAGGTGGACATAGCTGTGACACCCTACCGAGCAGTCCTCCTTGCGTTGACGCCCTTTTCCTCCTTGCACCAGCCAAATGCAACTTTGCATCGTGGCTTCCCTGACACTCATTTCCGCACACTTTCTTATGACTCAAGCTTATGAGATTGGGTGAAGATGAATTTCAATGGTCGCTTAGCTTCGATTGGTTTGATATTTGAGAATGGGGCGTACGACAAATTCTATTTGTCCAATCTAGGTCCAGAATGAAAAAAAAAAAAACTGATTTAGGTTTCAAAAATAATACAAAATTGTACTCTGTTCAACCTTTCAAAAGTAGTTTGGATGTTATTTCACGTTTGTCTTCGTTTTTTTTTTTCAGTGTGTTTCTAATGCTCGTACAAGGCACGAATTTTGTGAGAGATAAATTTTCGAGTCGATGTTTTTGTCCAGGGGATGCGCAAATTCCAACGTGTCAATCTTGTAACATATTTGTGATGTCGCGACAAGTCTCATTTTCTTTTGTTTCAAGTCAGACGGATAAAAAGAATGGGAGTACCACTCAGGTATATCAATAAATGAAAGTGGGCAGCTGTGAACGGCCTGCTGCTTTATGGTTCCAAAAAAAAGTTTCTCTCCCTCAAGGCTCGGACTTCTCGAAGCGACTACGACTTCCGGGAAACATCCTCGCGGTATTCTACGTCGAGGCGAGGCGCGAGCAAAAAAAAGAGAAGAACACGCTGGGAGAAGAAATAGATCGCCATGAAATACTGGCCCACCTATTACACAACGTGCCACTGGTCATTTCGTCGGCAACAACTAATCAATTTTTTATCTCGCTGTCCGGTTCGTCTGCAGTTTGTTTGTTGAAAATGAGAGTGTGCTAACAAAAACCGTTCCACATATAATCAGGATTTAAGAGTCCCGAAAGTGTGATATTTAATAAGTTGATGTTATGAAGACGTATACAAAATATTTTGCTAAAGATTTTATCATTTTCTTGATATATAAGAATTTTTCTTTTTTGATATTAAAAGTGTCACAGCAGCAGATTTATTGGTTATTATTGAAAATATTAAAAAGTAGTATAGAAATAACATTGTTAGCAGTATCGCGGAGATATTTAAATGAATACGTTAGAATAACAGTTATAATTAAAGTGTATATTTTTACAGGAAGTGTAAAAATGTTGGTTTAATTATATTGTTGGAATTTTTTGCGTTGAGATGTAAGCCAGGCGTTATGGGGCCCGGTAACCGTGATAAACGACGCCAATGTAGAAATGTCAGATACAAGCCACGTTTGTCCACGTTGAGGTGCGATCACGCGTGACTCAATGGTTCCTATCGTGAGCAAGGGTAGCCATCTCTCGAGAGTTGCGACAAAGGGATGAAAGACGCGCTTGTTCCCCTAAAAGGCGCCTTTTCGCTCGTCCATCACCCTTTTCTTAGTGTCGGCGCATCGCGCGCGCATTGCACTCATGTAGCGTGGTGCAAGAATGTCACGACTATACGTATAAGAACAAGAGCGTGAAGAATCTTGACGACGAAATTTTTTCGCGAAATTCCGCGAGATATAAGAAATGTCGTGTTCCCGGCAAATTCTGTGGCATTTGCATTCTTATAACCCTCCCCTCCCTTTCCCCGCAGTATTTTATCATACGTTTGTAAAAAGGACCACGCTTTTTCTACTATTTAATTATTGCAGGAAAATGTTCTTGAGTCTGGTAATAGAATCATTTGTTTCTCTTAAAGTTCTTCATCGGCAAACAAACCAACTAGTGACAGATAAATTATGAAAACATGATTGGAAAAGGGTTCATATGTATCGAGGTGAATACTCAAATAGATAGTAGGCACGATAATTTGTTTATCTCTCAATGATCACTTTGGTTATTTGATTCGCAAATCGATGGCACATGGGACACATAAAATATCTACACATTGTATAGCGTCGTATATCCTTCTGATTCTGAGGCTGATAGTAACGACACGGGGAGGAATAGTTCAACGTGACATCGGAGGGTGAACATCGTCGTCGGAACACACACACACACATTCGAACGATGTCGTTTGCAAAACCAGCAAGACCCAGCGAAGCGACATTATTCCAAGACAGGAAAACCGCCCCCGTAAACTTTCTGTCACACACAACGACAAGGTGCTGCCGAGCAGAAACGTACCCCGCTATGCCTTGAACCAAATGGAATACAAACGACCTGTTCGCGTATTTGTTTATTCATTCTCTCTAAAAAAAGGCAAAAACAAATGATAAACGAGGCAAAAAATGATAGCAAAAGGTTTTTCACTATTATTCAATCGCTAACTCTTATTTGCCCTTTTAAACTAAACCCTGAAAAAATTTATAGTAGACTGTAAACACACTATCTTTTAAACTCAAAATTTATGAATACAATTTTCAAAAATATTAATATTACTAATACTGAAAATAGATTATATTTCTGTTAACTTTATTACAATCACATTTTTTTGAATCGATATTTGATCAACTTCACACCTGACCTATTTTTATGTACATATGAACTTGTTCTTCAGTATGAAAATAAAATTAATAATTATTTGTTTTTTTTTTCCGGATGTAACAATGTAAGAAAAAGCTTAACTGTTCTTTGAGCTTAAAAGTGACACTCTGCTGAACAAATGATAAATAATAATCAAGGGGTTTGATCAAATGCGATTATATGCAATTACGTGTTATTACTTGTGTGATCTGATATGATCGCATGCATCATTCATGCGCCAAGTTCCGTATTTTTATTTGTGAGCGCGGCAAAAAAAATATGCTATATCTTTACTTTATAATTCACTGCAAACGTCTCACTCCGAGTGTGAGTTTGAAATTGTTCTTTAAGTTACACGGCGGGGATTATCATACGAAGTTAAATTGAGCGTAGCACATAGTTAATTAATCATAAAAAGCTTGCCGCGCACGTATTAATTATGCGAAAGTGGCTACAAGCTACAATATATCGCGATGATTAATCGTTAATACCTATGTGTGTTAACGTTTTAGCTTGACGCATTTCGTTCAATGCTTTGAAGTACTTGATCGTGACACAGCAAGTGCGCGCTCACATAATTGGCATCATTGCATCAAAAATAGAAGGCCAAGTCGCGAGAAAAATTTGCCCAGTTGGAGTAATTAGATCCAATGATTGCCTGCTATTTGGGTCAACTTTGTAAACTACGATTACACTCATGTACTAATTCACTTGTGACAGTGTGCGTCCGTTGCGTAAAACAAATGAACAAACGATTACAAAGTCTTTTAAATTTTTTTAACTTTTTTTTTCTAGAAAATAAATAGTTATTTTATATGAATAAATCAAAAGCTTTGTGATTTTTAATATAAAATTTCGGCAAGTTTTTTGGCTACTTTTTAGTTGATCGAATCTTTATTTTCGAGTATAATTTTATAGGCATGGTACGTAAATATTGCACGATACAGAAAATGGCTCAAGTATGAATTCTTCGTTTTCGAACAATACGTTTTGAAGCAAGAATGTTGATTCTGTTTCAAATTTATATTCTAAGAGGGAAAACAATAAAGTTATTTTCGAAGAAATTTTTCTCGACCTGATGTACAGTTAACTATAGTACAATAATTGTACTTGAGAGTGAATGTAATTGCGCACTTTTTTGAATGGAGTAAGATGCATTATGAAAAGCATATTGTTGTATGCTTGGAGTTCCTTATTTTTGTAATTCGAAATAGATGTCGCGTCGATCAATTTATCGTTTATGTCTGTCCAATTAGTGAGGTTGACGACGGACGTTGTCAACAACATCAATCCTATACTAAAACCAGCCAAAGAATGGTTCGACGTTGACACATAGGTTAACCCCCACTCTTTTGACTTAGTAAAATAAAGTTAATAAATAAAGTTAATGTTCTTGTTTGTTTTCTTATAAAAGTGCCTTGTTATTTCTCGTGTCTCGTGTACGTAACAATATAATAAAACTTCCAAAAACATCAGAGACTGTTGAATTGTGCAACAAAACGGGAAGAACAGAATATGTGTCTCTTAGCACTATAGGAGGACCGCGTACGTATAAATTTTACGTCTTTCAATATTCACTTCTTCACCATTCTGGTTAGGTTTGATGAAACAATTTTTCCTTTGGCGACTTTTCATCATTTTTGATTCTCTTTAAAACGACGTTAAAATTTTTCCGATATGTTAAATAGAATTTGAGAAAAAATCGATTCTACCTAAAAGGACCGGAGTACGTAAATTTTACGACCTTCCACGACAACACATATTAAATTGTTGTTTTTTAGTTAATAAATAAACAATCAGCTTCAGACATGTTTATGGACCTGTTTAACAATAATATTTGTTATAATAAATTGTTTTCATAATGTTTATAGCAAATTGCGATTGAATTTTTATTCAAAACAAACATCCGGAACGAAAAAGAAGGTCTGCGAAATACCGACGAGTATTGTGGCATTTTATTGAAAAAATAATTGTTTGTAACAATAGATTAATAGTTATGTTAATGAAAAGTTAATGAAAGCAACTATTTGAATATAACTGAAGCTGAAATATTTATATAAATAGTTACAACATCGAAAAATCATTAAGACGTAAAATTTACGTACTCCGGTCCTTTAAGGTCCTTTAAGGCAAATCTCGGTCCTCCTAGTGTTAATTAAAGTTGTATTTAAATGTATATAAGATCACTGATGAAAGAGAGAGTCAGCAATGGCGAATTTTCTGCAAACTTTTGTGTAAGATTTACGCGTGATGCAGCAAAGTGGTGTTCTTTGGGCAATCGCATCTCGAATCGTATGGCGCGACGGGCCAAGAGAAGCGCGCTCGCGCGTACCGTCCGGTACAAATCCGGGCCAACATAAAGAAGAGCGCGACTCAACACGGGCAGCAAATGAAATGCATGTCTCAAGAGCTTTTTATGTATAGTTTCGAGCCGTCGACAACTTGGACAGAATCAGGCGAAGGATCAGAGAAAGGCGCGCGCAGACGAAAAATCAGCCGGCCAAAGAGACAAAGAATATATATATCTTACAGATTTCAAATCAGGTTCAGATAATTGTCTATTTGTTTAAACATTGAAGTGTAGCCTGTCGAAAAATAACGAAAAGAAAAAAAACTGGTCCACCCGTTTTTTTTTTTTGGCGCCTCGTGAACGTATGAAAGGATTTGAACCAAAGCCGCAAAAACTTTATAGAGTCAAAGAATTTTAAATTTGATCATCATTGCTGATATTTCACCTCTACTGCTCTCTTACCTCCTGTCGGTAATTAAACAGTGTTTAGTGATTGACACTCTGCAACATGAAAGTAATGAATTAATGTTTCATACCATAAGAATTGTATAATTGCAAAAGAAGTGAAAATAATAAAAAAGTAAAGAATAACGGCTTAAGTCATTTTGAGAACTTAACACTCGACCTGATCTTTTCGAGTTTATTTCTCTAATAGTTTTTGTCGTATATTTTCTTTTAGCCGAATGAAAATATTATTGTTGTCATCTACAGAATGACTATATGAGAAGTAAGATGTATTGCTGCGAATGTGTTTTCAGGCTCATCCAAGCTGGGTAATCGTGTATCTCTGACATCGAAATAATCAAGCTTATTTAGTCAAAGAGGTCTTGATGTTAATATGAAACTACGAGAGAATGAAGTAGATGGGGAAAGAAGCAAAAAATAAGTTGTCTGATTTAAACTGTTTCAGTGCGAGAGTAAGTCGGTTAGAGCCAACGATCCAGGCGGACTGAGAGAGAAAGAGGCGTGCAGGACAAAAGGTGAATGCGCTCGAGTGTGCAATCCCGGAATCTATTTCGTTTGTCGGTAGAGAGCAGCCGATGATAACAATAATAGTGAAAACGAGTAGGCAAGGCCAAGGATAAGCGAGGTACGAGCATTCGAAAGAAAAAGCTGATGAAATGGGACGGATGCGTTTAGTGGGACGGCTGATCCGCACCGGCTTGCAAGGGGCAAATAAAGATGATATTTTTTGGGTGGATTTTTAGGCTAATTTCATTCGCATAAAGAGGCCTCGGACTCGGCGTCGCCAGACGGTTGACAAACACGTTGCGGCATACAGGCCAATTGTCCACGCGACTCGGTCGCTCTATAGTTTGCGTCCGAGCTCTGCGCGCTCGCTTTGATGTTCCCTCGATTGTAATAATTTTAGAAATGCCCCGGCCAATAACTCGACCGCCCGCGAATCATATCTATAATATGTCCCAACTACTGTTCATACATTGTTCGCGGTGTCTTTACAAAGCCGCTTGTGGGATCACTTCGAGCCACTCCAAATTGAGTTCCGTTTGTGCATTGCAAATGAACAACTCTGACGTTATGAAATGATTAGCGGTCAAGTGTACGCGAATAGCAATTCCGATCCCTTTCAATAATGCTACTGCTATGAGCTTGCTAAATTGAAATGCAACTTTTTGAAAACTAAAGTTTCAACATTTTCGTTGATGCTCCGATCGTCAAAAGATTTGTCCAATTAGACGACTGTTTGGCCTGGTGATTATCTTTGTGACCACAGAAGAAATCGAACACTTGAAATTAGACACCAAAAAAGAGGAAACAAAAATGAAATACACTCCTTGAGGAACTGTTCAAAAGCAACAAAACAGGCGCCTCTGATGACAACTGATGGTTAGCCGAAAAGAAATAGAACGTATACATTTTGGGTGGAAAATTGAAAAAAGCTGTCTATTATGATTGTGTATTTGGTTGATCCGGACAAGTCCAAAGCCGCTCCTTTACAGGACACAGAGATCAAGTCATAGTTTTCGCAAAAACCAAGACGGGAGGTATTATAGGTTCTCTTTATAATAGTAACAGATACTTTTAATCCAATTGGGCGAAACATTTCAACAATGATGGTCATTTAAGTGTAAGCAAAAGAATAAACTTATCTGAATTGATGCCACAATAGACATATATATTAGATAAACTCAAGTGGAGACCCACGCTACTGATTGCCAGGTATAAACGGTACATAAGCATTTGAAGTAAAACTTTTTGAATATACTCATTTTAATAAAAAATAATTTAAACTAAAAGTGCAATAATTACCATACCAACTATTTCATGCACACTCGAAACATGACAAGTCATCGATAAAACATTACTTACAATTAACGCAACTCTTAGTGAGGAAAAAAGTATCATTTCTAAAATATAAGATTTAAATAAAAGAAAAATTTTCATAAAATTTTGATGCATCACACTGAACCCTTTTCTTTCAGTTTGTCGAACAAGATTTCACTTTGAAAAAGTGGAAAACAATGAGATATAATCTGGACGTAATATCTTTTGTGAAAGGGTAAAAGCGGTGTTTTGAAGAGTTTGTACCTGTGTAATATCTTAAATCGTAAATTCAGATTGGAAAACGTAGCGGATAGTATGGGCTGAGTATTTGACACGTGACGACAAGTCGTGGCGCCAGGAGCCCCCTGTTGGGTCTAGGAGCCAACGAACTGCGGGGTTCTTCGTGGGCATATCAGGCCAATTCTTTTGTTTCAAGCTTATTAAAGCATGCTGGCCTATTCGAAACCTACACTGAATCTCATCACTCTTTGCCGTGACTCATGCAAGACACCTCGACAATCGGGCGCCGTTCGACCTGCAAACAATCATTATGAGAGGTCTCCGAGAGATTACGCTTCGAGATGGCTTGAGAGAGAGACTACGAAATAACTCAGACGACGGTCGCGTGCCTCAAACGAGAATCTCGTTAACGTTTCAGAAAACTTGTGTCATAAGAAAATTATTACGTGTCTCGATGTTGACGATTATGTTATACATGTGGTTAAACTTTCCAGTTGACAACAAGCACTAGAGATGACATTCCAAATAACATCTTCGTTTTTAATTGAGTTTCTACAGGCTTTCTGTTTTTTTTTTAATTCACTAAAAAATTCGATTCCTAAAGATTAACTGGAGATCGAATGAAGAGTTTTAGGTCCCATTTACAGAGCGTTATCATGAAATCAGCATGGAAAACTTTGTGCAAGAGAAATTGCATATTCACAATCTGGTATAACGGACACGATTGGTCATACATAATTATAACATCATTATAGACAAAAACTAATGATAACTGACAACAGCAAATGCAATTCCGAAATGTCTTTGTCCCATTTCAATGAATTAGCGTTTATGAATGGCAAATTGAATGATCATTACAAACTTATACGATGCAGGCAATGTTACAGCTGCTGTCATAATTATGACATATACTTTCATACTGATCATTGCAGGTTTAAAATTTTTAAGAAAATATAAACTATATAATAATTTCAAGCAGAATCAAAAAACACATGGTAGGAAAATTTGGTGTATTTTGTTTCTGTGCGAAGCATGCACGATGGTTTTAACAGAGGCGAATTCATTTTTTGATGAGAAATTTTATTTTAAGAAAAAAATGTCTGCCTATCAAAAATTTATGTCCTCTACTACCTAATACACGTCTTCCAACTTTTTATGAGGTACTTTAGGTGGTCGATTAAAGAAACCGTACAAGGCGGTAACAGCGTGAAATCTACAAAACGGTGTTAATTAGAAAGGACATGAATACATTATAAACATGAATACATTAAAGTCTACAGATAAAATATCATTTTCACAAAATTGGAAGTGGAAATGAGATAATGTATACCGCATTGTTTTTTATCTACAATTTCTGACAGAGTATTGTGTACGACAATGATATAACTTTGGCAGATTTGAAAAAATGATCCACTCTTAAAAAAACCTACAGAAAAATCATAATACACGGAACTCGTTTTGACATGCAATAGGTGGTCTAATAATAATAAGACAATAACTTAGCCGCATACAGATGAGACTGTTATATATCAGTGTGGGATCGAAATGCGGCACGAACGTGAAGCAAGCGGTAGGGCTCGGAGCTGGACCAAGTGGTATGCCCAAAGTGGCGCCAGAACGCTTCCTTTTCTCGTCCCGATCGCCTCGCATTATTTTCGTTCTTGCTCCTGCGTCTCGCTTCGATTTGCTATACGTTCAAACGTGCGGTGACTGTTTTCTCTCCGACCAGCGGCGGCCTGCACTTCGCATCTTTGTTGCACTCAGACACGCAATACTTGCTTTGAGATCCAATTCTCCTTGCAACTCCTGGGAGAATCGTTCGATTCTGAGCAACACAAATTAATAATCCAAAAACCATGAAACATTCCACCTCGAACGTCGTCGTGCTTTGGTGCGAGGATGTAATACACGATTAGAAACACAAGAATCCCAGCAAATCTTACCTCTTATTAACATGGAATCGACTAATTAAGGCGGACATGCTTTTGACATAGACCGACAAGAATAGAAGTACAAAGAAATTTTTGTACTTCAAAGAAATCTCAAAGAAAGAAAAAAAATGACAGTCGAAAATTTCTGGAAAAGTATTCCTTTAATTGAAAGAAGATAATATTCTTAGTATAGGGTTAGAAAACAAAAGAAAGATTGATGTTGCGAGAAAGTTGTCATTAGAAGACAAGAGCGATAGAGCAAGCGTTATGCGATGAGACATTTCGGGAATGTTTACAAAAGGGACGAGCAAGAACGTGTGTTCTATTAGCTAAGACAAAAGAGCGGCGCCTAGACGGGGGCCTGACCGACTTAAAACTGTCCGACGGTGTTTATTTATGTGTCGAAGCGCGGAAAAGGAGTCCCTCAATCTCCGCATTCTCGGAATCATTCAAGTTTATTCCCAGCGTTTTGTTATGCATAATGGACATGCACGCATCTTGCGAATTGCCATTTTGCAAAGCAATTAGTATTTTGGAATTAATGATCTTTTGGACAACCGATATATTTTTGTTCCAAATTAGATCTATTTTGCTTCCATCACAGAATAAAACATACATTTTTCCAAATGTTTGAAATGCAACTATTAACCGATTCTTGCTATTGATGCGTGAATGCATCATTTTCAAAAATCGTTTTTTTTTAATGTTACTTCGACTCAACAATAGATAAAATTTGTTCCGTCGTATCAAACGATTAAGCCTATTATAAAGTTTGTTGCCCACGGTAAAAAATAATTTTCATAAACAATTGCAATTGTTATTGCAAAAAAAACGAAAACAATTTTCATTGCAAAATCTTCTATTTTTGAACATACAGAACACGAATACATGAAGTTTTTGATGAAAAAAAAATTTTTTTCGATGTTTGGCATAAAATGGGTTGAAAATTGTTGTGACTTCTTGTAAATAAATTGTAGATCTTAAATCACGATACAAATTTGAACACAATTCTCAAAGCTGTACTGTGCTACATTTCTTTCGCAATTAAAAATACAACGTTCAAAATTATTTGAGTAAATCGCCAACGAAAGCACTGTAATACTCTTTGTTATTGATTGATATGCAATTAATTATTTGTCAATTATTTTGATTATCTGAAAAGAATAAGTTAGTATAAAAAATAAATAGCCAGCTCGTATGTATTTTATTGTAAACCTCAGATTGGCTGCGTAAACATAGTATTTATGCTCCAACCGGAAATCAGATATATTGGTTAATTACAGATATGCCCAACAGTGTAAGCAACGTGACAGGTAATGTGGCAATGTTAATGACGATTGTGTCGTGTCATTTAAATGTTTCGTTGAAACGCACCGTTTCTGCTGACGAGCGCTTCGATGTAGGTAGCGTAGCAAAGAAAATCATACATGCTCTTGCACGAGTATTTCAAAAAATGCACCGCTAAAAATTACACGTCATAAGTTAAATTGTGCTGTCAAAATTATTATCGTGTGTGTGGCAGAACGCGATATACCGATATTGAACAGAGAAATTTTTTTATGTCATGAGATGTAAATCGTGCCTGTACTTACGATTCTATAAAAAAAATCACCTTATGAGAAAGTGTGTCCCAACTTTGTCGGTCAAGAGTGTCATTTTGTCAAAAATAATTAACGAGTTGTACCAAAATATTTGGCGTTTAATCAAAATTCTGTTTAACTATGAATTATACATAAATAATGCGTCAATTTTCAGCCGAGAAGCGTTTTATATTATTCCTATACTTCTTTTTTTTCTCTCCTACGCACACAAGAAAAAAATGTTCACAGTCATCGCGTCGGTTATAAATATACAAAAGTTGAATTGAAGCTTGAATCCGACGTGTATTAACAATCATATTAAACGTCATCGTGGTGCAAGTTGTACGTTGATGGTGCTTCATGTCGATGATAATATATACGTCATTTCGATCGTACGGTTTCTCGCTTGCGTGCTACCGCAGACATACGTATAACCGCATGTGACTGATGCGGTTTGCAAGGATACAGAGATCAACGAGATACGTTATTAATGATAATGTTTCGTAGGTTTGGAATAATTTTTCACCGCGATCTTGACAAGAGAAATTTCGATTTTGGAGCATTTAAAAAAAGTTGTACAAAAAAAATAACAAAGATATACGCAAGATATGTGCAACATTAATCGAAACGTACAGTAAATGTTATGACGCCTAATCGGTTCTGCATAGTATTACATTAGTATTTTTGGCTCTTGATAGATCGACGTAATTCGGATGCCTAAACTCGTTCCCGCATTTCTCTAATGTCGATTAATTCATCAAACAACAGAGATAAGTCACTGGAAACGGGTCTTTTCGCGCGATATCGTCAACCCCAAGACAACAAATCCGATGTCACTGATAAAACACGCCTGGACCACGAATGACCACATTTTTCGGCACCATCCCATCAATCACCATCATGAGATTTAGAAGTTATAACTTTTTTAGCCTTTTTTTATCATGCAGAATAAATTTATAAAAAGTGTTAAGAAAAAACATACCTATTCCTATTAAAAGAACTTAATCGGTAAAAATATTTTTTGTATACAAAGAAAAAAAGTTCAACCTACAACTTATATATTTTCGACATGATCAATTTTACAGGAGACATTTATGTAGATTGCAGGAATTTTTCGAGCAATTAGTAATAATCGGAAGTGAGAAACGAGTGATTAAAATTAATCCAACGCTTGAGTTTTGATGCTCTTCATGAAGCCTTAATGGCTGAGCAAATACTCGAAAATCTCATGATCGATAATCGGCCCCCTGCGACTCGGAGCTTTAGAACGCGAAATTAATAGAGCTTGCCGCATAGCGAACGGGTATCCTTTCAGCAATTTATCACGAGATTACGCTGCAAATACGGCTGATCTTCGTTATGCGTGTGTGTACGCGCGACAGTTTCCCCCGCGGAATCACTTCCTGTGTCAATAAACATGAAGTCTTTAGTTGATTCACCCTAACCCCTGCTGTAGCCAGATCGACCAATCGATACTGTTAAGAAATAATCAAATAACACAGGCATACATATTTCAGTAAACATGTTTCCAATTGTATCATCATAATATTCCAGATGTTTTGGCGAATGATACTTTTAATTTAAAACCTTGAGACTCATAAAATATTCCGCAATTATTTGAAAAATGAGTTCGTTTACGACATAACTAATTTAACTGTTTATTTATTTTACTGTAACATTTCTAGAAACTGTTAGGTTGATGAATTAGCTTTGTATGAACACTTTTCGAGGAAACGGATGATAAGTTTTTTGTTTGCAATGCAGGAGCCACGCATGCGTTACCGGTCGTGTGCCTTTTGCACGCGTATTATCTATTACTCGCAGCATTACAATGACAATGACCGCAATAACGATCCCTGAGATACGCACAGCGCCGTGATTGGCACACACGACACATACAGAGTCATGCCGATAGTTCGGAAAATTGTGTACAAATATTAGCACGAAGGGTGAAGAGCTCTTACGCTTTATATAATACGTGTCAGCTTATACATCATGTATTTTGATTCAGATCATATAATTCACTTATATTGAGATGCAAAACAATATCCTTATCGTGCTCCAAAAGTAAGAAAGAACAAAAAAAAAACCATAATATATGTATGGTTTTGTCTTCTATTCTTGTACAAAATTACGTATTAAAGTTGACCAGGTTTCATAAAAATTGTTATTGAATAAAACTACTTTCGTTCAATCATCATAGCAATAATAAAAGACGTTGACACTTTCGAATTCGATTTATAACGCCTATCTTACGTTCGCACCAGTGACGACTTTATGTTGTTTCTGAGAAATCGTAAAATGCTAATTTTATGAGGCCCGATGATTATTATTTTTGTGACGATTCGTTGATCATATACGAACATGCTAATTATTTTTTTTGAGCTTATTTCGATTAACGTTATGGGCTCGACGGTCCTTTTTTTCATCTCTCCAGGTACGATTTGAATTTCGTGATCAGCGATTATATGATTTTCGAGAATAAAATCGGTAGTTATGATTACAATAAAGAACGATGATAAAATGTTCATTATTTTCGCGATACACAGAAATTTTGATCAGCATATCATATAGATGATTTTGAAATCCAATCAAAATGCTTCTCTCTTTCATGAAATTTCCTCTGACAACAAATTATTGATGCACGTTTTTAAGACAAATCGAATATGAATATATGTTGAATAATTGCTTGTAGTTATTGATATATTGTTACGAGGAGATGGATTGAACGAAGCAGCGAGCAAAAGTCACCCCGTAAACGGTAAAATCTGTCATAGGGGTACAAATTAATGCTGCAAGCAACCCTCGCGCAGGACCAGTGAAGCGACTGCGAGCAATGTCGCTTGTATAGATAATACAACTATGCTTTATTATGCCGGACACAATTGCGTGTTGCCTAAGCCACGTGACCGTCGACTTCCGGCCGACGTTGGGTTCCGCTTGGTGATGTCGCATCTTCTCTGGGCTTACCCCAAGCGTCAAGCTTCGCTCCACGCTCGTCATCCCCTCGACTACGTTAAATTAATTGCCACTGTAACGTTTCGGGACTTAAATAGCCACTTTTCCATCAAACTAAGTTTTTCGACTGACCAACCATTCGTTACTGTTTTCACGTAAACATAAATTACAAGTCTTAAGAAAAACTTTTGTTTTTAGGCGGATTTTCATCAAGTTTTCATCAAGTATAAACGACAAAACATTTCGCATAAAAATTTTATTGAAAATGTGTAAAACAAATGTTTCTAAATATTTGACATGTGAAATCGAATATCAATTCCAGGACGAAGGATTAGGAAGTATTTTTCATCCAAATAAGAACAATCTAACACAACAAATATAAGCTCAATAGATTATGTCTAACATTGAATATGGTGCTATCTGGGAACCCCCTATATATTAGAATGTATGTCTACTTCTGTAACACCCTTCTGATTTTAGTTTGCTTGGTCATCATAGTGTTTGTATTGGTTGACACACGTGATCTCGTGTCAGCAATTCAGTTTTGGCTAAGAGCCATTGTCATATCAAAAACCGGATGTGCGCCTAAGTTGGAATTTCGAGTTCCGGTATATCGCTGCCATTCACTGAGAGTTATACGCGTACATGAAACTGCAACTCAAACAATTTAGCGAATCACATGCATTAGAATCAAAAAGCTGTATGAATAGAGGCTGGCATTAATCTGACAAATAAGATGTCATTTGTTACAATTGTAATTACCCTTGTAAAATAGATCATATATTGACAATATATTGACAATCTATTTACCCTACAATACAAACCGTATTGACAATCTATTAACCATACATTAGTAATATATTGACCATATACTAACAATATATGGACGATATATTGACGATACATGAACAGTGTAAAATAATTTTTCCTCACTCAATACGCAAAACCCGTTGGCATCTCTGCGGACTGCCAACTTCTTTTTCTTCTTTCGTAAGGAAAAATAGCGTACTCAACTTGAAGAAAACCAATTTTGAGTTGGCAGCCCGCAGACAACTTAAAACGCGTTTTCCCCACGTTAAGTAATTTACTATTACTCTAGCACGAGAATCGATCCCAGGCCCTTGAGGGTATCAGTCCACGTCGTTGTCCACTGCTCCGTCTGCTTCGATAAATTCCTCCCCTTGTAAAAAGATCCGTATATTGTCCTTATAAGAATAATATACTGACAATATATTATTCACGAAATAATATATTGTCCCTATATTGACCATACATAGTTAATATATTGACAATATATGAACAATATATTGCCCATATATGGACAATGTATTATTTTTAAATAATGTGTTAACCATACATAAATGATGTAATTTGATTTCCAGCAATATATTGGCAATGTATGATATTTCGCAAACAATATATTGACAATATATGTATGACAATCAAAATTCTATTCTTTGCCATACATTGTTAATTTCTTTGTTATATCTTTGTTAAACAAATATTGTTGTTTTAAACACTCTAAAACTTTTTTTCTAATATTTAATAATTTTTTTATAAATGATTATTTTGCAAGAAATTATCTTAAGTAGAATAAAAAGTAATTGCTATTAATTCGATGATACAAATAAGATATTACGCAAATTAATATTCACCATGGCAGGATGAAAAGGTAACAAAATAGTGAGCAAACATGAAAATTATAACTTAAATTTATAGAAACGTACAAACTCAATGTTCTAATTAGAGACCTTTTTACGACCTCGAATTTGAACAAAAATTTAAAATACTGGTACCGTAAAAAGTTAATCATCGACATAAGTTTCACAAACAGCAGGGTCGATAAAACTGTCGTAAAATAAAAAAAAAACGAATCCTTATCTATTCAAAGTCAATAACTCTTGCATTGGTAAAGAAATTTTAGATTCGAATTTATGTTCAAACAGAAATCAAAAACCGATGATTCACCATGATCAGAAAATGGATCATCTTGATTATAAGGCCGTCCTTTTCTTCTTTAAACATGTTCTTGCTATAACTGTTACAGATATCAAACGTGCGATCAACAATTTTATCCAAAATCGTAATTTGCAGGAGTAGACTAGTGACCTGAAACTGATGGTCGCTTGGAATGTTTTCGAAGGCGAATATTGAATATAAAATTGGTTTCATTTTTTTAGATGATTTATCTTTTGTAGATTGATCTAAGGAAATGTAAAACTAGTAGGGCCATAATAGAGAGATCAGGATAGACCAGCGTGTCAATCGAATTGGACACGCAGTTCTTATGTTAATGCATGCAACGAATTAGTTTCTGCTGGCGCACCCTATGTGACACAGTGTAGCAAATTTCGCTGGTGATGAGACTTTATCACACGGGGAAGCGTAGATTCTGTAACCGCACTAAAATCATGCACCATTCTAGTCGTGCTCGTTCAATCGAACACACGCAATTAAGTTTGCGTCATGGGAAACATGATAGTCGTGTGTGCAACTGTTCCACGTCCACGTTGCACTGTAATTTTGTTGTGATATTGAGCGATTTAGCTCGATACTGGGCTTAGTAACTTTATTAGCTTTACGGATATCCACAATTTATGGATACAATTTAATGCGCAGAATCTAAAATAGCTGTTAGATAAGCTGCATGTTTTGCAAATAAAATATTCAAACATAATAACGAGGTTGAAATTATTCGATTTTTTTTGAAATTGTTGGAAATAAGAATATCGCATAAAAGCAGGAAAGTGAGAATGCAAAACGATTATAAAATAAGAGACGTGGCTGATAAACGTGTAATTGAACAGATATAAAATTTCTGCAGCAAGTTTGAATTTGCATAGTTTGCAAAAACGGGATGAGATTTTGAATGATGGAAAGGCATATGCACTAAGAAGTATTGCTTGATGGCTGGCTGATGCGAGTCAATTTGAATTGACCTCCAGGCGGACCAAAAAATGAGCGTAATTTCAATGACTGTTGATAGATTGTGGGTTTTTTGTCAATGCCCTTGTAACGGTAAAGGAAGTCAAGAGCACTCGAGCGTCACGGTGGTCCGTCTAACAAATCATAATCGTGCTTACGAACAGAGTAACGAGGAAAAGCCTGAATACCAGTTCTCAGTGCCTGTTTCGTCGTAGATAGAAGCGCATCGCAACGGCAGATAGAGAAGCAAGAACACTAAGAACAATAACAAAAACAAGAGCGGGTGAGCGTGCAAAGAAGCAGCGCTCGATAACTTGGCGCATGAAGCGTCTGGAACCCACGCTCTGGCGCGCCAAGATGGGACAAGCTAGGGGCCCTTTAGTCGCCGCGAACAAACGCGGCCCACGCCAACTCTTGAATTTATGAAACACGAGTCTCAATGGGCAGCTTTGCTACCTCTGAGGTTCGGCGTATATGCTCCCCTATATCGCTACAAAAAATCTACTTTCCACTTTACGGTTTCACGCGATTACTTTATATGTATTATTGCACGCCATTCGCAAAACTTTCATCTTACGGCAAATTTCACCTACCACCAAGGTGTCCTATTGACGCACGAACATTGCTACTCTTCCGCATTGTTGCTTTTCCGCACTTGGACCAGGACTGTTTCTTATTCCCCACGTTTGATCAACGAAAATGTTCCAAAATTAGTTTCTGAAACCAACTATGTGTTTTCTCACATAACCTTTGGCAAAAGCTGCTCTCCGAGACCGCAGCAGTTTAGCAATAATAATTTTACCATCTCTTGCAAGTCGGAAGGATCCAGGCGCCAGGCCACACACAAGGAATCGTGCGCATCCCATCAGAGAGAGAAAGAGGGGGAGAGAGAGAGAGAGAGAGAGAGAGAGAGAGAGAGAGAGAGAGAGAGAGAGAGAGAGAGAGAGAGAGAGAGAGAGAGAGAGAGAGAGAGTAAGATTAAACAACGGCAGCTGTAACTGACTACTCATTAGCTATGCATATGCCTAAATTCGCAGCCTAAAATTGTGTGTGCGCGCGCTCCTTAACAAGACATCTATATTAGGATGTGTTGCGCCGAAAATGCAAAAGCCTTGAATCAAATTAAAGATCAAATGCGGAATATTATCCAAGGGCCCGCTCCGGCTTTCCAGAAAGCGGTGGGGCGCCGAACGAGGCAATTGAAGGAAAGAGGAAAGAATCGAGGGTCCGAGGAGATGAGAGGAGCTACCTCGAACGAGGACCACCGTGAAAGAATCGCACTCCTACGACCGTGCAGCCCATCCCACGAACGGTTTACCTTTTGCTTGGTTTAGCTTTGCGCCGACCGATCTCACCCTCTTAGACTCTTGCCGAGTTTTCATGTCTTCGTAAACCAACTGCCAATAAACGCAAACACGTAATTTTCTGCATCACCATATCATACATACACTGCCGGACCTACATAGCTTTCACAACCAGGTGGAATTCAAAATGAGAAAACGCACAGTCAAAACATCAACCAGGTTTACCTGCTGCAAAGTTTTCAAAGGATATAAAATAAAATGCCGGGTTGCATACGTACCATTCTGAATCTATTTGTTAAAAGCTTTTTGTCTTCGGTTGTTGCCTTTTCAGATACACTTTGGCTATTTCGTCATAAGATATAGGTGACCGAAAAAAAGCTAGGGATTTTTCAACCGATCAATCAAACGCAATTACCAACACCTGCACAAAACAGCAGGTGTAGTCTCGTCGCCGGCGACGGTCATTATCCGCTAATTGCAATGCAGTCTGCTGCACTTCATTTCATTTAGGTCTTTGTTTTTGGGGGCTACTCGCTAGGTCAATTGATTTTCGGCCATCAGAGATTGAAGCACGATTTTATATGCTAATGTGTCGCGTGATTAAATTCAACAGTCGGTTATTTACTAATAGATTAAATCATAACGCGGAATGAATGAGGACTTGATGAATTATCATCAACATATAGGCTGAGAAATAAAAATGCATATTCATTCAGCCAATTATTAAAAATTTGGGAAAAAATCGACATGTTGAGTAATATAGAAAAATTGATTTGCGATGTCAAATTGGAAAAAATTGGAGCGTTGTGGTATTGAAACTAAACAGGGTCATCTCATCGTGGAACTCGCTTCCGGGAAACATATCCCAAGCTCCAAACATCGAGGCCTTCAAGACGTCGCTGCAATTGTCCCTCTCCCCGTTCAAATGATCCCAACGAAAAATTTATATTGATATATTGTTTCTATAATTTTGTAGTTTCTCAAATGTAGACTTTATTCCAGTTTCTAACCGCTGCCTACTTTAGATAAATAATAAAATAAAGAAGTCGTTCTGATTAGACTGCAAAAAGATAAACCCAAATGAATAAGTATCTCTGCAACCCGCCCGGGAAACGAAATCTTCGAGCAATAACGCCTTAACAAGTATAATGTTTGAGTTCGCTTCGATTTGAAGTAACTTTGCATTAAGGTCAATGAGCCCCTTATCGTGACGAACTCTTCTATCGTGAGTTTTCTTGGTATAGACAATTTGTTAAAAAATATAAAAATATTAGTTGTTATGTATTATGTGTAAAAAAATTTTATTTACATACGAAAAGTTTTTGACCTTTGATATTTCATTAGGCACAGAGTCCAGCCAAAGAGCTTTTTTCGTTTTTTTACTAATTGATTTTTTTCAGAGCAAGAACCTGATGAGTGACACTTGTATTATTTTGTAATGATATTTTATAGCATCGAATTCTCGAACGAACAGTAAGGGGTCACGTGTTATAAAGATCAAATGCTAGAATGTTTCATTTAAGCGCTTTCAGATGTCGGTTATGTTCGAACTCATTTGGCAAGGATCGACGGAGGGCACTCCTGTAGCAGAATTCCGGCACAGTGCGAATTAGAGTAGCATCGCCTGTCCTATCGTCAATTCATTATAATCATTGCCGGAAAATGAGCATCTGCTTTTGCAGCTAACGCATACTGGCGTCATCGTCACTTATGTTTGTATTTCAGCCCCTGAAAAGGAGCGGGACAAGGACGGATGCTGATCAGCCAAGGTGAGAATTCAGATCTCACCTCCAGTTCTCTAGCCGGGGTCGCGGAGTAGGGGGGATCATAAATTCAGAAACGTGTGAGTTTCCTGTCTCTTTGCTCTTGGACTCTGAAAGTGTATAATGGTTTGCGAATCGTACCGCGGAGAGGCCAATGAAATGGAATTGTAGAATTACGGTCAGATCTTTTACTGTTCGGTAGAGCTTCAGAGTTTCTTACTGTTTTCACTGTTATTTTGAATTAATGATTTCTATTGCAATTTTTACTTTTGAATGAGTCAATCAATTTTGATATTTTGTAATAATGATAATTGGTTTCATAAATTTAGTCGCTCCTGGAGCTATTTGAGTTATCATTTTCAGTGTCTTTGCTTGTCTGATTTACCCCATGACGGAAGCAACAGAGAGTCTCATTATTTTAGTCGGTTGCAATTTTATTTGATAATTTTGTAGCTGAAGTTTTAGCCTGGCGCTCAACAATTTTATTGCATTTTATTTGTTCGAGAAATTCAGTGTCACAAGTTAATCTGATTACTTTTTTATTATTATTGCATAAACAAATGGAAAAATTGTTTTGTAGTCTCTCTCTACACGGTCGTGCGCCAAAAGCTTCATTTCTTACATTCCCAACTAAGGATCACCGTCCCATGAAATATTTTGTATTTATTACAATTGGAATATAATTACTTCGCAAAAAATCGCTTGACAACGATAAATGTTGAAAGTATCATTTAAAAATAAAAAACTACTTGGAATTGAAATAAAAGTATTTGTAAAAAAATAATCACGATAAGGGGCATCGCTCAAGTTGGCTCTAGTTTTGTTATCGTGATTGTGTTGAAATGACCAAAAAACTAACCTATAAATTTGTTTTGATTTTAATTTGTTGGATTACTTATATCATTCGTTTAAAAAATCCGTAATTCGGTTTGATATTGTTTTGAAAACAACTGTAAATGCATTTACGACCAAAACTGGTCGAAATATGTAATTTTATATTTTTCATAACAAAGCAAAACATCACGGTAAGTTGAACGAAACATGTCACGATAAATGGCGCACAGCAACCAAAAAACTCACGATAAGTGGAACCTACAGCTTTTTTTACAAAATCAATAATTATTAATAAATTGACGTGATTTTTCAACAATCTGAAGTGACATAAATGTTCTTCACAGAAATATCTATTGAAAGGTTTTTTTTTATTTCAAAATATTCAATATTGACCCTAGCATCGTTTCTTCAAGAACTATCCTATCAAGAAAAATTCTTAAACTCACGATAAGAGGTGCTTTTACCTTACCACTGCATCGAATCCAGCCACGGAATTTCTATGTTCGAAACCCCGAACAGGCGCCTAACTTACGCTTGAAGACAATTGCATACTACCCTCGAATTCATACTTATAGGATGCTTACTATAAACTCTTTTGACACGTTATAAAATTATGTTTTCTCTGACTAAAAGAGCAAATGATAGATTATAGATTTTTTGTTTGCTGTTAATATTTTATGTCTGTTTGAATTTACGAAATTTTGATCTTACACTGCTTGTCATGATTTGTTGTTTTTCATTCTGTTTAATTTTACAGCGCTACTTTCCGACCTGATCATTTTTTGTTGTTTGATTTTACCGTGATCGACATAGCTGCTGTCCGTCATTTACGCTATGATTAAAATTCACAATGTTTCATTATACATTACTTCTTTCCATTTGTATAGTGCATAAAGAAATTTTGTTAGAAGTTAGGTTACATGAAATGATAGTTTCAGTAAATTTGCGCAAAGTGCGAGGGAAACCTACGTAAACGTGGTAATTGTGGTTTCAATTTTCTTAATTGGATTAAAAAGTGTTTGATGATGGATATACTGTTTTTAGTGACACCCGAATAATAAATTGCACAAAAAAATGTCGAACGTGAAAAAACCAAAATTAAATTTTTGCAATTTTTCATGAAAGAAAGTTAAAAAAATGCCAATTGACCGACTAGTTTTTTGTCGCATTTAAAGTTGAAAAATTAATTTCCTATATAGCCTATAGTAATTCTGAGAGTTCGTAAAGTCACCCAGGTGCATTGAAAATTGTTTTTATCACTTCAGTGAAGCGCTATTTAAACACAAACAAACAAACAAACATAGTTACACTTTTACATATAATAGGATAGGTAGGATAGGAAAAACATTCATTAAATAAACTTTATTTCATTCTATTTGTTTTGAATTATTTTTGTGAGCATACAAAAAATTCGACAATCGTGCGCAGAATAGAAGTGAGGGCAAGTAGGCTCTGTTCACATACGTTGCACTCGGCTTCGCCTGGTGTAACTAAATGATCGACGAGGCAAAATTATTAAAACAATTCTAAATAGACAATGTTTTCATTTTTGCAACGTAACATGCAGAAAAAAAAATATAAAGTGAGATTACTAATAGTTATAAATTTATCACGCAATCTTACAGTATAAGAGACCTTGTACTATGGGGCTTGATATGGCCAAGTCAGACAACTTGATCAGCATGCTGAAAAAGGCCTTATTTATCACTTTTTATGAATGATTCAATTAATATTATGAGTGTAAAATGCAACACAAGAACAAAATACCTGCATTCATATTATCCATTTTTTAAAAAAATCACCGGTCTGAAGTTAGCTGTTTACACATCGCACATCGTTTATTATATTCGAATGTTTTCATTTTCTGAACTCGATGAACCCGATGATTAATAATAAAACGTTACATGCATTATGTATAATGACGAACAAATAGACTAAAGCTTATTCATGATAATAACTAATTTTTTTCCAATTTTCAAAATTACGGTAAGTTACAGCCAACTTCAAAATGTCACTTGTCAAACTGTCAAGTGGAAACATTGGTTAACTTCAGCAAACTAAATTGACAAGAATTTTACAACTAAATTTAAAATGGTGGCAGAGCTTCTGGAGGGTGTTAAAAGGCCCATACTTAACCTTGACAACTACCTATATTATTACAGCGAAGAAAAAAGTGGTAGAGTTTTCTGGAAGTGTAAAAAGTACCCCGATTGTAAAGCACGAGCGGTAAATAGAGCACAGTTGACTCATGGCCAGGTAAACTACATTTAAGTAAAGTAAACGAGAAATAAATAAAATATTGTTATAAAAAGGTTGTAGAAGTAATCAAAGGGCAAAATGAATCGCCGCACCAAAACCATGCACCAAATTCAGAAGAGGTTAAAGCAGTGAGAGTCAGAAATGCTGTAAAAAGACGAGCAAGCGAACATCCAGAGGCCCCTCCAGCTCAGGTCTTGCGGGTAAAACTAAAAGACGTTCCTTCTGGAGTCTTATTCCAACTGCCGGAGAGGATGAACTTAACAAAGACGATTCTCCGTCAACGACTAAAAGATATTCCCACCAATCGAACCACACTCGAACAGCTCGGGGAATTACCCCAACAATTTCAACGCACTTTAGCCGGAGAACTTATGGTATTCGCTACGAAAGAAAATTTTAGATTTTTTTTAAGATTATCAAAAAGCAGAGACTGGTTTGTCGATGGAACATTCAAAATTGTACCAACAATTTTTTTTCAACTGTTTGCTATTCTCGCGGGCTTTTATCAAAATGTTGATGTTGAAGAAAAACGAATCGCGTTGCCTGTCGTTTATGCTCTGATGACAAACAAGGAACAAAAATCATATGAAAAAGTAAATATATGTTCAGGTTTATATATATAGGTTGATCATCATTATGTTTCTATACTTTTAATTTTATACATTTCAAGTTTTTCGAAGTTGTTAAAGATGAGTGCGAACGTCACGCTTTCCGTCTGTCTCTTACAACAATCATGAGTGATTTTGAAGTTGCAATCATAAATGCCGCTGAAAAAATAAACGTTAGCATCAAATTATGCCTATTTCATCTGAGACAATCGGTTTTCGACGCATAAAATCTGAAGGTCTCCAAGCAGCATATAATGATCCCGATGATAGATCTATAAAGGAAGCAGCACAAATGATATGCGCAGTTGCATTTGTCCCCACTGAAGATGTAGAGAAAGCGTTTGACATTTTTGTAGAAAAAGCCCCATGGACGTCGCTGACTATTTCGTAGAAAATTACGTCACAGGAACACCAGCGAAAGGTAGAAGAAAAGCTACGAAACCGAGATACAGTCCCGAACATTGGAACATGTTCGATGTTGTACAGCAGAACACTGCTAGAACAAATAATGCCTCGGAAGGATGGCACAATCGTTTCTCTGTAGTAGTGGGAAGAGACCACCCTAGTGTGTATGCTATCTTAGTCGATCTACAAAAAGAGCAGGCGGACACGGAAGTTGAGTTTCGCGAATTGGATTTCCGACGCAAAATTAAGCGAAAAGAGCCAACGAGTCGCGTTCAAGCAGAGGAAAGGATCTCAAACATAGTCAAAGAATATGAGGAAAAAGAAACGGACGAAGAAATATTGGAATATCTTCGGCAAATTAGATACAATATTCAATTTTAAATTGTTTTTCAGATTTCAGCATTTTTGAATAAATATTGGTTCACATCATTTGCATTTTCATTGATCTTAAAAATAGTGGAAAAAAATTAGTGGAAAAAAAATTTAGCGGAAATAAATACTAGTGGAAAAAAATATTAGTGGGAAAAAAGGAGTGGAAAAAATGGAGTGGAAAATTTGTACCCCTACCTGTATGCATTGTTAATAATAATGAACTAATAGGCTCGAGCAAATGCATGTTCATTAACAATAAAATATAAATAAATAATTTAATTAAAATTAAGTTCCTAAAATTATTTTGAAATTAACAATATTGGTTCTTTTATTGCATAAGACTTGATCATAATGAATAATGAAACAAATGAATATTCGTATCCAAATGTTATTAACAAATTAATGTTTGAACTCAAATGTGTAAAAACTAATGAATGGTTACACATAAATGTTTATAAACAAATGAATTTTTATAAACAAACTTAGGTAAACGGATGCATAATTCTTGCAAAAGTAAGTTAAAAAATTCACAATTATAAACAAATGTTCATGAATAAATACATTTTTTCATCAAAAATTTGATATCAATAATGAAATTATGATTGATTTCAATAGAAATTAAGTTTTATCAAGAATTTAATAGTATATCATGTAATCACAAATAATTCGTTCATAAAAAAAAAAAGAGTTCAATGAAGAACATAGTTTTATAGTTTTTCCTAGAAAAAAATTCATGCAGTGATGCAGTGATGCAGTGATGCAGTGACGATGTATGGACTGCAGTAACAATTATTTTCTAGGAGTTGAATGATAATTTAATGAATTTGTAGATGAAGGAAGTAACAAAATAAAAATAACAAAAATTATTCAGAAGCGGTTTGAAGAAGGTATACAGAACTTTTGCAACAATGATTGAACTAAATTTAAATGAGGCTCAAATAAAATGAATCGATTATTGGATCATAGGATCATTGGATCATTAAGTTCATAAGAGATAACTCAATCCTTTAGGGTCTTCAATAAATTACGTACCGCGCTGAAGGGGGTTAGGGGGTCAGCAATAACGTTACATGTCGTTACAAAATGGTCCATCGAAGAGAGGAGGGGCGTATCGAAAATCATGAAAGGTTGCGTTACGTAATTTATGGACGGCCTCATTTAATCACTTGATCGTTATAGGTTATTATTTAATCATAATGTCCTTAGACGTTCAAATGATAGCATTATTGAATTGTTAGAGTATCAGATGATAGAATTATTTGATCATTGAATAATTAGATCATTAGATCATTCGAACACTTCATCATTCAAATATTTAACAATTACTTTATTTTGTTTTTGCATCATTGAATGACATATTCAATTATCAAATCATGAAATTACATTGAATCTAGCATGATTGAATTATTCAGTTATTATAAATTTTATTTCTGATGAGAATATTTAACTAGGATTAGTTAAATCACATTATGTACATGTATTTTGATGATACAGAAAGATTGGAAATAAATTACCAATAATCAAGTAATTTAATGATCCAATTATATTATATTATATTATATTATATTATATTATATTATATTATATTATATTATATTATATTATATTACATTATATTATATTATATATTCGCAATAAAATTAGTTTTTGTTACATGAGTTACACTGAACTACTAATGTAAACGTATAACAGTAAAAACAAATTATTTAAATAAAACTGTGACAGTACTATAAAACCTAAAACAATTTGCAAAGAGTTTTTTGATCAGTGGTCATTGGTTTATTTTAAATTTTTTGAATAGTAGATTGTTGGATCATCAGATCATTTGATCAGAAGATCATCTAACTATAAATTATCGAATTTTTTCGATCATTGAAGACTTTAATCATTGACTCATTGGATCATTTAATGTATGTGATAAAAGAGCGGGCCGGGCGTTTAACGGTTTAGCTCTGCACGTCATTTAAACGAAAATGAAAATTATTTTTTGTGCAATTAAATTCTTTTCGATATTTATAGTCGAAGCAACGGGTCCATTAAATTAGACCTTATGTTATAAACTGCAAATATTTTTTAAATATGGAAATTTCAAGTGCCTGAACTATACTGTTGAGTTCAGATGAAAATATTTATTAAAAAAATAAAAATTATATGTACTTATTTAAATTTCATTTCTTTAAACATGTTGCAAAGGGAGTGCGCCCAACGGGCGCGCTTCATTGCACCTAGTGTCAAAAAAAAATATCGTGGATTTTATCCATTCCTAAGAAGTTCATTCCGACCTGAAGTTGTCGTCGAAGACATCAAATGCGTGCGCACTTCGATTCATCGATTTTGACCCGCGGTTTCGTTCAAATCCGTCATTCGTTAGTCATCATAACACCCTCAATACACCCTTAATATACCCTCATTAAATAAGTTTTTTTATAACTCCAAGTTTTTTCAAACGTCACTGAATGAATGTATATGCCGTAGGCCGATTATAATCTGCCTAGGCCGTTCATAATCGGCCGGCCGATTGTATTATCCACGATATGGTTTTACCTTTTTTGTTTAATTTGCCTGGAATTTTCAGGCAAATTGAAAGAACGAAGCGTCGCTTACTTAACGCCCGGGCAAAGTTAGGCCGATAGAAAAAAAAGTATGTTTTAATTGAACTGTCAACGAACTAAATTCAATTACGAGAGTATTTTCCTTCATCTCTAATTTTGTTTTCATAAAAACGAAATTAAAGACGATACAAACCCAAAATAATTAAAACGCAGAAGTTTATGAGGAAAAATGTTGGAATATTTCATTTATAACTAGCTGAGCACCCTCGCTTCGCTCGGGTCTCAACTCGCTGCACTACATTAATAAATAATAGTTTGTCCTTATCATATAATTTATAGTATTATGTTTGATTGAATTAATGTCACTGTGTGAATTAACATGATGAACCATTTTCAATTTTCACCCAAATAATTTTCTATTTTCATTATGATTTAGCCTGCAATTAGCTGTGAACTAGATAGAGAATTTAATTTCTTTCATTAGACACCCTGGTATTGAAAGACCGGTTGTACCACGTTTGTTTGATTCATATGTCTGAAGAGCTCTCTGAAAATCTGAAAATCTTGCAAAGCTATATATTTTTACATTTTAATATAGCCATATTATTTTTGATATAGCCTATTTTAATTCTCCAGTCCAAAGAGTCACTCTGATACGTTCAAAAGTTTTTCTAACGCGTCGTTTAGGAGTGATGTTTAGACAAACCCTCATCGACGAAAATATATACAAAAAATGTAGACAAAATATATTAATTTTATACATAAATTATATAAAATTTGTATATATAATGTTTAGAGAACTTATTGCCGCTTTTTATATATAATTTATATATAAGTCGTATACATTTTTGTCTATATTTTAAAAAACAAAAAAAAATATATTTAATAAACAATTTATTCATAAATTAAGTTATTCTATTTATTTTATTATGTTTCTTCCATCCAGAATGCCATAATTAGATACACTTTGAAACTGCTTTGCTGAAGATCCAGTTTGGGTTTTGAACGCTAGCCCCACCTAACATGAGTCCGATATCTTGACCACTGGACTACGACGATCATCGAAGTTTATTAGTGTATTCGCAAATACACTCACAAACATAATATATTCTTGATATATATAAATTCTATATTTCGGTATATGTAATGTTTATATATTCTCCGAATATATCATCTTATGAAACGAGAATATATAAATTTTATATTTATGGATATATACTTTTTATATATTTACCAAATAGAAATTCGTTGTATATAATAAATATAAATTTTTTTATATTTTCTAGTATATATAATTTCTTGATATAAAAATATTTATAAACATACATATTTTCGTATATAAAATTTTTATTTAAAAAATTATATATATTTTATAAAATAAATATATATTATATATAATTTCTATATAATGGTATATATTTCCGTCGGTGAGGGAACAAACAAACAAACAAACATAGTTACACTTATATATATGCCCTTAAATAATTGTTTCTGCTGAATGAAGAAATTATGAAAATTTTTACATATCATACTATCTTATCTTATCCTATCCTATCCTATCCTATCCTATCCTATCCTATCCTATCCTACTAATCCTACTAATATAATAATATGGAGAATATCTTTGTTTGTTTGTTTGTTTGTTTGAGCATCACGCCTGGACGAAGCGTTTGGAAATAATTTCAACGCATCACGGTGATTCTTTGGACTCTGAGAATTAACGTAGGCTACATTAAAACTAAACATTAAACTAAAAATATGTATGTTTTGCCGATTTTCACTCGAAGAAAATAAAGAAATCAACTTTTTTATAGCCTCTGTTAATTGTGAGAGTTCGGAGAATCTTCCAGATGCGTTGGAAATCTTTTCTAACGCTTTGTTAGAGCGTGAGGCGGACACAAACAACCAAAGTGACAAAGAAACAAACATAGTTACGTTGTTATATTAGTGAGGAAGGAAGACTGGTAATTTTACAAAATATGAAAGTTGAAATAACCTTTCCGAACCTCATTTATAATGCCTTATGCAGTGTGTTCGCGCAGAATTTGAAAATTTTTAAAAAACTAAAAAAACGTTTGTGCAATTTTCTCGGAAAAAAATTGAAAAATTGTTTTTTAATGTGTAGTTTACGTTAATTCTGAGAGTTTCAAGAATCACCCTGATATGTGTTGAAATCATTTCCAAACGCTTCGTTCAGGCGTGATGCTCAGACAAACAAACAAACAAACAAACAAACAAACATATTCTCAGTATTATTATATTAGTAGGATTAAACCAGTTGTTTTCAGTCATTACAGTTCTTTTTTTAGTTTCTTAATTTATTTATTCAGTTGTCTGATACTATCCCTTAAAAAGTGTCGCAACGCGGTACTGGAAAGTTGCCGCTGAGCAGTCATTAAGTGGGGGGGCAAGCATATAATAAATGTAATTGTCAAATTTCAAAAACACAATGCGGCACGAAACGTTGCAAATGTTTTAAAGCTGAAATTTTGTGCAACTCGCGCTGTCATAATAGCGGTAATTGTTGTATTTAAGAGACTGAAAAAAAGAACGGGAAACGGATAAAATAACTTAGACAAAATAACTTGGACATAATAACTCGAGACAAAATAACTTGTAGACAAATTAACTCGCCGGAAAAATAATTTTGAGACAAAAAAACTTTAAAAAAAATAACTTTTGTACAAAATAACTTTGCGTAAAAATAACTTTGGGCACAATAACTTTGCGTAAAAAAAACTTTGGGCACAATAATTTTAGACCAAAAAAACTTCCGACAAATTGAACTTGTATTTAAATAACTTAATACATTTTTATGTACAAAAATAAATATAACATTCGAAAAATCAAAACTCTACAGCCGGCTGTCTATAAATTCATCGCAACATTTCTCACACACTTCAGAGCCGCTCTTTTTTTGTAATTTTAACTAATGAGCCGTGTAAATTCAAACGTGCAACCTGTTATATTTCTGTTATTTTTGTGTTTTTGGCTCTTTTGTTATATTTAAGTTGCGGGGGCGGGGGGGGGGGCAAGGGGGGGTCTCCCCCCCCATACCTTACTGTGGGGATGCAAGGCCATCTACTTCGATATTATTATGTCTATAAATTTCATTGAAGTTGATTTTGTCCTAAGTTATTGTGTCCGAGTTATTATGTACGTAAGTTGTATTGTCGAGAAGTTATTATTGTATATAAGTTATTGTGTCCAAGTTATTTTGTACGTAAGTTGTATTGTCGACAAGTTATTATTGTATATAAGTTATTTTGTCCCAGGTTATTATGTCCCAAGTTATTTTGTCCACAAGTTATTTTGGCTAAGTTATTATGTCCGAAGTTAGCATGTCAAAAGTTAGTATGTGGTACGAACCAAAAGAACTGTATTGACGAAAAACAACTGTTTTAATTATAAATAAAAGATAAAAAAACAACATTTTTCCTCATAAACTCCTGTGTTTTAATTGTTTTGGTTTTGATTTTGTTTTTATAAATAAACATAATCCTGTCATTGAATTTAGTTCGTTGACCGTTCAACATACTTATTTTCTATCGGCCTAACGTCGTACGGGCGGTTTCTATATGCCTGAAAATTCCAGGCAAATTAAACAAAAATGGTAAGACCACCGCGGATAATTCAATCGGCCGGCCGATTATAAACGGCCTAGGCAGATTATAATCGGCCTACGACATATACAATTTTCAATTTTTTGATAATTCATTTCGAATGCAAAATCTTGACTGGCGATAAAGCAGGTACCTTGACAATTATTAGTCGAATGTCGATTCAATGTGAAAATGTCTATCCATTCAATTTCAAACGACGACAGTTTCCGGTTAAACTTGCTTTTGCTATGACGAATAAATCTCAAGGTCAAACATTTGACCAAATAGGCATTGACTTACGAAGAGAAGTTTTTGAAAATTTTTCTAGATTCCAATAATAACAGCAGAAGTTCGACAAAAAATTATATATATAAACAGCTGCCTACATGAATTAACATTATCACATTTTAAAAGTTATTCAAAAATTATTAAGCATCGTAGCAAATCGTTTCATTTTAATGGTTGTTCTTTTTTGATAACCAATAAGCTAAGAATTAAACTATAATATATGGAAAAATGATTAATGAAATAACAAAAGAAAACGAAAAGATCTTCTGAAAATTAAATTGTGAATTGATTTCATTCAATCAATATTCCCAATAGATTATTCAATCTTTTCATTTTTTAAAAAATTGAAACCTGAAATTATTTTATATTCCGTTTAAAAGAATATTATTTTTTTATTCGACAAGAAATAAGAAAACAAATATTTAAAACTTAATAGTTAACGTAAGAATTTGTATTATGTTCAGGTAGAAGCAACCAATCCATCTATACAGATTTTTAAATTTAAAACAATTTGCTATACTTATATAATTCTTCAATCAAACAATTAACGTATTGTTTTAATTCAATTTTATTAATACACCACTATCCGGATCTGCGCGCCCGGAGGGCGCGCTTTTTTTCTTCTAGTATAACTTAAAATGTAAACATTCCCCTTCCATTAGACGCTTATAATGTCAAAATCCAAGAGGGAGTTCTTGAGATATGAAGTTTTAAAGTTTTCGCCTAAATTGTGACTAAATTGTAACTAAACGGCTAGTAAAAACAAATAGTTTGAAAGTCATAATTTATTAATAATTAATGTTTAGCGTTTATCTAACAATTCCCTTAAGACAACATCATTTCTGGTAGTTTTAGGATTTGAACTAACAAAAAAAAATAATTTTACCGATATAAAATCTTGTCGTAATTTTTTGGTCCGTTTCGACGTGGAATAACCTTATACATTATTTTGTTTTGCTTTACTTCAACTAGAATTATTCTTATTTTGATACATGAAAAACCTTCGATTCAAAAAAATGACCGTGTATTTTGTGCACTCTAAATTATAAATTTTAAAGATATTAGAAACGGGATGAGTTTTAATTTTACAACATTAATGAATGAATGCAATTGACTTGAAATTTGTGCTGTTCAAAGTTAAACACTATACGTTAGTGACTAATTGTAAATACGTTTTGAAGCACTTATTGCAATGAACGTGGTTTATTCGCAGATGTAGCTATCGAGGACAGTTTTAAAGGCTGGCAGTTTCATCCCCTTTCGCGTTGCACAGTGTCATTGTCAGGGGGCGCTGCCGTTGACACAGAATGACACCCTCCCCCGTGCACTCCCTCGGGTAAGCAGCAGATCAAGACGCGATGCTCCTGGCAACAAGCACTCTCGGTTGTTTCAGTTCTCGACCCCGTCCCCTTTGGAGATATTCGCTCGTTCATCAGTGCAAACAAAACAGTGTCTCAATCAGCCACCCTCTCGATTTGAGCTACTTAACCCACCGCGTCTCCACTCTGACCCGTTACTTCTAACTTGGAATTCTCGGGGTAGAGAAGAACATCCAGCCACTAAATATCCCAGCATTTAAAATTTAAATTTTATTTGATTATATTTGAATGTGATTTTAGGAGACGTATCTCGGAGCCTGTGTGGATGCGCCGTACGCATCGCCGACGCCACCACATCCGCTTATTCTCTCCCTAATTCAGAACTGAAGCTCTTTTTATTACACCTTCTCGAACCCTTCGTGCAACCTCCAACTAAAATTCAGATGTTTTCATTTCATCCATTCATTTTTTTCCTTTTTCCCGCGAGATTTAATGACCCCCCTTTCCATCTGAAATTGAAACAAAAATAACAAGTCCAATCCATTTTTCGATTCTTCACGCGTGCTCTTAGATTGTAATTTCGCTTACACGTTTTATCTTTTTGTTAGCTTTCATTCTCTTGGTTCATTAGCTCAGTGCAAAACGTGTTGACTCAAAAAATACTGCAGTGGTATATTTATTTAAGGGTAGGTATTTATGACATCACTTTTTTCCAAAATATTACAATATAGTTCAACCTTTCAAATGTTAATAATAGTCTTATAATAGACTAGCTAATCGGCCGTGCTTCGCACGGCCATCACCTTTGCCGCACTGTTTACTGCTGCATAATGGAATTTTGTTAGAAGTTAGGTTACATGAAATGATATATAAAAAAAAACAAAAACAAACAAACAATTAAACATAGTTACACTTTTATATATGAGTAGGATAGCATAGGATAGGATAGGATACCCAAGTAAAAATTGACTAGATTTTGAATAGAGAAAAACAGATTCTGGCTAGACTTTCACAATAAAATCTAGCCTAGAAAAGACTTGACAATTACTGGTCAAATTTTAGCTAGACATAGCCTAGAATTACTAGGCTAAAAAAGCTAGGCAAATCCTAGCAACATTCCTAGCAATCCTAGGAATTCCTGGCAATCCTAGCATCATCTGTCAAACGTGAGTACGATACACATGCGATCCTGTTTACGCTACAAATATACCGATTTTGAAACACTCTTGCTAATATTTCTCTTGTTGGGAGTGCAAAACTTTGTTTTAGATAGCGCAGGGGTTGCGCTCGAGCTGCAATTTAAGTCGCAATTTAGCGCAAAGTAGATAAATTTTGACATTTTTGGTGGACAACTTTTCCTAACCTACAAACTGGTGGAACTTCAACTGCTTTCCAGGGACAGCCCGAAAACCGGAGCCGCAGACCGACCTTGATTTCGACCTTGGTATACGGAGAGCTACAATTCCACATATATTTAATACCAAAAATTGCAAAATTATTTTTTGCAAAAAAATCAGTGTTGCCAACTAGGTAAAACTTTTTTTTTGCTAAGGTTGCGTTCAGATCAGAAATTTTATTACCAACACTATAAATACAACCAAGAAGTACTACCAACTTACTTACTCTGTTGACCGGAAGTGAGGTTACGTTCAGAAGTCAGAAATGACACTGTTTTGCAAGGCATGCGGAAAACCCGCGAAAAGGGTTTCAAAAGATTCTACAAACTGCCCGTGTTGCTTGACAGTTTTTCATACCAAATGCCTTGCTAAAGAGGAACCTTTAGACGACGGAGGTTACGAGATTTGCTGCAAATCGTCTGATTCTGATGGAGTGACAATTAAAAAGGAGGAGTTTAAAAATGCAATGATGGGCCTTAATACTCTGATGCAGGGATTATCCGCGCAGATGGATGATGGTTTCAAGACTACAGGAGAGAAAATAGATAAAGTGAACCAGGATATGGAATCTCTCAGGGCAAGAGTTAGGGAACTTGAGAAACTCACTTTATCATCCAAACCGACCCCAGCAGCCACTCAAACATTGTTTAGAGAATTCACCGAGAGGAACCGTAGAGCTTGCAACGTCATACTATATGGCCTATCTGAGCAACAGGGCGACTTCGCAAGAGTAAACGACATTTTGAAAGAAATTCCCTCCCAACCTCAAGCTATCAAGATCTTTAGACTAGGTAGGGACCAGCAACCGGACAAGCCCAGGCCGCTTTGTGTTGTTTTTGAGAAAGGGGAAGAGGCGAAAGCTGCCCTCCGCGCCAGAGAAGTCTGGGCAAAACACAAACTCCATGTCAACAACGATCGAACCCCTATGGAAAAAGATTATTTCGAAGAATTGCGAGTGGAGCTGAATAGACGTATTGAAGGGGGCGAGACAAATCTCATCTTGAGATATGTCAACGGCTGGCCGAAAATTGTTCCAAAAAACGTCCAATAACAGGTAACACCAAGGACCTCGACATTTATTATCAGAATGTCCGAGGTCTACGCACCCAGCTGACAACCCTCTACAAAAACGTATCATTGTCTCACTATGATGTGGTGATTTTTACGGAAACATGGCTGGACTCAACGATTTTGAACACGGAATTGAGTATCGCAAACTACAATATTTTCAGAGCAGACAGGACAGCACAAACGAGTTCCAAAAAAATCGGTGGTGGCGCCCTGGTAGCAGTTACGAGTCACTTCCACAGTGAAGAAATTTCAACAAGCGAACAGGGTGTCGAACATGTATTTGTCCTTCTGAAATACCATCATCACCTCTTGGTCATCGGTCCTGTCTACATTCCACCTATTAGTCCTGTTGATATTTATCTCCGACATGAGACAGCTCTGAAGGAGATATCAGACAAATATCCCACGGCAGATTTCTTCCTCTTTGGCGATTACAACTTGCCAAAAGTTGATTGGACGAACTTGGACACCAACTCGATGATCCGAGCTAAAGCTGGAGCAGTTCCACCTGTGCGAGATGCCATCCCGGTCATGCAGGGGATCCTCGATTACCTGAACCTTTTCCAGATCAACACTGAAGCGAATGCTACCGGTAACACGCTCGACCTCGTCCTCTGTCCATACAATGATGTAAAACTCCTTCCAGCCTCCGACGTTATTATACCAACTGATATTCATCACCCACCTCTCTACATCCCATTCTCTTTTCCTCAAAAAACCTCTGAGACAAATGATATTATGTTACGAAACTTTCTGAAAGGAGACTATCAAAGTATTGTTTTCAATTTAAATATGGTAGATTGGGAAACTGAATTTGCGAGTAGAAACTTTGAAGATGCAGTTGATTTTTTTTATTTGGTTATTAGAGATTTGATTGATAAATTTGTACCTAAAAAGAAAATTTATAAAGATACTCACCCTCGATGGTTTAACTTAGATTTAAAGAAATTGATTTGGAAAAAGAAATTTTCTGAACTTAGATCTAAATGTAAATCTCTCGCAAACAGGCTCCATGCTCAATACTTGACACGTGTTCAATCATTTATAAAAACTGATGCAAAAAATTTTTTGGAATTATGTCAATAGTCTAAAATCAAATAATGCTTCACCGGATACTATGTACTATGACTCGCATAAGTGAGACTCTGATATAAATATAGCTCATGCATTTTCTGATTATTTTTCATCTGTTTTCACTGATCAGCAATTACCAAGTCCAAGTGATGTTATTACTGAAACCGTACAATTGTCGGCGCTGTATATCTCTAAAACCGAAATTTTTGAAACTATTATAAAACTAAAATCGAGTGCAGGCCCGGGCCTGGATGGAATTTTAAATTTGTTTGTGAAAAATTCAGTTTATGGACTGACTACACCATTGCATTTTTTGTTCAATAGATCTCTACGAGAAGGAATAATGCCATCAGTATGGAAAACGAGTAAAATTGTACCGATACCAAAAACCGACGACCGTACTAATGTGAAAGATTTTAGGCCAATAACGATTTTGAACTCAATTCCGAAACTTTTTGAAAAACTTGTAGTACAAAAATTGACGCCTTTGTTCAAACATACAATTGCAGAAGAACAGCATGGCTTCGTATCGGGAAAATCAACAGTCACAAACTTGGCACTTACTTACGATATAATTTTCAAAAATAAAGAAAACAACATACAAACTGATATTATTTACACAGATTTTACTAAAGCGTTTGATAGGGTGAGCCATGCAGTTCTTCTAGAGAAATTAAACAAAATTGGAATATCAGGATCATTATTGCAGTGGCTGAGTAGTTATTTGAGTGATAGAACTTTATCAGTCTCCGTCAGAGACTCAGTTTCAGATCCAAAAGCTGTAACTTCGGGAGTTCTGGAAGGATCTCACCTCGGACCACTCTTGTTTAATCTTTTTATTAACGACTTAGTTCAAGTTGTTCAGTCAGCGAAGATATTGTTGTTTGCAGACGACGCGAAATTGATAATGTCGACGGAGAATGCGACAGACTGTGTGAGGCTCCAAAATGATGTTGATAAAATGTATGAATGGTGTGAGACAAATGGAGTTCAAATTAACGTCGCAAAATGTAAGGTGCTGCGTGTTGCTGGAAGCAGGACGACCCATGAGTTCCCGTACTCGATTGGCGACTCCCAGATCAGGCTCTGCGAAGATGCCTGTGATCTCGGTGTCACTTATTCTGAGTCGGGCAGGTTTGACAATGTAACGTTTCAAATATCCTGGCTAGTGAAATAGGCCACCATTTTCTTTTTTTTGATAGACCAATTAGAAAATTGGAAAAACCCAATTAATTGGTCATGGGCAAGGCTCAGCGCAAAGATCCGCACAAAGAGGACGAGCGATAAGGAGGCGCTTGCGTACCGCGCCAATCAATATTGGGTCGATCAGGAAAAGCGTGTGCGCAACAAGGAGCCAGAGAAAGCTTTCTTGTCACGCTTATCGATCACATGAAAGCTCCAAAATACCTCTTGACCAGCGCTCTTTGCCAAATACATTTTTCTTTCGTTTCTCTGTTAAAATGTAATTAACAAATTCAAGATCACGCCACTTTGGTTTTGTGACGTCATCATGGAGATATTTTTTTATGATTTTCAGGAATTGTTACAATTATGGCAAGCCAACTTTTGCAATAGGTCGGAACAATTTTGCTTCATGGAAAGTCATGTAAAAATTACAATTTATTAATATCAGTTTGGCAAAATTAATAACTTTTGAATTGGTCACGTACCAAGGTCAACTTGCATCACGCAATTTTAAAATTTAGTTTTTTGTTCAATAAAAGGCCAACTGTAAATCTGACCCTAGTGAGGGAACTTAATCACGTTGTTTAAACAAGTGGAAGGCAAGATTCCAAATTTATAAGACCCAAATCAACGCTTTTGTTAACAAAATAAGTTTTACAAAATTAAATTAGAAAGTTCTCGAAAATCCAGCTCGGGCACGTGTTTTGCAAAATCCCAATTAACAATAGTAAAAATCTGAAACATATTTTTTCTTAGTCGAATGAGTTTTAAAAATTATTTTTAATTGGTCAATTGCGAATTGATAAACATTTATAATTTTCCAAAAAGGGAAAAATTTTGAGTGGGGACCCCCGACATCCCGGCATTATAAATTCGAGAGCGCAGAGGGGCACAGTTAGTTCTATTCCAATTTCCCAATTACGCGTCTCAATCAACGCCAAATTCCAACGAGCACCGAGGTCACGTTGACGACCGGCTCAGGTAATCCTCGGGTTCGTCGTGACCAGGGACTCTAGATAACACTCAAAATAACAATCTAAAGTCAAACTGCAAAACAATTGAAAATCCATAACAAAATCAAAGTTTCAGTTTATAAATTATTTCCAATAATAATAAAAATCAATTCAAATGGTCAATAAACAAATAATATTTCTAAATTCACATCATTTTCATTTTCTCTTATCTATTTCTATTTCAGGTGAATTAAATCTGTGATGATAAACACGACGACCAGCTTTTGCTGTGAAACGTCGAATAAGTCTGAGATTTAATTTCACAAATTGATTTGAAAAGAGAAATCATTTTTTTTCTTTTTTTTTTTAGATTTTGAAATAATCAGATCTTTGTCTAGGAAAGTTAAGGGGGGTGTAACAAACAGGGATGGGCATAAGCCACCTGTAAAATTTTGAAAATAAAACGAGCGAGCCACAGCGTGCAGCTCAAACTTAGAATAAATCATACAAAGACGAAAAGAAATTCAAGGTCACAAACTGAGAAAGATATATAATTGCGAATTACGAAATTTGAAATTAAACCAATTTCTTGTTTCCTCATGTGGATCCCTGGGATTGTCTCCTTCTGTGTTATTAACTTAAAAATGTAAACTATTTAGAAAATTGACATAAAACTGCAGAACATGAGGTACAACAATCACATAAAAAATATAATAACGAAAGGTTACCAATTAACAGGCTTTATCAATAGAACATGTCGCGACTTTTCTGATCCAGCAACACTCAAAACACTTCTCACTTCAATAGTTAGGCTGTATTTGGAATATGCAACTCCGATCTGGAGTCCATACACAGATCAAGCAATAAAGTCGTTAGAAAGTGTTCAAAATCGATTTTTGAGATTGTATGCTTATAAAGATGGTCGACCTTTGCATTGGTCTGATCATGAATATAGTATTGTTAGAAACCGGTATGATTTTCAATCACTTGAGTCCCGGAGAAAATACAATGATGCTATTTTACTTTATAAAATTTTGAATAGTCACATCGATTGCACTGAATTGTTGAGTACATTTGGGCTGAGAGTGCTCACTCGTCATTTGAGAACCAGTGACTTGTTTATAGTCGATAGATATAAAACTAATTATTATAAATATAGTACAATCCAAAGACTGAGTATTTTAGGTAACGAGTTGAACACGTCACTGGATCTCTTTGACGTTTCATCAAATCGGTTTGAAAGAGTAGCAAAGAATTATATTTTTAGTAATTGATGTTCAACATTTTGCGAATAATCATAGAAAAAGATATATCAAAAATTAGAATCAAAGTTGTAAAGGGTGTATACCCGTTTAATCAAATAAATAAATAAATAAACATTCTAGCAAGGCTCAATTTAGGTACGATAGCCAAGAAAATGCTAGATAAAAACTAGGCAAATTTTAGGCTAAAATTTATAGTTTAAAAAGAATTTTGAAAAACTTTTTGACTTGCATTATGATTTTTTCCACTCAAATCTTCACATCACTGTATAAATAAAATTTTTGAGTAGCATAAAAGAATAAGCTTACTATTCCAAATTATAGTAGTTATTGTGAATAATTATACTGAATTTAAAACTAACTTTATTTGTATAAAATATATATACTTATAAATTGAATAAAATCGTTTATTTATGAATATACCGTATCTATAATTTATTAATAGAATTCTGAAAATAGAATTGTATATAAAATAATTTAATCATATGATAAAAAAAATTCGAAACAAAGAAAAACGCTTAAGTCATCTCCGATAGCTGGCGCAATAGCGGTTTTAATGTTTTTCTCAGATTCAAACCAACTTTTTAAGTAAATAACACTCAGACGTTTCTCTTAGTCTGAAAATGTTCGACTACGGTTGTAATTCGAACAACAACTTTTAAATCTTTTCTCCAGAATTAGAAGTTCTACTACTTCTACTTAATAAATACAGTAGAGTTAAAGGAAAATTCAATATCACTTGAATTTTTTTATAAAAATTACAATTCTCTTTTGGGTTGTCGACTTACTAGTCACCCGAAAAGATGAAACACATTGTAATTACACTTCAGTCTCAACATATAAACATATAAATCCGAATTATAACAATTTGTCCATTGATTTCTAATAATAAATAAACATAGTCATTACTCCTATAGCATTCTGTATAATTTTTTTGCATAGAATCTATAGCCATGCGCTAGCCAAACTCTAGCCAGAATCTAGCAATTTTTTCTAGCTAGAAAATGTCCGTACAGAGCGTGACGATTTTATACAAGTTCTAGCTTGTTTCCACGACGAGAATCTAGGCATCAAATAGAAATAAATAGCCAATGTCTAGTCAAAAACTAGGATAAATTTTTACTTGGGTAGGATTTAAAATTAGCATTGAAAAGGCACAGATACAAAAAGTGAGAAAATGTAGATTCAAAAATTCACAAACAAATTTTGACAGTATTTCTCAAAACTATGTGGGCAATGTTGAAATTTGGGCAATGTCACATTGCCCAATGGACTGGGCAATGTCGACGGAGATCGTCATTTTCGGAATTGTCCAGCTCGCGACAGGCAATGTCGAATACTCTTTCGTTTTCGGTCGGCGTGTTTGCTATCATTATAATTGTCTCTTGCACGGCTGTTTTGGTCAGTTTGAATCGAACGTTGAATCGAGACTAAATGAAACGTGACCTTAAAATAAAATTCTAGGAAAATCTGAATAATCTTATTCAATCATAGCGCAGTGATGACAGTTTTTCGTCTAAAGTCACGTATGATGAATCAAGTAGTCCAAAATCAAGTAGTCCAGAATTAAATGATCCAGAATCAAATGGTTTAGAATCAATTAGTCCAGAATCAATAAGTCCAGAATCAATAAGTCCTGAATCGATTAATCTCGAATCACATAGTCCAGAATCACTCAGTCTAGAATCAGACAGTTTAGAATCAAACGGTCCAAAATCAGATGATCTTGCATTGAACGGCCTTGAATCTCCGGTTGTTACTAAATCTCACCGTATCAAAAGACATCGAGAAGAGTCCGCTCGGCATCTCGTAAAACAAGCTGCTAAAATGTTGAAAATTTTCGCGAACAAGCTGGGGTCACTTGAGATTGGAACGAACGTAAAGGTACCTATTTCTGATATAGATGGCGCAAAAGGTTCTTTAAGACATGTGATAGCAGTTGATATCGATGTAAAAGATGATTCATACAAACTAGATAATTAACAAATAGCTAAAATTTATTTAGTTCAATGTTTCGCAGTTTAAATTGTTGTAATACATTTAATCTTTCTGATTTTTAGCTACAACTACTAGCTTATTACGAAATCGCTTTACAAGATCGCAAATTGATCCTTGTCCTCAAAAATTGTATGAATGAACTGCAATGAACCTTGAAAAAACTAGTAGCCTGCGAGCAGCAGTGGCTGCAGAAAGTATAGCCGGAGGACAGGTCTACTTCAAAAGAAACTGTTCGACAGGACGGTGTAGTTGTCAAAGTGCAGGAAAATTGTGTAACTCGAAATGTCGATCTAGCCGGTCATGTAATATCAAATATTTTTCAACAAATTATATTTGTATACGTTTGTGACATTTTAAATAAACACAAATTAATATTGTCTAACAAACTTTCTCGTTACACATACTGTCATACATTGCCCGGGTAATGTGTGACAAATTTTCGACATTACCCGCCTACGCTTCGACGATTTCACATTGCCCGGGCGATGATGGAAAGATGTTTGGCAACCCGTGCAAAGTCGAAAAAATTAAAACCGAATCAAAATTGCCCAAAATGACCGGGCAAAGTCGACATTGCTTAAATTTCAACATTGCCCGTAACAAACACCATTGTGTATGATTTCGAATGATAACTATGACAGTAGTAGAACAAATAATTGTTAAACCATAATTCACTTTATGACTTCCTATTCTTATAAGCAGTTTTTCAAATTTTCGAAATGTATAACTTTTGTAGACTGTCAACTTTTTTGACTATCGTAACTATCAACATGACAGTTTCGACTCAACACTTAAAATGGTTAGGGAGTAATTTTCAATTTCATATTGGATTACGTCGAAATGTCAGCCGACAAACTAGTGTGAGAGTAGAGAGGTTGTTATGCTAGAGGATCTTAGAGTTTACTTAATAATTCTAATAAACCTTCGAAATATTATATTTTGAGGATACAGCGCGTGAACAATATGTATTTCAACTAAGTTAATCCGGAGACTTTTCGTAAAAGAATTGGAGAAATGTCATATTTATTCGCGATGTCGCGGCGCGGCGGAAAATCTGTCCTGTCAGCGGAACTGATTAGAGGTAATGAGCTCATAGCTCTTGAGGGGAAGTGCCACTATAAGCGCGCGTTTTGAGGCGGCACGTTATGCTTCATTTTATGCTCCACTTTACCGATTGGGAAAATCCGATCCGATCCGATTTCGATTCAGAAAATTATAATTGGATTTTCGGGTTCTATTAAGAAGACTTTAAACTATTCAAAAAAGTTTGTTTTAGAAAAAAAATATTTATTCAAATTAAGTGCAGAGGCCGAAAAAGTTGTTACTTTTCTATCGGGATTTGCAATCGGCGTGTAAGAAATCAGCTGAACCGGGACCCCTAGAACAAAAATTAAAGAATGTTTACATTCTGTGATGTTTAAAATTTTGAAATATCGGTTGGTCATCGAACAAATATAATTTTTCGTACAAGTTTCTGTACGACTTTTGAGAAAGCAGTTTCCCTTCGTCGGTTTATTTTGCTATAAAAACTTAATTTAACAAAAAAAAATTAACAGTTGCAATACTGCGCGCAGGGATATTTCAAAAGTTTAATGTTTGTTTATTAAAAAAAATTTTGATCTAGTCAATCGGATAAAAATTGTGGAAGGTCTACTGCACGCCAATTTGAAAAATCAAAAAAAAAAAAATGCTGTTTCGAGTAAAGCGCGTTTAAAGTTGAGCAACGCTTGCGCGACGTATGTAGAAGGTTTTATGAAATAGAAACGAAAAATACACGTGAATAAACTGAACTGACGATCAATCTGCAATACCAGCACCTTAAACCTGTACCTTAGATTGTTTATAGGCTTGTGATTGAGCTTTTTGGTTGGCTTTTTGCTTTTTTATATATTTGCTTTTTTTATATTTTATATCCGGCGTTCATCAGCTTCAGTGCGGCCGTCGTAGCGCGTCGTTCCAATTTTAAAATCTAATACCTGCAACACTTCCAAAATGCTTTGCTAACCATCATTGAACGTGCAAACAACGATATTAGCAGCAATATCGACGATCGCTTTGTGTGGAGCGATCCTCCACTGCATCGGGCAAGCAAGTCTTCTCTACTCAGATTTTCGTATACCGGCACAATTGATCTGTAAACAGTCAGATCCATCGATGGTTTGTGCACAAGAGCGTTCAGTTCGCGCCGTGCCTTCGCTTTTTGCATAGAGCACCAAGAATCTTTTTCGACAGGAGAATTCTGATGCTGCGGCTTACGATCCGTGGAAATTTTATGGAACAATGTCGCCAAAATTTTTTTATTCATATTTTCCACTGAATATGAATTTCTTTGTATGACCAGACCGTAATAAATCAATAACTCATCAGTTAGTTTACCTGATAGTTTGCCTTTGCCTCCGAGACCTTTTTCTTCTCGTACCTCTCAAATTTTTTTTCCCATTCGTTTCTAAACGTGATCCACACACTTTTTTTCGCCGGTCAAATCGCCGTAAGGTTCACAATCTTAACTTCCTTTTAATAATTTAGAGTCTCCATGACCATCGTATTGAACATATTTTGTACCATGTAACTCTTCCGACCGCTGAAACATCTCAATCGCCACATTCACTTCCATTATTCCAGACGATTCTTCGTGATTCCGTTGACAGTTTTTTCGTGACTTTTATACCATTCTTCTGATTCGCAGGTATGAATTCCCTTTCCATAACGAGCAAACTTGGCAAAATTTGGATTTTACATCAAAGTCGACGACTTTTCCAGTACGCCAACCTATCAGCGTCATAATTCCGATAGAGGAAGAATATCCTCTTTTTTGCCAGGTCCCATCTCCAGACACAGTGAATCCTTCCTTTCGTCTTTTCGCCGCCGACATCGCCTCTTCGTAAGCCGCTGCACGTTACATTGAAAATATGGAAACTTCTTCGGTAGCTCCTCTCATGTGGGAAACAATTCTATCGTAAAGCAAATGATGCCCGGATTCGATAAACACATGAGAGCACACAATTTTTTGATTCCGTTGACTCCAATTCTAAGTATGCGCATAACAAACGTCATCCGTCGATTAATTTCGTATGCTTTATTGTCGATGAGAGGGCAAGAGTTCACATATTGTGAACTCACAATTGTCACATTTTGTTCTTGCATCTAACAAACGTTGAAATAAGTGGAAAAACGGTGAAAAAAATCAATCAAACGATAACCGAAAGTTTCGTTTACATTTATGTCGTATGTATCCTCCAACAGTTTTAATTTTTTGGCCGACGCGCCAACATAATCTGTTTCACATCCTGTACTATCGCTACTCTTAGGCTTTTTTCTTTTTTGTTGTTGTTCAACTTGCATGTTTAGTGCTTAATTTAGTTCCTTTTCTTCATTTGTAAACTCGAAACGTCATTATGCAAATATAAGGAATAACGTTTGAACAAAACTGTCTGACAGACTCAGAATGTAAAATGTATTGATTTGTATAGCTACATTTGTAGAAACCTGGAATGTATTTGACATCCTTGGAAAATAGTTAATTTGTCAAGGTGGTTAATTGTTTGAAAATTTCATTGGTTCGGTAGTAAGATTTGAAAGGGAAAAAGTACCGAAAGTGCGCAGAGCAATTCCAGGTAGCGCCGGCCGTCCCAATGGGCTCGAGCACGCCAGAACACTTCATACAAATATACAAATTTTTCATTAAAAAAGCGACGAATGTCGTTTTTGTTTTTGTCGTTTCATTTTAGACTCTATTTAGATTATATTTAGCTAAAAAAACGCTCGATTTTTTCTTCAATACATGGTGGCACTCCCCCTTAATACTTTGTTGTCAAGATTGATTCTGACCCTTATCGGGAGCGTCCAGCCGATAGCCCCTCCAGATTTCGCCAAAAACCGCTGAATCGTGCCCTTGGCTAGGTACACGTGGAGCGCGGTCTCAGCAAAATCATGTACAAAACTAGAAAATTTTACGTGCTCGAAATTGATACATTTGATAAATATCAAATGTCATAAATTGAATACTGGCTCGGATGTCCCAAACATCCGGCTGAAAACTAATATTTTTTTTGTCTTGAACTGAGGCGAAGTTTTCCAGCGGTGTTTACAAGTTAGGAGATAAGTGTGCGTGTGTGTTTGTGGAACCCTATAAAAACGCTTACTGTATCCCCCTGAAAACCCTCCTTGATACTAAAATACAATTTTTAAAGTTGGGGACCTAGTGTCCCATAAGTCGCTCAAAATGGTGCGGCCTACCTTGAAACGAGTGGCGACATACTTTTAAAATTAAATTAAGTTATAGTGATTTTTGCCAAAAAAGCAACAAAAAAGCATGTAAAAAGTAACTCCGAATTTGGATTCTTCAAATTTCACGTTCTTTATCGATTAAGGGGTGTTGTACGTTTTACCAAAGTCAAATACCGAAAACGAAGTATCAAAATATTTCTGTGTCTCAATTTTAGTCTCAATTCTAGTACTATAGGTGCAATGATCCCTTTGCAACATGTTAAAAGAAATGAAATTTAAATAAGTACCGTAAGATGGGGTACCGTTGTGCCAGATTTCAGGGTTTCTAAAGTTTTGCATGTTCATAAACAATACAAAACAAAATTATGAGGGGCTAATTTGTTATAGAATTATATGTGTGACATCTGACAAGACATTGCACGGTTAATTGTTGAATTTCGTCGAGTCTATCGTTTATGAATAAACAATTTGCAAATGGCACAAAGTAATCTTTGTGCCATAGATCTGAAAACATTTTCAACGATAAAATTTTCAATTAAAACATCAGATATATGTAATTTTTTATCAAAATCTCTTCTTCAATAATAAATTAACATGAAATAATTGTTTCTTTCTTCAAAAAATCATGCATAAAACATTCATATTTGAAAAAACATTAACATTGTTAGATTTTTTGACTTTGTGTAAATCAAATTTTTATCGACGATTAATATAACAATGAAACGAAAAGAAAAGTTAAACAAATGAATTAGATTAAGATCCCCAAATCGCCTTCAGTTCTGGAACTCGAAAACTTCCTCTTCTGTTGACGGGAATCGGAGCTTTGATCAATCGTTTGACATCCTTGATGTCGTACTTTCCAGCATTCTCATTCTGAGGCCACTTTTAGTTTTACAAACCTTTGAACATGCAACGCACTTTAACTTTTTTATTTTTTTTGTCAACTGCGAGGACTTTTCCTGGAAACACTGCTCCCTCGAAAGCTACGACGACGTGACAACCAGTCTTGATTTCCTGCAGTTTGGCCTGTTTGGGCTTTTGGGCATCGCTGATTCCAAACTTTTACCTTTTTTGGGCTAGAATCTCGTTGACGTCTCTTGTTTTGTTTTTTTTTCAGAACCACTTGCTTTCTGCAAATCTTCAACACGAACACTTTGCTTTGGTGCGAGGTTCAGTCTCTTCTTTCTTGGTTTGGAACCGCCCTGCTCATTGTACCTCATTTCCTTTAGACGATTTAAAAAAACCTCTGAAACCTGTTTATTTACTTCATCCTCCGTATTTTTCGACAGCAATTTTTGGAGCACTTTGTTATTTTTGTTGGTTTTAGTTGAAAGGAAAAATTCCTGTTGCTAAAAATCCCGATATCATGTTTTCACTCGTCAATTCAGCATCTTCGTTTAGTTTCTTCAGTAAATGAGAAAACTGATTTTTTTCTAAACTAGTAGCATTTTTTCTCTGAGCCGTCAACTTCCATTCAGATAAAATTTTTCACCATTGTTTTTTGAGGCGACCAAAAAACGCGACATGGGGCTGCAAGAGGTGTGTCAAATTGGCTGGGAAAGATATGATTGAGACGTTATTTACCTCACAGAGTTGGACGACACGTAATAAAAGGTGACTAGAAACGTTGTCACCAATCAAAACTTTTGGCCCCTGTAAACGGCGAACGAATAGAAGAAATTTTCTTTTGAACCAGTCTTCAAAAATCTCCAGATCAAACCACCTAGACTTAGAGCGATTATAACGAGTTCCTTTCGGTCCACCTGTAGTCCACGTTTCGTACGAGTGATCCGATTTATAGACGACATAGAGTCGAAGCTTGGACCCAGAAGCACTGCCACAAAACATTAACGAAATGCTGCATTTTGAAGAGTTCATAACACGTTCGGGATACTTTGACGTCCGCTTGACGATTGCTTCCTTTTTGCAAGGCTCATCTTAAAGGTTCGTCTCGTCATAGTTGCAAATATTGCTCGCTGGCACAGATTCGAGATTCGGTTGTAGCTTATTGAAAAAATCATTTACTATACTTTGTGAAATACTAGCCCGCCATCTTTTAATGTTCGTTGCCATTCTTTCTCTCAAAATTTCAGACTGTCTTCCGAAAAATGATCTCGCCCAATCATCACCTGGCAGGTCGTTTTTGAACTTTGAAACATCTCTTTTCCGTTTATCTAAATATGCCTCAACTATGCGTCGAAGATCAGACCGTTCAAGCGGAAATCCTTACTCAGACATCTTTAGACAGTACTGAGCAAAACACTGCTCTTTAGCTTCGATTAAGGTGACCGGTCTTTCTACGAAAATTCAAAAACACTTTTATTTTCTTACACTTTTTTGCAAACATAAATAGTATTTATCATGATAAAAAGACACAATAACCGTACGATCATTAAAAGTAATTTTTACCACTTGGTTTGGCACGTTTGCCGCGTATTCTGTTTGAGATTGTATTGCGAGGAATACCAAACTTTTCAGATGCTTTTCGTTCGGACAAACCGTTTTTAACTTCTTCTAAACATTTTTCTAATCTTTCTTTGCTATAATTCGCATAATTTCTTTTCCCAGGCTCTTTGAAGTAAGTCCTTGGCATTTTTCTGTCTGAAAGAGGAATGGCACAAAGAAACCACTTTTTCTGATCAAAGTTTTCTGACTTTGCGTTTTGTCTTTTTCACGATTTGAAAAAAGTCAAACTGTAGGACGTGTTTATATAAAACACTGTGCTGTTTACATTGCCCGTGACGGGTATATGGATAGCTATTTATGTTTACAATAACATGCAATTGATATCAGGGTTCAAAATTGCCTCAGCTAGATGGTGCTAGTGAGAATTCAAAAGGGTCACAGCTATTTTTCTACAAGCCAGTTTCCTACAACCTAACTTCACGCTGTCAGTTTCGAAACGGTTTTTTTTCAGGAGTTGGACGCACTGACGAACAATTTTGAAATCATTTTTTTCAAATCAGGTGGGGAATCCAAAAAAGGTTTGAAATTTCTGAAAAGATGTCAAAATGGGTGAATCCGAAACAAGCACTGTAAAAATAAACATTATCAAAAACGACAAATTCAAACGAGCAGTTTGAATTTAAACATTGGTTATTTTAAACATAGCGTAAAAAACGGACAGCAGCTATGACGATCACAGTAAAAACAAAAAACAAAAAGATGATCAGGTTAAAAAGTAGCGCTGTGAAATTGAAAACAATCAAAAACAACAAATCATGGCGAGCAGTGTAAAATCAAAATTTTGTAAATTCAAACATAGTGTGAAAAACAGACATAAAATATGATGATAACTGAACAGATAAACAGCAATAAAAAATTTGAAGTAATTTTATTCAATTAAAAAAAATGAAAAAATATAAATCACTACTTTGTAATAATACACACTGTAATAATAAACAAAGATAGCGGCTAATGACAATTTAAATAAGCAAAAATGAAAACTTTTTCCCAATATCAGTACAGCGATTATTATCATTTTAGTTGGCAATAGCCGCCATCATTGTTTATGATTACAGTGCGTACTATTACACGTAAAGATTTATATTTTTGATCTAGTTACATATTCTCATCAGGAATAAAATCTATAATAACTGAATAATCCAATCATGCTAGATTCAATTTAATCTAATGATTTGATAATTAAATATGTAATTCAATGATACAATAACTCAATAAAGTAATTTATTAAATATTTGAATGATGAAGTGTTCGAATGATCTAATGATCAAATAACTCGATGATCAAATGATTCCATGATCTTATAATTTAACGATTCAATGATGCTATAATTTAAACATCTAAGGACATGATGATCAAATAATAACCTTTAACGCTCAAGTGTTTGAATGGGGCCGTCGATAAATTACTTAACGCAATCTTTCATGATTTTCGATACACCCCTCCTCTCTTCGATGGACCATATTGTAACGTCATGTAACGTTATTGCTGTCTCCCTACCCCCCTTCAGAGCGTTACGTAATTTACTGATGGCCCCAAAGGATCGAGTTATCTCTCATGAATTAATGATCTAATGATCCTATGATTGAATAATCGATTTATTTTATTTTGAGCCTCATTTAAATTTAGTTCAATCATTGTTGCAAAATTTTTGTATACCTCCTTCAAACCTCTTCTGCAAAATTTTTGTTATTTTCATTTTTTTACTTCATTCATCAACAAATTTATTAAATTATCATTCAACTCCTAGAAAATAATTGTTACTGGAGTTCATAAATCATCACTGCATCACTGCATCCCTGCTGGAATTTTTTTGAGGAATGGAGAATTATTTTATTCGATGCTATAAAAAATAATAAGAAAACTATAAAACTACGTTATTCATTGAATTCTTTTTTTTATGAATGAATTTTTTGTGATTACGTGATATATTATTTAATTCTTAATAAAACTTTTTTATTTATATATTATTGTTAATGAACATGCATTTGTTTAAGCGTTTTTTTCATTATTATGAACAAAGCATGCAATAATTTATAATTAATTCAGAAATAATTTCATGAATTCAATTATTCATATAAAATTATTTATTTACATTTAATTGTTCATAAATATGCATAAACTTAAGTCTATTTGTTATATTATTATAACAATGCATGCAATATTTTACAATTATAATAAAAATAATTGTATACCCTCGTAAAAAAGAGCATATATTGACAATCTATTGACAATCTATTGACCATACAATACAATCCGTATATTGACAATCTATGAACCATACATTAGCAATATATTGAACATATACTAACAATATATTGTTCATATATGGAAAATCTATTGACAATATATGGACAATATATTGACGATACATTAACAGTGTAAAATAATTTTACTCTAGCACGAGAACCGATCCCAGGCCCTCGAGGGTAGCAGTCCGCGTCGTTGTCTACTGCTCCATCTGCTTCGATGAATTCTTCTATTGAAATCAGCCACATACTTAATGACTATTTTTTATTGAAAAGAGTTCAACGAGAATGGCTTTTTGTCAACAATACGTTCTATAATGTTATTTTGTTGTAAATCTCCAAATTTTTTAACCAAATCCGAAAATTTATTTATAAATTTATTCATAATTTTGTTACGTAAAAACTATGATGAACTATAAGGATCCATATATACTAAAGAACATCAATATAGCTAATCTTTCTGAATGATTTAACGTTTTGTTACGAAAAAATTCATTAAAATTATCAACAAATCACTATTTACAATCGTCTATTGAAAATCACAAGCTTCTATTCGCAGAAGATATACACTTTTGACAAGATCGGTGATATTAAATGTTTTGTTATAAGAAAATTATTAAATATCTGAAAAAAGTTCCAGATTATTTAAAATAACGATATTTGTTCAACAAAGAAATAAAAAAAAATTAACTATGTATGGCAAAGAATGGAATTTTGATTGTCATACATACATTGTCAATATATTGTTTGCGAAATATCATACATTGCTGATATATTGCTGTAAATCAAATTACATCGTTTGTGTATGGTCAATACATTGTTTGAAAATAATACATTGCCAATATATGGGCAATATATTGTTCATATATTTTTAACATATTGGCAATATATTTTTAATATATCAACTATGTAAAGTCAATATAGGGACAATATATTATTTCGTGAATAATATATAGGGATACGTCGTGTTCTGAATCGCCCTGTATTATAGTAATATAATAAATTGTAATGCGTGCCTGTCCGTTTGCTACTTTATAACTTCCTATAGATTTTGACGCGGCGATGCGTCAAAATCTCACGCGTTTTTCATTGACTTTACGCGGACGCTCCAGGCAACGCGTTAACCTTACGCGTACGCTCCAACTAACGCGTTGAGTAAAATGCGTGTCTAAAAAAACACTAAATGCACCTTAAAAAATTCATCCTGTCGTGGAGTTGTCGTCGAAGACATCAAATGCGCGCACATTCCGAGCTATCAATTTAATCGGGCGCGATCGAGCGCGATCATTTGAATTCGGAATATATATAATTCAGCAGAATTATAACAAATTTAGGAATGGACTATTACCACGAAACTTCAATATCAAAAAGTTTCAATAAGGAATTAGTATAAAAAACAATAAGGGCAAAAAAATATACGCCAACTTACATTTTCTAATATCATATAATTCGGTAAAAATTTTGAATGAGACAATATTAATTGCGTATTTATTTGAAATTAATAGATAGAATCAGTACGTCATGAAAATTTATTGATTTCAGAATCTGAATAGTTTTCTGATATTTTTCATGTTATTATAACCGATCGCGTTCTTCGATCGAGTTAATTAAAGTTTTTATCAAGTCGTTCGGTAGAATGACGACGGCGATTGTTTTCCCGATTTAAGCGAACCCGATCGAAGACTACCGAAGTACTTATTTACTCCGACCTACTCAGAAAGCGTCATATATAAAATTTAAATAATTAATAAAAAATACTAAACGCGTTATTTTATAGAAATTAAAGTGACTAAAAATCGTGTCGATAAATGTTCTAAGAGAAAAAAATTTTTCCCAAAATAAATTAATGTAATTGTTTAAGTTAAATTGATTTTTTACTTTCAAAGTGTTAAATATTTTTCCTAACGTTTTTTCCTAACCGATATATATATATATATATATATATATATATATATATATGTAGATATACACACTGTATAATTAATTTTCCTTTGTTATTAATTAATTAATATCTTTTATATGTTCTCTTGTAAAAAAATCCGTATATTGTCCATATAAGAATAATATATTGACAATATATTACAAAATGATATATCGTCCCCATATTGACCATACATAGTTTATATGTTATCAATATATGAACAATATACTGCCCATATATGAACAATGTATTATTTTTAAACGATGTATTAACCATACACAAACGATGTCCCTTGTAAAAAGATCCGTATATTGTCCATATAAGAATAATATATTGACAATATATTGCCAATATATTAACAATATATGAACAATATATTGCCCATATATGGACAATGTATTATTTTCAAACAATGTATTAACCATACATAGACGATGTAATTTGATTTACAGCAATGTATTGGCAATGTATGATTTTTCGCAAACAATATATTGACAATATATGTATGACAATCAAAATTTCTTTCTTTGCCATACATTGTTAATTTCTTTGCTATTTCTTTGTTAAACAAATATTGTTGTTTTAAACACTCTAAAACTTTTTTTCTAATATTTAATAATTTTCTTATAACAAAACATTTAATATCACCGATCTTGTCAAAAGTGTCTATCTTCTGCGATTAGAAGCTCGTGATTTTCAATAGACAATTGTTAATAGTGATTTGTTAATAATTTTAATGAATTTTTTCGTAACAAAACGTTAAATAATTCGAAAAGATTAGCTATATTGATTTTCTATAGAATATATGGATCCTTATAGTTTATCATAGTTCTTAATAAAAAAATTATGGATAAATTTATAAATAAATTTTTGGATTTGGTTGAAAAATTTGAAGATTTATAACAAAATAACATTATAGAAAGTATTGCTGACGAAAAGTCATTCACATTAAACTATTTCCAATAAAATATAGTCATTAAGTATGTAGCTCATTTCGATAGAAGAATTTATCGAAGCAGGTGGAGCAGTGGACAACGACGCGGTCTGATAACCTCAAGGGCCTGGGATCGATTCTCGTGCTATAGTAAAATTATCTTACATTGTTCATGTATCGTCAATATATTGTCCATATATTGTCAATAGAGTGTCTATATATGAGCAATATATTGTTAGTACATGGTCAATATATTACTTATGTATGGTCAATAGATTGTCAATATATTGTCAATATATGATTTTTTTACAAGGGTTATAACATATGAAAATTAAAAACAATTCACAAAAACTAGTAGTGGTGCTGATAAACAATTTAATTATTCATAAAAAAATTAGCGAATGTTCAGGCAAAATTTGTAAATTGTTTAACAAAGGGCTGAATTAAATAAACATAATATCATTTGTTTCTATTCAATCATGAACAACAACAACTAACTTGTTAATCAAAAACAAATGTTAGTTAACAATTGTATTTGTTATAAACAAGTGTTATTTAACGAATGTTTTTTCATAAACAAATGATAGATAACAATTGAAATTTCATGAAAAAGGTTTGTTAACAATTGCATTTTTTATGAATCAATATTTATTATTTAACGGTTGCACTTTCTATAAACAAATGTTTGTTAACAATCAAATGTTTATGAACACATGTTAGTTAACAATCAAATGTTCATGAACAAATGTAGGTTAACAATTTATAAACAAATGTTAGTTAACAATCAAATGTTTATAAACAAATGTGAGTTATTAATTAAATGTTTATAAACAAATGTTAGTTAACAATCAAATGTTTATAAACGAATTTTAGTTAACAATCTAATGTTTATAAACAAATGTTAGTTAACAATCAAATGTTTATAAACAGATATTAGTTAACTATCTATTGTTTATAATCAAATGTTTATAAACAAATGTTAGTTAACAATCAGATGTTTATAAACAAATGTTAGTTCACAATCAAATGTTTATTAACAAACGTTAGTTAACAATGAAATGTTTCTGAACAAATGTGAGTTAACAATCGAATGTTTATAAACAAATGTTTGTTCGCATTTGTATGGAGAAATGTTAGTTAAAAATGCAATTTTATGAACAAATGTTAGTAAACGAATGCAATTTTATAAAAAAATGTATACAAATTTTCCTAAATAAATAGAACTTTGTTTAACAAAGTTAGTTAAATTTTTTTGATAGCATTTTTCATAAACATATGTTAGTTTCCACACGCATTTTTATAATCAAACGTTAGTTAACAAATGCGATTTCATAAACGAATGTTAATCAAATTCTTTATGATTTTATTGTTAACTAATACCTTTATCAACAAATGAACATTTATGAACAAACTTATGAAATAGTTTTCGTGGTTACGGAAGAGTATTTTAAATTCCGAGAAAACCAAAAAACGCGGGTGATATAAAACCCAAAAACAATAATTGTGAAGGGTTCGGCGATTGTTTCCCGAAACCAAAAAAATTGCTGATATAAAAACTTGCGATTCGAGAGAAAAATATATTTTACACAGAATATTTTTTCAATAGCTCAGCCTAGATTAAATGAATACGAAAATCTTAGTTACGAATATTTGGTTATTAATTGTTTTATTTTCTAAACGACATGTGTAATGAGAAGACAAAAACAATCGTCGGCCCAATTTTCCTTCTGTAAGTTTCCTCAGTCAATATATATTTTAAAATTCAAGCATTTATGATAAAAAAATGTAATGACTCAAATATAAGATATATTCTTATGTTCTAGTAGGACAGCTTTGCATATAAATCTACTCGAATTCTGCTTTTTTCACTAATTTTAATTAGCTCAAAAATAGATAAAAAATAGAATAAAATGTTTTAAGAACTTTAATTTTTTTAAAACTTTTTCTCTTTTACAAGTATTTTTCTCTTTTGTTGCATTTTACAATCATAATATGAATTGTAGAGTTCAAAAACGAATTAGACATAGAATAAAATGTTTCAAGTACTTTATTTTTTCAAAATTTTTCTCTACTGCAGATATTTTGTTCTTGTGTTGCATTTTACACTTATAATATTAATTTTCGTCCCACGCGCGCGCGAAGACACCTTTATCGCGGCAACATTTTCGCGTCTGCGAAGAAAGTCTTCGCGCTACTAGGCCGCGAAGAGTTTCCACGGAGACTCTTTGCGTGCGACTTGAGACAAAAAATATTATAAGCAACGTGTACGACGAAGATTAGCTATTCGCGCGGCAGACCGAGGCTCAACGCCTCGATACGAGCGAGTCCCCGCGTTCCGCGCGAAGCTGTTCTTTTCGTACATGTTGCTTAATATACTATGAATCATTTATAAATAGTGAAAAATAAGGCTTTTTTCAGCATAATGATCAAGTTATCTGACTTGGCCATATCAGGCCCCTTAGTACAAGGTCTCTTATACTGTGAGATTGCGCGATAAATTTATAACAATTATATAATCTTACTTTATATTCGTTTTCTGCAAATTACGTTACAAAAATAAAGACATAGTCTATTTAGAATTGTTTTAATAATTTTGCCTCATCGATAATTCAGTTACACCAGGCGAATCCGAGTGCAACCTATGTGAACAGAGCCTACTTGCCCTCACTTCTATTCCTAGCGTGAAAAGTGAAAAATTTCTGCACACGATTGTAAAATTTTTTGTATAGTCACAAAATTAATTCAAAACGAATAGGATAAAATAAGGTTTATGTAATGGACGAAAAATATAAAAATTCACTTATCTGTCTCGCAACTCTATTCAAATATTTAGAGGAGTGATCCTGTGGCATGTAATTGATGCAAGGAATAATTTTTGAATATATTCCAGATCAGTGTAATTGACATTAAACAACCTGATCAGCACCTTATCTGAGCCCTATTTTGATGCTTTACTGGGGCCAGTATAAAATTTTGAAATCTAAGAGATTGGGCCGACTATTGTTTTTGTTTTCTCATTAGATATGTTGTTAAGAAAATAAAACAATTAATAACCAAATATTCGTAACCAAAATTTTCGTATTTATTCAATCTAGGCTGAGCTATTGAAAAAATATTGTGTAAAATATATTTTTTCTCTCAGCTCGCAATTTTTTTATATCAGCAGTTTTTTGTTTTTACATTTTCCTGAGTTTATAAAAAACGAAATATTTCTTACAATTTCAAAAACACTATTAACTTGACAAAAGATTTCGATTTAATTTTGCAATGCCATCGACCACTCACATTTTACTTGAACATTTTAATTATTTAATTAATTAATGTTCATTTAAAAATTGTTTTTTTTTTAAAACTTCTCAAGTAAAAGCGCCCGAAAGGCACACCTTCGTTTATGGTTTTGTTCAAAAACTTTTATCAAAGATCTACACAAAGATTTCTTATAAACGATGGTCTGTGATTTTTCTGTTATTTTTCAGAAACTGTTGCAACTTTTCTTGAACTTTTTTCTATGTACCTCAAGATTTGTGCATTAAGTTATTATTATTTTCAGATTTTTAGAGTTAATGTTAACCATCCCGAACCGACGAAAATATATACCATTATGTAGAAATTATATATAATATATATTTATTTTATAAAATATATATATTTTTCAATATATATAATTTTTATATAAAAATTTTATAAACGAAAATATATAAAATTTTATATTTATTATATATAATAAATTTCTATTTGGTAAATATATAGAATTATGTATACACGAATATAAAATTTATATATATATCAAGAATATATTATGTTTGTGATTGAATTTGCAAATACACTGATTAACTTCGATGATCGTCGTAGTCCAGTGGTAAAGACATCGGACTCATGTTGGTGGAGCTTGGGTTCAAAACCCAAACCTGATTTTCAGAAAAGCCAGTTCGAAGCGTATCTAATTATAGCTTTCTGGATGAAAAAAAATAATAAAATAAATAGAATAACTTAATGTATAGATAAATTGTTTATTAATTATATTTTTTTTGTTTTTAAAATATAGACAAAAATGTATACGACTTATATATAAATTATATATAACAAGCGGTAATAAGTTCTCTAAACATTGTATATACAAATTTTATATAATTTATGTATAACGTGTATATATTTTGTCTACATTTTTTGTATATTTTCGTCGATGAGGGATGTTTTCTGTTCGTTTTCATTATTGGGAATGAGATTTACTCCCGCGGGCCCAGCGGCGCTAGTGTGAAAACAGCACATATTGCTTCTGCGTAGGTACTATTTGACATAAATTAGGCCAAAAAACATTGCCTTGGCTCAAGAAAATTATGGAACGAGTTTTTCAGATAAATATAAGTATTTCCTTCTAGACCCTACTTTGTCTAACATTAAAAAACTCGGATTTCCCCTTTTTATACTTTTTATACTATTTATATTTTTTCCTTACACTCCATTTTAATGTTTACAATTTCGCATCACATCACGAGAATTTCGTTAATTACGATTTTATTTACTATTTTTCGAAAAAATCTAAATTTCGCATTTGATAGCCATATATACACAATGTAAACTTGTTTACAATTACAAAAAATGTAGACAAAATATATACATCATAAATTATATAAAATTTGTATATATAATGTTTAGAGAACATCTTTTTATATGAAATTTATATATAAGTTGTATACGTCTATATTTTAAAAAAGAATTTCTATTTAATTTATATGTTTCTTCCTCGAATGCCATAATTAGATAACACTTTGTGAAACTGCTTTTCTCAGAAGATCCAGTTTGTTTTGAACCCAAGACACAACATGAGTCCGATATCTTGACCACTGGACTACGACGATCATCGATTAACTAGTGTATTTATTTACTAAATTTTTCGTTTATATATTCTAAAAAAATCTAAATTTTATGTTCGCATTTGTTATATATAATAAATATAAATAAAATATAAAATTTTTTATATTTCTAGTATATATAATTTCGTGATATATAAATTATATATAAAAAATCATATTTCCGTATTTAAAATTTTTATTTAAAAAATTTTATATATTGAAAAAAATATAAATAAATTTATAAAATAAAATATATATATATATATATAATTTCACAATGGTATAATTTTCTCGGTATACCTACGCGGCTGCCATGTTTTCAGTAGATTCGACGGTCGCTAGGGTCGCTTGCTTAATAAATAAATAAAGAAATTAATAAATTAATTAATTACTTAATTAATTAATTAATTAATTAATTAATAGATAATGAATGGATTTAAGAAAAAATGGATTTTAGAAAATTATAAGATCTTAACTGAGCTACTTTCTGTACATATTGGGCATAGTAATTTCTGTACATATTAAACGCAGTATTATGTTGTCTTATTATGCATACAAGATATATGATTCCATGCTGTTAAAGATGAATAATCGAGCTACAATCATATAGAAACTCGGGTCATTTCCCTTGAATGAAACAGATGGGCGTGCTGATAATTGCTCATAGCAAGCGATGGTCATATTGCAAATGACTTTATCTCAAAACGAATAAATCCTTTTAAACATAAAATATTACACGCGGCGTCTGCTATCAAGATTCTGTTAATGATACTACATTCTCGCACGTGTCTATTTAACGCTCTGTGAAATTGTATTTCCGCTCGTTCTTGTTTAATTGTTTACATTAAGTTCTAAGTTATAAGATAAAGAATATAGTTAGTGTAATTCGAGGCACCCTAGCCGAGATTCAAGTTTGACAAAAATGATAAGAGCCGTTTTGACAAGAGGATCCTTCCCTCATCGACGAAAATATATACAAAAAATGTAGACAAAATTTTTAAAGGTTATACATAAATTATATAAATTTTGTATATATAATGTTTAGAGAACTTATTGCCGCTTTTTATATATAATTTATATATAAGTCGTATACATTTTTGTCTATATTTCAAAAAACAAAAAAAATACAATTAATAAAAAATTTATTCATAAATTAAGTTATTCTATTTATTTTATTATGTTTCTTCCATCCTGAATGCCATAATTAGATACGCTTTGAACGAACTGCTTTTCTGAAGATCCAGTTTGGGTTTTGAACCAAAGCCCCACCACCAACATGAGTCCGATATCTTGACCACTGGACTACGACGATCATCGAAGTTAATCAGTGTATTCACAAATACACTCACAAACATAATATATTCTTGATATATATAAATTCTATATTTTGGTATATGTAACGTTATATATTCTTCAAATATATCATCTTATGAAACGAGAATATACAAATTTTACGTTCATGTATATATACTTTTTATATATTTACCAAATAGAAATTTATTATATATAATAAATGTAAAATTTTTTATATTTTCTAGTATATATAATTACTTGATATAAGAAAATGTATGAACAGAAATATTTTCGAATATAAAATTTTTATATAAAAATTATATATATTGAAAAAGATATATATTTTATAAAATAAATATATATTATATAATTTTTATATAATGGTATATATTTTTGTCGTTGAGGGTTGTTATTGTATTTAAAAATATATTTTATACTGCAAGTCACGAAAGATCAAAGGAATGCAAGATCTAATTTTAGCGACAAGCCTGATGGTGTGACAACCCTTTGCTGCGAAATTTGACGGATCAAAAAATTGTCGACTTACACGAAGTCCAACAGAGGGCTGCAGCTTCTATTCGCCGACTCTTGACTGAAAGAAATGAAGAAAGAAGCGAGTGTCCCGACGAGAGCACTCAACGGAGGATCTAGGGGGTCCTGTAAGGAACACCGCGAGATGAAAGGAGAGTACGAGACGATCGTAATACTTGCAGAGGTGTGGCTACGCGAACGTTTTCTCGGAGCTCTGGTTGGCTCGCAGACGACGGGAGGCCTAACCGTATGGTATAACAAGGCTCCGAGCTCTCCCCCCGGTCGCGGCATTAGTTGCCTTTCGCTTTGGTTCAGGCCCTCTTTCTCCGTCGCATAGGTGTCGGAGCGCGCTTCACTTGCGGAACGCAGAATTACTTGACTATCGAGATCGCCAGATAGCTCCAGAAATCATAGCGGCCACCCACGTCTTCGGCTGCTATTGGTACCGCTATTATCCAAGCGGACTTTATACTCACGTACGCACATCAACGTGTGTGCAAACATGCTCTCTTACCACGATTTCTCACAGTTGTATACATCCATTTAATGCGCGTTTCTTTCCATCAATTTATTACGCGAATTAACATACCTTCTCAAAAGCCACCGAAGATGAACCACACCGAAAACATTATTTCTTGGTAACGCTCTCGGATCTGCCACTTTACCATTAATTAAAAACGAAATGAGTCGACTATTCTTCTCTTAATCACCCAACTATAGTGCGACTAAATGTCTCTCTTGTTAGAAACCCACATCTGATAGTTTAAGAACTACATACTAAATTGTATGCAACTTTTAATTTCAAACCTTCGAACTTGACTTGATGAAGACAAAGAGATGTATATTATGTTTAGTGTTAAATTTTGCAAAGCAGTATAATAACGTTATACGTAGCAAGCAATGTGAAAGAACACCAGGTCGTGATATCTATAAATGATATCCTCGAACGAAACTATAAGCGACACATATATTGCTCAATAGGACAAAATGTCAACGATGTAATTTCATATCGATTGTTGTCTCTTAAAGCGATGTAATGCTCGCGCTTTCACTTTATGCATCCAATGACATCAGTTAATTATTCGTTATCGTAACCGTTGACACACAATATAATTGCAAATCCATTCTTAAAAATACTATAAAAGTTTCTATCTCAGCACCTGCTGGCTTTGCACATGCACTGCTATTGTATGCATGACAAACTATGAAAAAGTTTCTTAGTTGTCACGGTTAAAACTTTTGTAAAGAAGAAAAAATAAACAGTTGTCCGAATTCCCAGGATGGAATGTCGAATTATCGCCGTTATTCATTTTTTTTGGAATAAATTACAGGTCCTTCAAATAAACATGTATTTTTTTGAATCAATGGACTTTTTTACTACCGCTGAATTGAAGAATGATTTTTTGTGAATGAAAAAAATATTTTATTGAAATTACGATTTATCAGTTTTGTTGTAAGTTTAGTGAGCTGTAATTTCAAAGAGCGTAACTTTCGGGGCCAAAACTCGAAATCACTAAAAGTGACAGCGGAAGTTGCACGGCCAATGTTGGAGCTATGTGTATAGCTGAACGAACGGAATGCGTATTTTGCGCTAACACGTTACGGCTGACGCGTATGTGTTTACGTACATTGTACTTACCGCCTTATTACACTGAAAAATAATGAATAAGCTGACATTTGAGACGTAAGAGAAAAATATACGGTGTCGCTTTGTCACAATATAGCTCTGAAATTACGAAGCAGTCACAGTCGTAGTCACAGAGTAAGAGTCACACCAGCTTTGGATGTGTGTCCAGTCACGCGACCCACCGACATGAGTTTCGCGCGGTTGCTTCCAAATTGTCCCAAATTATTGCCTTCTTTTGTTTCCTCGTCATACCGCATGCTTCAACGTACTATATGTTATTTCTACTTATTTTGTTCTGTGACTCCCGCCAGAGCTTCGAGTCACATTTTTTTCCACATTTTAACATCAGGTCTAACTTGAATTCGACCAATCTCGATCTTCTGAAATACTTCTGTCATTTACGTTCTCTCAAATTACAAAAAAGTATCAAACTAAAAAAAATGAACCTTGCCCAATGTATAAATTACAATTAACAAAATAACGATAATTGTTTGTCCGTAAAGTGCCGTAGATCCACAAGTGTATATACGATTAAAGAGAATTTCAATTGTATTATATTCAATTGTCAATATATGAGGAGAACTGTGTAAAGGACCACTTATAAAATTATACATTCTTTGATAGCTTCAGTCATTAATAAAGTATAATGCATGTGGGCAGCATCAATTAGAACAGTCTTTAAAATAGACCGCGACAACACCGTAACACTATTGTGTTGACGATCGTGAACGTCCTCCATTGTGTATTGCGCATAGCATATAGCAGTCGTATTCGACACAGATGCAAGATGGCTGCCTGATGGTTGCACTCACTTTTTCCCCATTTTTTCATCCATTTTTAACATCGGGTGAATGCGAACAACAATAAAAAAGTCAGTTAAAAAAAATTACGTCTACGTCGTATTTTAAAGTTTCATCAATTAATTGCAAGATAATTTTCAATATTTTTTCCATTCTTTGGTGAAAAATATGCATATTGCGACTAAAAAATCAGTAACAAAATGCTATTCATAGTATAAGCGCACACGTTTGCTTGAAGTTGACATGTGCGTATTGATGAAGGTATATATACATTATACTCAATCATGCAACAAACTATATAATCATGACATCGAGTGCCGTCTAATAAAGTAGAACTCGTGTTGCAACATTTTAATGAAAGATTCTAAAAGTGTTTTTTACACAGTCGCGTGGATATGAAATTACCACCTAGTCTAAAAAATATAATATACAAATTATCTTATCTCAATTGATAGTCTGTAATGTCAATGCAATTTATTAGTAATTACCACTGTAAATAATTAGTTGATTTGCATAAACAGTATCAATTACTTTCTGGCAAATTTTCGGCGTATAAACTTGTTTTAATGTTTCAATTATAAACATGTTTGTAGAACTAAAACAAACATTTGTTTATGTTGTGATTAATTATGTATTTAACCTCACTTTTAGAAAAGTCTTAGAAATAATGGAAAAAATGGATTGGCAATTTTTGTAACTATGTATAGTAAATTTTTAGTAACATTTTTTATTCATAAATTAAAAAGTGGCTGCGTAAAAGATTAAGTGAGACAGAAAATTTCAGATTTATCAGAAAGTAGAAAGGAGAAATAGCGATGATGTTGTCAGAAAAAAGTATCTGCGAAAATCCGCCACAATCTCAAAAAAATTATAAGTATACGAAGAAGGCTAGTAGTTCTTGTCTTACCAAGAGCTTGATATCCACTTTTATTTAAAAGGTACGAAAATTGTCAATGTATTTATCTTATAATTTTGATAGTAAAAATGTAGAGAAAACAACTGTTATTTTGTAAAATTTGATGTTATTAATATAAACAACTTTTATTATGATTGTCAATTTTGTTATGTTTTTGAGAGGCGCCTTTCGGACAACTTTTGAAAGACTGTAAATTTAGAGAGAGAATTAATAGGTGTCTGTCATTACTACAATTTGCTTGTTTGAAGTTTTATTCGGTATGTAAAAACCCAACAGTTGGAGTAAAGAACTTTTCAATTTTGCTCAATAAATTTCTATGATGATATTACTAAACATAATTGCGTAACTCAACAAATACAAGAATATTATTGCTATGATATTCAAATTCGTAACGCTTCACTATTTTGATAACGACAAAACATGAATAAGACAAATATTTCGAACTATAATCAGCACTATTAAGAGCTACTTAATTAATGCCAGACTTGACGACTCTTGTATCACTTCCATGAGCGCTTACAAAAAAAAAACGCTTATACAATTAGAAACGTCTCACGTCAAAAGAGCCATGAAAGGTTTTGTCGAGTAAGACTACAAAAGCAACTCTGGTGTTTCTCAAGCACGACGCTAATCCTTGGAATTGGTGATGCGGTTCATTTTCGCTAGAAAAATGTCTCGCGTCACGCCGCGGACGCTGAGCCCTTTGAAAAGACCGTTGCTGCTTTTTCTAGCCCTTCTTACTGCATATTCCGAACCGCTTTTGCGTCCGCATATTGGCACACATAGACGCAACAGACGGATCTTACGCAGAACAGAGCCTTTGACGGTTCTGTCATGTAGCGCCGGCGCCTAAGTTTTTTTTAGATGTCTTTAGTATATCTTCCACTATCCATGATTTTAGAATTAATTCGAATTGAGAAGACTGACGATCGTTTTTCGCATTTTTATTTTCATGAATTCAAAAAAGCTGTAATTTTTGATTTCAAAAGAATTTTGTTCAACTGAAAATGAAGATGTATAAATCAACTTCAAAAGCTACAATTTGATATAGTTTTCGATTATGCCGACGTATACATTTTTTATACAACGTTTTTAATTCTAAAATTATGACAGAGCTAATATGGCACATATATGTGCCATATTATATATATATATAGAACTAATGCTCCAATGAGAATATGCGGTGTTAAGTGGGGTAATTGTGACATTTCAAAAAAGAGTGTATTTTAAGCCGTCATTTGATTATAGTGATATTTGACAAATACGAACAATAAACTAATATTCATAATGTTTTAAGTCTCAAACTAAAAGTTATGACAGTAAAAACAGCAACGGGATAGGTTCGGTTGCCCACGGGATTACCAGACTCGTACCAAATGTTGAAAACTGAAATGAGGCGCGGGCGAATGAGACTTTTGTAAATGAGGCAACAGGATTGACAAACGTAAGTTTGCGTTTTGTGTGTTTGATGCGTAAGACATTTGAGATTTTAGAAAATGCTGCTCATTGATTAAAGAACGTATCTATCAGCTCGTTTGAAATAATGCAAGATATAAATTAGTTGTAAGAGCTAATCTAAGATTAACATCCACTTAGCGGTTCAAAAAACTAAAAATTTTCGGAAACTAGGCACACTTTTAAGATTTTTTCCTCGCGTTCTTGAAGTCGAAACAAGATGAAAAAATGCGGTGCGGCCCACCTTAAAACAGGTGGCAACATACTTTTTTTAATTAAAAAAGAAGAAAATAAAAAATAAAAAAAGTTCGAAGTCGTGAAACCTCCATTTTTGATTGCCCGCGCAGAAAAAAAAGTATGGGCCATACTATTAACCATACTATTGATTGATATGGCTCGTGGCCAAATCCCATACGTTGCCATACCAATCGATTTGTCAAAGTATGGGCCTAACTATGGCCCATACTATGATATTATGGGCCACAGTATGGGCAATAGTATGGGCCATACTTTGATATTTCGGGACATAATATGGGCTATAGTATGGGCCATAGGTTGGGCAGTAGTATGGACAATACCATGGGCCATACTATTGCACATACCATGAACCATACTATTGCCCATAATATGGGCCATACTATTGCACATACCATGAACCATACTATTGCCCATAATATGGGCCATACTAGTGCCCACATTATTGCCCATACTTTGGGCCATACTCTAAATATATCGATTGTTCCTTCCCAAAAATTAGAATTTTGAGAGGTCTGCGCCGTCTCAGACCTTGCGTGGAGGCTCGCATTGTCGAAAAATCCCGTCAACAAATTTCGGAGAGGCTTGCGCCGTCTCAAGATGCTTTAGAGGCTTGCACCGTCTACCCGCGCAGAAAAAAAAGTATGGGCCATACTATTAGCCATACTATTGATTGATATGGCTCGTGGCCAAATCCCATACGTTGCCATACCAATCGATTTGTCAAAGTATGGGCCATACTATGGCCCATACTATGATATTATGGGTCACAGTATGGGCAATAGTATGGGCCATACTTTGATATTTCGGGACATACTATTGCCCATAATATGGGCTATACTATTGCCCACATTATTGCCCATATTATTGCTCATATTATTGCCCATACTTTGGGCCATACTCTAAATATATCGATTGTTCCTTCCCGAAAATTAAAATTTTGAGAGGCTTGCGCCGTCTCAAGACGCTTTAGAGGCTTGCACCGTCTAAAGGTCCTACAATACTTTGAAAAAAACTCTTCGAATTGTGCACGTAAGTTTTAACAAGAAAATACAAACACAAAAACCGTCAATCAAAACCTCAAAATCTTCTTATCAATAATAAACAAACTTCAACCGGATATAAAATTCATTTTTACAATTAAATTTGGTTATATCGACTTGATAACGACATGACAGTAATTGCACGTTTCATTCGTTTGCTAGGGTTAAGACTGAAACATTTTCGTTGCTCAGTTATGAAACATTTCAGTTATAACAAATAACGAAAAATCGTGCATTAAAGTTCCTTCAGGGAAAAAAGGATTAAATGTCATTCGTTATAACCAAGGATTAACGTTTAAATAAAGATTTACATGGAGACGGTGTAAATTTAATTGTAAAAATGAATTTAATATCCGGTTGAAGTTTGTTTATTGAAAAGTGTCCAGATTCGATGCACAATTTTGAGGTTTTGATTGACTGTTTTTGTGTTTGTATTTTCTTGTTAAAACTTACGTGCACAATTCGAAGAGTTTTTTTCAAAGTATTGTAGGACCTTTAGACGGTGCAAGCCTCTAAAGCGTCTTGAGACGGCGCAAGCCTCTCAAAATTTTAATTTTCGGGAAGGAACAATCGATATATTTAGAGTATGGCCCAAAGTATGGGCAATAATATGAGCAATAATATGGGCAATAATGTGGGCAATAGTATGGCCCATATTATGGGCAATAGTATGTCCCGAAATATCAAAGTATGGCCCATACTATTGCCCATACTGTGACCCATAATATCATAGTATGGGCCATAGTATGGCCCATACTTTGACAAATCGATTGGTATGGCAACGTATGGGATTTGGCCACGAGCCATATCAATCAATAGTATGGCTAATAGTATGGCCCATACTTTTTTTTCTGCGCGGGTAAAGGTCCTACGATCTAACCAACATGCAACACATAACACCAAAAATGTAATAAATCAATAAGTTTATTTCGATTGAAAATTCATTGCCCATAACAACACTTCAAAAAAAACTCTTTGAATTGTGCACGTAAGTTTTAACATGAAAATACAAACACAAAAACCGTGAATTAAAAACTCAAAATTGATCTCACTTAATCCTCGATAACGAACATTTTCGAAGGAACTTTAATTCATGTCTCCATTTTCGTTACATTTGGTTAAGACGGAAAATTTTTAGAAGTTATGAAACATTTAGTTAGAACAAATGACAGTTGTTTATCGTTGCTAGGGAAAAAATTTTCAGTCTTAACCAAATGTACGAAAATGGAGACGTGCATTAAAGTTCCTTCAAAAATGTTCGTTATCAAGGATTAAGTGCGATGTTTAAATAAAGATTTACATCTGTGTAAATTTAATTGTAAAAATGAATTTTATATCCGGTTGAAGTTTGTTTATTGAAAAGTGTCCAGATTCGACGCACAATTTTGAGGTTTTGATTGACGGTTCTTGTGTTTGTACTTTCACGGTAAAACTTAGGTGTACAATTCAAGATGGGTTTTTTTCAAAGTGTTGTTTTTTCATCAAAGTGTTCGTCATGGGCGAAATAAATTATTAATTTATTATGTTATTTTTGGTGTTGTGTGTTGCTTAAGTTCGAATAAGGACACTTTAGACGGTGCAAGCCTTTAAAGCGTCTTGAGACGGCGCAAGCCTCTCCGAAATTTGTTGACGGGATTTTTCGACAATGCAAGCCTCCACGCAAGGTCTGAGACGGCGCAGACCTCTCAAAATTCTAATTTTTGGAAAGGAACAATCGATATATTTAGAGTATGGCCCAAAGTATGGGCAATGATATGAGCAATAATATGGGCAATAATGTGGGCAATAGTATGGCCCATACTATAGCCCATATTATGTCCCGAAATATCAAAGTATGGCCCATACTATTGCCCATACTGTGGCCCATAATATCATAGTATGGGCCATAGTTAGGCCCATACTTTGACAAATCGATTGGTATGGCAACGTATGGGATTTGGCCACGAGCCATATCAATCAATAGTATAGTTAATAGTATGGCCCATACTTTTTTTTCTGCGCGGGTGCAGATTCGGATTCTTCATAAAAAAATAAAAAGATTTTATTCTTAAATTTTTTTTGTTTTGCGCGATAGATGGAGCTGTAATAGCACGATTTTGATTAATTATTCATTTTCTACGATTACAGCGACATCTAAACTAAAAGACAGAAATATGATTGTATAAAGTGAAATGGTTGTATAAAGTTTAAAGAAATATTAGACAAGTATTTTATGCAAGTTGTGTGTCTTTCTGTACACAAATCCAAAAAAAATCCAAAAAGAGCGATTAACTTAATTCACTCAAATTTCTTAGTAATACCTTCATCGACGAAAATATATACAACATACATACATACATAAATATAATGTATAATAAAATAAATAAATAAAAATAAAAAATAAAAAAAATAAATATTGTGACCGGTGAATTTTAATTTCCCGGTCATTTCGCATTCGGCGCTCCGCTCGTGGCGGATCGACAATCGGTTTGGTTGCCGATCGCCGCGCGCATGCGCAATACCGAGTTTTCCGGCCTTTTCGCGAGCGCGTACGCTTCCGCCATTCCGTTGGGTGACGCGACTTTGGCGACACGCCGTTTTCGTCCTGCCGATTTTCGTTTTGAAGTACGCGCCGCGCACTAGAACCAGGTTGAGGACAACCTGGCAAGTTTAACCGCGACGCCCACTGCTCCGAGGGGCGACCCAAAGTTTTGTGACCAGTAACCTGAAACGAGGATGGCCGAGTAGACGCCACGGAGGGACGCCGCCGGACGGCATCATGGAAGTCCACGTCTCGCCGGAGCTCGTTGCTCCGGCTTTCAAGTAAGTGTGTCCACTCCAGGGCACTTGTTCGGTCCCTCGCGTACGCGATGGCGTCGGTCACGACGACGGCGCCAACACCCTGATCTCCCCGCTCTCTCTCTCTCTCTCTCTCGCTCAGTTTAGTGCAATGAGACGCACCGGCGTCTCATTCTGTCTCTTTCTTTCTTTAGTTTCGGTGTGCCGCGTCGCACCAAGTTACTTTTCTTCTCTTTTCTTTGAGCAATAGGCTCATGTACTTTAACAGACCAGGCCCCGCTAGGGGGACCTGAAGAATAAATGGTGTAATTGTTGTCCAATTTTGTAACCAACGTGTGATTGATTTTGTGCTCCCTTCCCTGTCAGAAAAGTATGCCCCGGTTTGTAAATGGCCCGTGAGCCAAGTCGATGACGCGTTTGTTTACTTCCCGGTTTTCAGTTAGTTTTTCATGTCAAATCTGCAACTTGTTTTTATACCGGACTCACACCGGTGGGCCAGCGGGTCTGGCCCAGATTCAGTTTCATGTTCTTTTGCTTTGTTTGTTTTCCCGGGTTTGGTTGTTTGTCCGAAAACAACCTGGCGCTCAACTTTTCTGTTCGTTTCTTTTATTTGTATGTGCAATATTTACATTTGTTCGATTCGGGTTTTAAATGAAAATTTCGATAAATTATCAAATTTCGATAAAAACATTACTACTCATTACTAGTCATTATAAGAGTAAAGTTTATTATTCTGTTTATGTAACAAATATTTAGTGAAATGCATTAGCTAAAAACAGTTTAAGATATTCCGGTATAGTTGGAATTTTATGCATGTTTCGTAACAAAAGAACCCACAAACCGGGCTTATCATGCCGGATACTTCACATATTGACTTGCCATATGCTCACTTACAATAACGATTTTGGTTGCGTGACATAATCATAACGATAATAAGAACGACAGCTCGTTTTGAGACGACAAACAGGCAACATGTTGTTTTGCGGTTTTGCGAGCTTGAATTTGGGTCTCTGGTTGCTCAACTGCTAGTAGCATTTTTAACGAATAAAGTCAACAAAAAAAAACAGAAAACCGTTCCGGCAATAGGAAGCAAGGAAGCGACAATTTTCGCGGGATCGTATGTCTAAAGCCAAAACACATGACTTGAGGCTAATGACGCAAAGACCAGGATATACGAACGAGCAATATACCGGAAGGAAACTGCGGTACAGATTTATTCCCAAAGTTGTCTTGCAAGTGTTGATTCGCACTGTCAATGCTCCTAATAAATTACTTCCGATAAACTCACATTTTATGTGAGTTTATCGGAACCAGTTGTAACACTGGTTACAAACGTTTGTTTAATGAAAAAAATTGCATTCAAGATGGGTTGCATTTGTAATTTGATGTTGAAGTTTGCGGAATTTTGAAGATCAATTCAGTAATTTCAATTCTACGTATATTTTCATCAGTAATCATTGTTTATAACATACTAAAAACTTTGTTCATAATTCTATTTATCATATCAACCATGGATGGTCGATAATCGCTTTATAATCATTGAACCGCTAGATGGATCTGAGCAGTGAGTTTGACCCATCGTCGCCTCTCGTCTAAGTGGTGTACGGATTTCGTACATACCCCCACTCTAGGAGTTATACCTCTTATAGGTCTACTCTCCATGAGTATAAGGTATGTAATAAAAAATAAAAAAATAAATAAATTGTAAGGGTAAGTAGGGCAATTGTGACACTCTGAAAAAGAGTTTTTTTCAAACCGTAATGAAAAAGAAAATAAATTCTAATAATCAAATGAAGATTCATGAATATCAGATGAAACTGAAAAGTGTGGCCAACTACGCCATAGACGTCACTATTGTAGAATATTGCAATCAAATTAAAAATATTGATAACAAATTATGATTCAATTTTCCTGAATTAAACGTCTTGATATATAAAATTAACGTTGTGACACTGAATTTCTCAAATGATTAAAATACAATAAAATGTTGAGCGCCAGGCTAAAACTTCTGCCAGAAATCATCAAATAAAACTGCAACCGACTAAACTAATGAGACTCTTTGTCGCTTTCGTCATGAGGTAAATCAGACAAGCAAAGACACTTAACAAATTATAATTCAAAAAGCTCCAGGAGCGACTAAATTTTTTGAACCAATTATCATTAATACAAAAATACCAAAATTGAGTGACTCATTCAAAAGTAAAAATTGCAATAGAAAATCATTAATTCAAAATAACAGTGAAAACAGTAAGAAACTCGGAAACTATACTGAACAGTGAAAGACCTGACCATAACTTTACTATTCCATTTCATTGGCCTCTCCGCGGTACGATTCGCGAGCAATCATACACTTTCAGAGTCCAGGGGCAAAGGGACAGAAAACTCGCACGTTTCTGATTTTATGATCGCGCCCCTACTCCGCGACCCCGGGTAGAGAACCGCAGGTGAGATTTGAATTCTCACCTTGGCCGATCGGCATCTGTCCTTGTCCCGCTCCTTTTCAGGGGCTGAAATTAAAAACATGAGTGACGATGACGCCAGTATGCGTTAGCTGCAGAGGCAGGCGCTCATTTGCCGGCAATGATTATAATGGATTGATGATAGGACAGGCAATGCTACTCTAATTCGCACTGTGCCGGACTTCTGCTACAGGAGTGCCCTCCGTCGATCTTCGCCAAATGAGTTCGAACATAACCGACATCTGAAAGCGCTTAAATAAAACATTCTAACATTCGATCTTTATAATACGTGAACCCTTACTGTTCGTTCGAGAATTCAATGCTATAAAATATCATTAGAAATTAATACAAGTGTCACTCATTAGGTTCTCGCTCTGAAAATAATCAATTAGTAAAAAAAATGAAAAAAGCTCTTTGGTTGGACTCTGTGCCTAAAGAAATATCAAAAGTCACAACGTGGTCAATTACCGAATTGCTATATTTGGAATTTAAATTTTTGAGAATATTTGTTAAATATGTAAAGAAGTCGTAAAATATGAGCTCAAAATTCAGAGTCAGAATAGTAATACTTGACGACATGTCGCTCAACAATAAAGTTAACTTTTTCATTGACTGTTGAAATATGAATTTTCAAATAGGGCTAAATTCAATCGTTGTAAGCGTTTGATCAGAACGTTTTTCTACGTCGGCTTCTGTGGTCTTGTCTGTGAAACGCTGTTCACAGAATAGCTCATCGTAGGTACTTGGCGACGTCTCGCTCAACATTAAAGTTAACTTTTTTGTTATTACTTATTTGGACAAATACGGTTTAAATATGAATTTTTGAAAATTTAATCTTTGCCCCTCACCGACGAAAATATATACCATTATATAGAAATTATATATAATTTATATTTATTTTGTAAAAAATATATATTTTTCAATATATATAATTTCTTATATAAAAATTTTATATACGAAAATATATATGTTTATATATTTTTTTATATCAAGAAATTATATGCACTAGAAAATATAAAAAATTTTATATTTATTATATATAATGAATTTCTATTTGGTAAATATATAAAAAGTATATATACATGAACATCAAATTTATATATTCTCGTTTCATAAGATGATATATTTGGAGAATATATAAACATTACATATACCGAAATATAGAATTTATATATATCAAGAATATATTATGTTTGTGAGTGTATTTGCGAATACACTAATTAACTTCGATGATCGTCGTAGTCCAGTGGTCAAGATATCGGACTCATGTTGCTGGGGCTTGGGTTCAAAACCCAAACTGGATCTTCAGAAAAGCAGTTCAAAGCGTATCTAATTATGGCATTCTGGATGTAAAAAACATAATAGAATAACTTAATTTATGAATAAATTGTTTATTAATTATATTTTTTTTGTTTTTTAAAATATAGACAAAAATGTATACGACTTATATATAAATTATATATAAAAAGCGGCAATAAATTCTCGAAACATTATATACACAAATTTTATATAATTTATGTATAACATTGATATATTTTGTCTACATTTTTTGTATATATTTTCGTCGATGAGGGTGTAAATGAAAGTTTAACAATCACATTATCGATTCGCAATTGAATATAATTTATCACGTATAACAATACAGTATATGTTACGATTAAAGAAGAAGTGACTTTCTAATTATTGACCGATATTGAATCGTTAAAATTTACTGTTTTTAATCTTTACAACAAAAAATGTTCAGAGAACATATTTGAAATGAGTGAATTATTTTAAAAGTGCATTAAATATAATAATGCGGTCAAAATCAGACTTTTACAAAATGCTTCATTTCAGTCAACAGTTTTAAAAGTAATTTCATTCTGCAAAGTTGAAAAAAATCTTCTGACCTGTACGAGGAAAAGAGGGAAAAAAACGCATACAGTTTCTGTATATCATAACGTGTTGTTACGGCGACAAAGGAGACGTATGGAAAACGAGTTAAGGTCGTACGTCTAAACGAATTGTCCAAAAAATTCAAAACAAAAAGAAAATTAAATGGGAAACATGAAAGAATCGTTGGATCTATTTTGTGTGGCAAAATTAAACAAAAATGATTATTCATAACAATTTCCAAGTTACCTGCAAAATCGATCTGTCAACGACCATGTTTCAAGATGGCTGCACCACACGCGTGGTCTGAACTTGGAAAATGATGATTACCCTTTCGGATGGAAATTGTTTTTATTTAGATTTTTTTTGTCATATGCACTTCAGTTGCAACCAAATAGTTGCAACAAAAATGTGCACTATCCAAACATAGCAAAAACGAACTTGTAGGTTTCTTTTTTCATCGACTTTATCTGAGATCGCCGTAGATGGCGTTGCGCGGGAAAGTTCGAATGCACATGGTAAGTATAGCTTTTTGTTGTTAAATTGTTATTATGTTGAATTTAGTGCAATTAGCTTTTCGATTTTGTATTGCAGTGAGTAAGTTAGTTAATGATTTGTGTTGTAAACATTCCCGTTACTAAAAATTGTACATTTTGCAATATAAATTTCAATTTCGAAAAAATGTTAAACTATAAAAAACATCAATTGTAAATATAAATTTGTTGTAAATTAAGAATTAATTTTTCAATTGGAAACTAAATCAATAACTAGATAGCAATTCTAGTAATTACCTCATAATAAATTTCACATAAAATTTTGTGAATTTGATTTGATTAGATTCAAACTCAGATTACAAATCAATTTGCAAAATATAATATGCCCATGACACTTAAAAGAAATAAAGTTGGTCTAAAGTTAAGTAAAAGTAATTCCTAGATGCATAAACTCACTAATAAAAAGTCATTGTGTATAATTATAGTGTCGAATAATAATTGTACCCAAGGTCTATAGACCTTTGTTTGCTTTAAATACCAAAAATGCATAAAACTTGTACCTAACTAGAATTACAGACTTAAATACTTTCAAGTTGAAAATAAGTAATATAAAATTATCCTGAATTGATGCCGTTCAATATACCAAGTTCAATGAATCCACCAAGCAGTGAATAGCAATCAACTTCAGTTTGGTATGAGGCCAAAAGAATGTTAACAAAATTTTTAAAATGATCTTCGACAATCCTGGATCGATGCAAGTCAAATGCAAGCTACAATAAGTTTCACAACTTTGTAGACGAGAGCTCAAAGAAGATCAAATTCATCCAACGATTCATCAGAAAATTAAAAAAAGCGAACTCACCCTGCTACCGCTCTGAATTAAAACGTCCTGAAAAACACAAATTTCAAATGTTAAAAACCAACTTGTACGTTTTGAAGTAACTTTCTTACTTTACAGTTATTGTTTAATTTGACCAAAAACAAACTTACCATCGTACGTTGTTAGATCTTCGACTCTCCTAGTTGATCGCCGTGGTAATAGACTTGACCCCCGATGCGTCAAAATGTTGCGAGCTATCCCACGACGTTTCTTTTTTGCTGTCCTGGTACGGTGGGGACATCCTCTTAGAACTTTTTCAGTTTCTCTTTCTTAGCGTCAGGGTTGAGGGCCAACGACGAGGACATGGATATTCTCATAGATTCCCGGGAAATCATCTCCCGTGTTTACATCTCGTTCCAAATCCTATTCGTTAGGTTTTTTACGATCGATGATCTGCCATTTAATTAGTTCCTCCTCTTTGCTATGGTTCATTCTTTCCTTCTGCTCCAACTCTTTCTTGTGTCTGATCAGCATCTGGTGACGCTGCAGGAAGAAGATGTCCTTCAACTTTCACTCTTCAACCTTCAACTCTTGGATCTGTCTGGCTATCTGGTTCGACAAGTCCAGCTGTTGTTTATGATAAAGTCTGTAACTGTACGACCCAGTTCGTCGAGTAAGTCCACTGTCCAGCTTATGCACTAGTAGAGATGCTGTCTTTTCTCCGGGATCAACATCGCGTTCATCGTTTCCGACGTTTTAAGCACGACTTCTTTTTTTGGATCTAAATTGACTTTGGACGGTTGAAATTAAACAACAGTTGTGATTCTGTTTAAAACTGGCGTGTCAGAACTCCCTTAGAAATGAGGGTTGCAGGTGTAAGAACAGATTTCGTAGGTCGAGCCAAACTGTCCAGAGATGGGAAATATTAAGGTTTTTGAGTGACTGGAGCGGTCATCGTGATGGTGTTTATAGCGAACTAGTTCTCGCACTTGTTAAAGCTGCTGCTACTTTTCATTGGAGATAGCTCAACATTAGTTTGTAGTTTACGAGCCTGTAAATTGGAAAGGATTAAAACTTATTTTGAAACATTGAAAATAACAGAGTTGAAAATTTCAAAAGTTACGTGTTTAGAAGTTGAAAGTTTAAAATTTCGAAAAACAATTTTAATAGTTTGGTTTCACGTTTGATTGTCTGATTTTACGGTTTAGATAACTTTGCAATTTTTCTTCAAAATTGTTGAATGTTTGATGTTTTGAATTTCAACGATCTTACTTTCCAATCAACCTTAAGTTCATCTTAACCAGAGACACCAACGAGTCGCACTATCGAGTGGGTGCGTAAACAAGTGCGTTCAAGGGCCATCAAGTGCGTCTTCTTCGGTGACGTTGCCGTGGATAAAACATGTTTGCTTATCAGCTATACGATCAACGCCTTCCCATGCCAGTACCTCCTAACGTGTTCGACAATTATTTTGCGAACTTGATGGTGGACGGCAAGCCGATAAACTTAGGCCTTTGGGATACAGCAGCAAGAATATTATGATAGACAGAGGTACGTGATCATTGCACAGCAACACCCATCATCATGTTCGGCACTAAACTTGACCTTCTTTAAGACAAAGGTACCATTGAGAGACATAAGGACACGAAACTAAAAATTCTTCAAAATAAAATTCTGCAGTTTTCTTGTACAATAAAACATACAAGATAACATAGCCTTGACCAAAACAAAGCTTAACAACTTATTGCTCAAACAATACAATAAAAACTCCGGCAATCAAACAACCTCAATTTTCAAGAGAAATTCAACAAGGTGAAACTATATCGTTTTGACTAATTTAAAAATTTAATTTTGAAGATCGAAATTATACTTACAGTTTTTTTCTGCAGACTGGCAACACTCTCAATCCTGATATTACAAAGTAAGTCCTCCGTCGTGGCAGGTACTAAAACGAACAAATACATCCAATTACAAACAATTGCGAAAAACATTTCGTAATATAAAAAATGAAGACATATTCCAATTTTTTACCCTCTATTTCGCTTTCCTTAACTGATGGCCAGCTTAAATTCGTCCTGAACAAATCTTGCATCTTCACAAGCGGTTTTTGGGCTTCTCTATTTTGTCCTCTATCTTTTTACCGTCCTCATTTTCGTACCTCATAACTTTCTTTTCTATTTCCATTCCTTTTCCTCACTATGAGTGGGTCTAGCAGTTTCCTTCTAACCAACTATTAACATCATTCGACTCAAATTTCGGCTCGATCTTTTCACTGCAAACCGACTCATACACAAGATTAAAATCGGTCGAACGTCCACGAAAACACTCGCAAATAAAAACAACACTTACAAACAACAAAACAACACTCTGTACAACTTAGTTTGGCCAAGCTACCGTATAAGTGTGGGCTCAAACTGTCTGCTAGAAACAGACTTTGAAATCCCGTCACAGCTTCCAAATGGAGTGAAAGAGGTTCTTCAACAAAACAAACAACTTGAATAACCATCTCCAAATGCAAGGCAACAACGTACAGCTGATTTATCCTTCCGTCGTCCTCCACTTGATTGCTGTAAACGTGACAGTAGACGAAATTTTACAAACTAATTCACGGTAGCTAGATCTTGGAAGTATCAATAAGTTGATTCACTGCCTTACACTCAAACTCCTGGAACGCAAAATTATAGGTTAAGATTGTGCGATAGATCAAAAGTCCTGTATCCGACACCTAACCTATAAATGTACCGACAAATGTCAGCAGACGACTGATTTTGAAAATGATGTAAACATCAAATAAATTCAGAGTCAAGTTTGAAAATGTATAAAACGGAAGCCAATTTTGGCTTCCGTTTATTGGGCATTTTTTTTTAATACAGAGCTACATTCCAGGAAAATGCATGACTGACTGAAATAGAAGACAATTTTATAAACTTCTTTATTAAAGTTCAGATGTTGAAGACTTGTCAGCAATCCCACAGTTAAGAGTAAACGCTCATGTAAGAATAATCAAATTAAAATAGACCTTGTTGAGAAGTTGAAGTACTAAAATTAAAGAAAAAAGGAAACATAAACAGACGAAAAAGAAAATAGTACAATAAATATACTATGTACAGTTTAACATGAGAAATTAAGATAGCAAAAATTGATACATTTTTGTAACTTTTTTCAACAAAAAATTGAAACTTTACCTTTTATGTTAAAATTGTGAACAAGAAAGTCAATAAACGTAAGATGATAATCGCAAATAATCAAACTATGTGGTAATGCTCTGCTCGAAAAGTACAGTATTTTCTCAGTGATTACCGTAATAGTATACAGGAGGAAAAAAGGGTTGTTAAGGATTCTGTTGTGGGTTCTGTAGAGGAGCAGTGGGTTGGAAAAAATAGGACGGTTGAGCAAAAGCTGGATAAGGTTGCGCAGAGTATTGTGATGGAAATTGTGAGAGAACTGGTTGGGCTAACATTGTTTGCCCTCCAGAGGCCGATGGTTGAACAAATTGCTAAGCTTGATTAACAGGTATTTTTTAGTCTCAATAAAGGAGAACATTTTTTTACCTAATGAAATAATTAACCAGTTTTTGTTTTTGATGATACGTGAGTTTTTTTGCGTTTAGTTTCGTTAGCCATATTGCGCTTAAAATGCCCAGATATCACCTGGCTATCTTCAGCTATTGTAGACGATGGAAAGTGGGCAGCTCGTTTGCCGCCGAACTTTTTTGCCACAGGATGGAAATTTTGAGTATCGCTAGGAAGCGGAGGTGGTAGAGGTGGTACAGATACCAGTTTAGCTATTTCCTGAGGCGATAAATCGTCAAATTGAAGTGGTTGTGGCGGAGGGTCTTCAGTCGACCATGGCGCAGTTGGCTCCTGATGTGATGGCAACGGTGTTGCTACAGCCCACTTCATTTTCAGGTAGTTGGCAAGTGTTGGTGGGACAAGCACGGGTTCTAGCACAACTTCTAGTGTTTCAGATAATTCTTTTTTATCTTCTACATTGGCAATATTCCCTTCCTCTTCTATTTTCGCCTTAGCCTTTCCATTTCCTGCTGCGTTCGTGTTTTTTTCTGTCGTTGTTTTTTTTATTGCTATCGATAATTGCACCAGCAACGATTTGTCCAATATTTTGCAGCGCTTGTTTCTTTTTTATTTTTTTTTCATCTTCCTTGGCGGTGGTGCTCGCATACGTCTGTTAGCGTCCTGTTTTTCGTGGTCTGCGACGGTGAAGCTTCTTTTCTTCCTCCAAGTCTTCAATGTCGGCATCGATTCCAGATTCATCTAGCTAACACTTCCTTGAATTTTCTTCCGATTGGCTCAAAGCTGCACTCCTTTTACGAGTCACCTATAAAATTTTGAAAAATGATATTATATGCTTATACATACTTTTTAGGTTAAAGTTTTGTCATTAGATGATAATCCTGTCAACATACAATTACATGAACAAAAAATATATGAGGATTCGTCAAAAACGAAACTAAATATAAAAGTTTTAATTCGTTTATAAAGTTTTCAGTAAGCTGCAGGAAAATTACTTCCGTGTTCAAATTCTAGGTACGGTTTGTCTTTTGCTGTTGTCTTTAGCTTCACATTTGTCAGAGTTATTAGCATTAATCAATTTGCTAGCAGCTGGAAAACAATAAACATCATATAAATGGTGTTTTCTTTCGATTTCAAAGTTTAAACAGTTATAAAAAGTATGAGGACGCAAAACAAAGACTGTTTCACAAAAAAAATTGGAAAAAAAGTAAACGATTCTGATTCTTATCGCGGTTGTGAACAAACGTGAAATAAAAGACATGATCTTGTTATGACAGTCAAACAACGAGAAGAAATAAGTGGAAAATATTTGCAAAATATATATAAAAACTGCAGAAAACAAACCTTTTGACCCAGTCATCTTGCTTGCGGGTCTCACTTGTCTTGGTTTGAGTACGCCAGCAGTGAAAATGTTTTAACGTGACTTTTGCAAAATCGCATCAACGTAGGTGGCGCTACGACTCTTCATTATTCTTACGAAGCGAATTTTACAGTTCCACTCCAGTTTTTGTTTGAAGTAAAATTAGAAATATGAATATACCAAATTGTGAAGTAGACCTGATTGAAAATTGTCGTTCATTTTGAAGTCTCATCAATATGGGACATTTGAAAAAACGAGGGGGAAGACCCCCATCACTGGAAAATTTTTCGCGTAAACAATCAGATATGAAACGGTAAGTTTTTGTCGCAGTATTGATTTATTGTTCATTTCGAAGAAAAACCAGTCAAGTGATATTTTCCAAATTTTGTATAATCATGGTATTTAACGTATTTCCAAGTGAATTTTTCTTTGTTTCCTTAACACAACAAACTTGATAGTGAACATGTACAATACAACAATCAAAATTCAAAACTTTTTTCATCAAATATCATCGAAATAGTAAATCAGAAGTTTACAAAAATCGTCGTACTTTTCAGCCGGGATTCTAATAAAGAAGCTGCGGCGAGAAAAAAAAAACAAAAACGACGGACAATCGAGACCGTGTGATCAACACAAAAGCAGTTCTGTTCGAGGAGTATTTGAAGTAGGAGTATTTGTTCACCAAAGTATTTGATGGTGTCACGAGCGCAACTGATTCTGTTTGTAATGACAGACTTCAGGAACAACCTGCAAACGCAGAAGCGCTAGCCGAGTACGATAGTTCTGATTTCCAGCAACTGAATTTGCATTGGCCTCGAGCCAATGGATTTAAATGATGAATTCTTAGACGATTTGGACTTATCTTTTTCAAGTACTTTTACTGAAGATCTTTTAAAAGGTGGCGCTGGTGCAAATGGTAATATACAAAGCAATACAATGCTTTGAATGGCATTGCAGTTGTCGTTTATGCTCATACAGGCAAGGTGTTGTTCACCGCTACACGTCACAAACATTGTTCTCATTGCAAATACTACGAACGTAATATTCTCCCGTACAATCCACGTCGACCTTTTAAAAAACTATGATCGCGATGCAAGTTCTACAAGTATGGCTGATATTCTTCTGGAGGGTTTCATGACAAGTGTGGACTCCCTTAGACTGATTTTTGCAAAAATGATGGCGACGCCGACAGTATTGCCCACAAAAAAATCTTAGACCACGCTATACGGAGAATACGGTGTCATGGTAGAGAAGGTTGAGTGCACTAATCATTTGTTGCGAAACTACCACGACAAACTCTTGATCTTATCAAGGAAAACAGAGAAAGAGTATTTACACAACAGACAGTTTGCACAAGCTAGAAAAGTCATTGAAGATGAAGTAGTAACTTTCAGGGACGAAGCTTACGCTGCAGTTCAAGCCAGGCCCATCGAAGAAGGAGATATAGTAGAGAGAATAGAGAGTTTGAGGGAAGACATTGAAGATTTACCGTACCATGTTTTCGGCGATTATAGTAAATGTGAACAACATGATTGGACATGCAAAAGCGACGAGACAAACCATGTTCCAACTTTGTTTTTTTTTTCGGTTTGTGGCAGCAAATCGAAGAAATAGTGAGAGATCTGAGTACTACCGCAAATAGTATGATACACTTATTAACGAATAATTCAGCAGAACGATTTAATTCAATCGTTTGTAAAATGATTGCTAAAATACGTATTCATTTTGGAGCTCGCGGATCTTTCGTGCCAGAGTTTTCGCTGCCGTATTGCAGCATAATACACACGCAGCTCTGGTTTTTCTTCTCGAAAGCATGGGTAAAATTGTACCTAAAAAGCTTCAAAATATGTACCGTCAAAGGTCGGTCGTAGTCCAGAGCAACGCTGCATCTCGACTTGCAAATGCCGATCGAAAGTCTTAGCGAAGACGTCGGACTGGTACCGATAAGGATTACGGCAAGAGATCACAAAAAGCTGACAAACCTCCCTAAAGGCTTGTGGAGCTAATCAAACGAGTCCTGAATGATTTGCGAGAAAATGCGGACAATCGAGATGAGATTGAAAAGGAAACAATAGGTCAAAGCAAGAGTCGGCGTTGGCATGTTCTCAGAAAATTCATGTTGACTGCATCTAAGTTTGGAGAAGTTTGCCGCCGGAGAGCAACAACTCCCGTCAAAGGCTTAGTGTACCGAATTTTGCATCAAAAAGTTGATTCGGCAGCTACAAAGTGGGGTACTAAAAATGAGGAAGAGGCAAGAAAAGCCTTAGCTAACGATATGAACTTGCCTGAAGAAGAAATCCGATCATGTAGATTGTTCATTGACCAAAAGTATCCATTTTTAGGTGCATCTCCAGATGGTCTGATAGGAGATGACACGGTAGCTGAGTTCAAATGTCCCTACAAAGCACGAAAATTTACTCCAGAGGGAGCTATCGAAAAATTCGCTGACATTGCAACAATTTTTGATAAATACGACTTCAACAAAATGCGTAAGACTCACCCGTACTATTACCAGGTTCAAGCACAAATGCATATCACTGGAAGGCAATGGTGTGAGTTCGTGAAGTGGACTCCGAAAGGCATCAAGAGAGTTACAGTAGAAAAAGATGACAATTTTTGAGAAAGTGAGATGAAACAGAAGCTAATCGACTATTATAGAACGTCTATAATTTTCGAGATTGTTGACAGTCGTTACCATCGTAACATGGACATTAGAGAGCCTCATGAAACAGCAACGATTTGCGTTACCGATGATTCTGCTTACATCCGGCCTATTGATACAGAGGATCACCTCGTGCAACAACAAGTGGAAGACGAAGCGAACAATTTTCAGTCCGATAATACAGATTATCATCGTGAGCGTCAAGGTTGTGCAGAACAAGGAAACAATGCTCAATTCCAACAGCTGAACTTAGGTGACCCATGGTTCGACGTTTACGATCACGAGTTCCTAAATACAGGTCAACCTGAGAAGGAAAGGTTGACTCTCCGTAATAACTTTCATGAAACTGATCAGGGAAACCACAGATTTTCAAACTTAAAATCTAGAGTACGTTTTTTATCGAGACATTGCTCTGCCGGCAACAGGCCCAAGCCTTCAGGTTGTAAATGATGGAGGACACTATTGGCGTTGTTTGTATTATAACAGGCAACATATTTGTGTTTATGACAGTATAAAAAGAGAAGGTCGTTCAATCGCTTCTCGGAAGCGGTAAAGGAATATATCGAAATAAGATTTCTAAACATTGATCAGGGGAACATTTTTTTCGAAAACGTTCAGGAATAGCGGGATATCATAAGCTGCGGCTTGTTTGCGTGTGCTTTTGCCACAACAGTGGCCTTAGGTGGTGATCCTGTCCAAATTACTTATAAGATAATTCTTTCACTTTACATCTGTGTCTGTATTAACTTCAGACTAACTTTGTAAAATCGATTAGTTTGTGTATGTAGTATTTCAATGGAAATTAAAAATTTAAAAGAACAAAAAAAAGACAGGGGCTAAAAAGACAATTAATATTTATTTGTTGAATAATTTATGGTAAAAGCAAGGTAAAGTATAATCAATTCTGTGGTGATTAGAGAAAACGAGAAGTAACATTTTCAAATTCATTAATTTTTTTCGCAAAAATCGCGTATGTTTCTGAAAGTTTAACTTTTAAACATCATTTTCTTTATTCGATCTATATTTTTTATTACGATTTACCGAGAATCGTGTCACTCATCATATTTCTTCGAAATAAAAATGTTATAGTCGATACTTCAACAAGACAAGAGTCCCAAACCACTCAACTGGTTCTTCCTAATCACCACAGAATTAGTATGGTGTAACAAATACCCTGAATTCACATGTCAGGTCAAAGGATGTGGTCTGTTATTAAACACCGCAGCGTCCGCAGATTTTTCTATTTCTTTAAAAAAATTTTATCAAATTTCAAAATTCATTTCATTCATTTTTGCTCAATGTTTGCTAAAAATTAATCATTATCGACATAGTTACGTGCATGTGACCTATGGATCAAACTTCAATGTCAAAATTTGATAAAATTTTTGTATCTACTATTTTTTTTATCAAACTTAAACCGATTCACGATTGATTTGCACAAAATTTAGAAAAATTTGGCGTGTTCTCAAGAAAGATATTAATTCAACGACAGTATATTTATTCGATTTCAATTTCGAGTAATAAAATATCTGCTAATATTTGTTGATACATTTACAGGTTAGACGCCGGATACAGAAGTTTTGAATTAATCAATTTTACAAATCTAACCTCAAAATTGGCGCTCAATGATTTAGAGCGTAAGACAGCGAAGCAATCTTTCAAGTCTCACCCGAGAGGTCTTGATAACTTCCTTAAAAAGGCAAGCTCCATAAGTGATATCAAGGTTAAAGTTGACGTAACGGAAAATCATGGCAAGGCTCGAAGCGAGGGCTCGTTCAAGGATGATTCTTTGGAGAACATCGCTGACGGTGATAAACAAGATAAAGGGTTCAATGAGGATACTGTGAACAGATCCAGAGATCAAAAGGGGTCTGGGATCAATATTTCTGTCATAACTTTAACTCCTTCTAGAAACAGGAGTGTTTCTCGTGGACCTAAGGGCGAGAATGTTGTATTGCTGGTAAATTTTGTATTTGAAAATGATAATTTTGCATTTGTTCATACATTTGAGAAGGACTAATGTATGTTTTAATTTTGATAATCTGCAGGAAAATCACAAGAAAGTGATATTCGTCCGACAAAATCAATAATTCTGCCGGTGTCAATAGACTGCCAGATCCATCCAACAGTCTCGCGGGTAACTCGAGTCGGATGTCAGTAGTGACGACACACCCACCGGTGCTCGTGGACGCGACTTCAACACCGCCAGCAACGTGACACTTGCCGACTTCGGAGATTGTGATCGTGGCAAATGAGATAAACAAGACACAAGTGAACGAGAGCTTAACTGACGACGATAACTTCCCTGAATTCGAATAGTCAACGTTATACGACGTAGGAGCAACTTATCATTATCACAGAAGCTTTAAAGAACGTCTCGGTAAAGATCGGCAATAAGTTGGACGAGTCGAGGGTCGTGATAGTCAGTCCCATTGTGCACGATATGCAAGATACTAGTAATGTCTCCGTTATCACAGTATTGAAGTTTCCATTCGTTATATCATTGCAATGAACAAAAATTCAAATTTCAGTTAGGTGTGTAAAACATTTTTTTATTTCACATCTGCATCAAGATGGCTTCACTACCTTTAGTACTTGTAGGAAAAATTTATGCAAAATTTAAATGGTTTTCCATTCGATAGGTTGGTGCTGATGAAGACCCCGTAGTCAAAATAAGTAGATCATTCAATGATCATAAAATGATTATTCCGTGACCAATCATTTTATGATTTTAAAATTATCAAAAAATGCAACATCTGAGATGATCACAAACAGATCGGTACCAATCGGATCATTAAGTGATTAAAAAACGATCTTTAAATTTTGAGGTTAGGAAATTAGTGTCAAAATAGTAAAAATATTGAGGGCGAAGCTAACTTTTTAAACGTATTTAACACTTACTCCCTAACATTTTTCCCTACTATTTAATGATCCCATTTGGACCGATCCGTTTGTGATTATCTCAGATGATGCATTTTTTTGATCATTTTATGATCATTAAATGATAAGTCACGGAATAATTATTTTATAATCATGAAATTATCTATTCATTTTGACTAGGGCCAAGTCAAGGATTCCTCGGTCCATGAACATGTGCAATGTGACGTGAACGAGCTCATCCCTCAGTAACTAAAGTAACGAACGGTCGTGTGCGAAGAGTGACAGCAGCGTTGAATGAAAAACTCGCCTGGACACTGAAGCCAAAAAGATGAACGGTTGAGCAAAACGCAAGGAGGTGTCTCGAGTGGTGCAGCAAATAGAAAAACCTAAAAGTCCACGTCGCACGATCGAGGACAACCACAAACAAACGTCGCTAAACAGCTCGCACAGCGACGCAGGTTCCACCTGCTCATACACCATGCTCGAGCACATGAAAAGAACAAACCAGAGGAAAGAGGAGGAACTGATATACAGCGGACCATCAAGCGTGGAAACCTGCCGAAGAAGATTTGAAACGAGATGCAAAACCGGGGAGATGATGTTCCGAGAATCTCTGAGGGTATTTATGTCTTCGTCTTGGGCCCTGCACCCCAACGATGAAAGGAAGAAACTGAAAAAGTTCCAAGAGGATGTCCCCGCCGTACAAGTACTCGCAACATTTTGACCCATAGGAAGTCAAGTCCATCACCACGACGATTAACCAGGAGAGTCGGAGATCCAATAAGGAGTTCCTACAACGATGGTAAGTTTGTTTTTGGTCAAATTAAACAACTGTGAAGTAAGAAAGTAAAAATCGTACAAATCGTAAAAATTGAGTTTGCTTTTTTTAATTTTCTGAATCTTTGGATGAATTTGATCTTCTTTGAGCCCTGGTCTACAGAGATGTGAAACTTATTGTAGCTTGCAATTGAATTGCATTGACCCAGGATTGTCAAAGATCATTTTGAAAATTTTTTTATTAACATTCTTGTGGCCTCATACCAAACTGAAGTCGAATGCTATTCACTGCTTGGTGGATTTATTGAACTTGGTTTAATCGAAGGCATCGATTCAACGTAAGAGTATTCAAGTCTGTAATTTTAGCAGGGTACAAGTTTTATGCATTGGCAACGCTTTTTTGGTATTTAAACCAAAAAAAGGTCTTTTGACCTTAGGCGCGATTATTATTCGTCACTATAATTATACACAATGACTTTTTATTAGTGATTGTATGCATCTAGGAATTACAAGTGTCATGGGCATATTATATTTTGCAAATTGATTTGTAATCTGATTTTGAATCTAATCAAATCAGATTCACGTAATTTTATGTAAAATTTATCATGAGGTAATAACTAGAACTGCTATCCAATTATTGATTTAGTTTTCAATTGAAAAATTTATTTTTTATTTACAACAAATTCATATTTACAATTGACGTTTCTCATAGTTCAACATTTTTTCGAACTGACAAATTAATTGTGACGTGACAACTTGCGCAAGGTCACGAGACTCTTCGCCAATCGTCATAGTTCTCGATTTCGATATCGGCAGCTACACGAACTTTAAGAAAATAGAAAGATTTTACTCAAAAAGGTCTAGGATCGCCAGGTGGCCTCGACATCCAAACTCCACGTAGCAAGATTCACCAAGCCTCTTGCACTACGGGCGTGTCTTTCCACCAAACCAAAAACTAAACTCAAAAACTCAAAACTCAAAAAAAAACTCAAAAACTCAAAACCACGCAGAAAGGATCATGCAGTCACTTTCACTGCGCTTGCATTACTTTCTATTCATTCCTAAAATTTATAGCAAGATGTTAATGGCGTTATCGAAACTTAATGAAAAACTACCTGTTGAAGCGGAAAACTAAAAACTGATCTTAATTGGTCCTGAACGGAGTTCTGACAATCAAAAGACAGTTTAGGATCCCACTGAACGCTAAACGGACAAAATCAAAACACAGAACTTAAAGCGGATTTACGGTTTATTGACCCTTCACACAAAAATAAATTACTCAAAAACACAAAATGACTCGTACAAAATTGATCAGATTTTATTACAGTCAGAAAAACAGGTCAATAGTCGCAAATGCTATAATCTAAGAGGTTTGCGATAATTCGGTAGTCAAAAATTCAAAATCTTTACAGAGTCTACAATTTCAATAAAACAAAATTCAAAACGTTACATTAATTAAGTGTCAAATCGATAAACTAAATCTAAACCTTTGCTAGGACTCGAACACGAGTCAACGACCCAGCAAGTAGCATCTCAAACGGAAAAATTACTGAATTTTACTGAATTTACTTTACAAAAAAACTTTCATACTCAAAACCAAAAAGGAACAAACTCACAAAATCAAAAGCAGTAAAACTCAAAATAGGCCCTGGATCTTGGATCGGCCAACGCAGGTTCGCACGGTAGTTCGGTAGACGGAAAAACGGTCCGGCCTCGGGAGGTCCCTCGAGCAAAGTCGAATACGTCCGCACAGGTTGCTGGTCGAATTCAGAGAGAGAAATTGATTCATGCGAAATTACGAAAACGGTAGCTCATATCAAAATCAGCGCGCGCACCCCTTCTTCCTCTTTCCGCTCTCGCACCAACGAAGTCAAGCCAGTGTAGTGGCGCCAGATTTGAATTCTCGTTGTATCGTAGCTGTTTCGGCTGGTGGTAGATCTCCCATCAGGTTGTTCTCGCTGATGTTCCAATTGTTTACCCTTGGCTTCGAAGTCTCTATCCTGGCTAGCATTTATTCCTTCCTGGAGCTCCCATTCAATCATTTGTACATCTATGACAATAGGCTATACGGCTCGGTGATGGTTTGAAACAAGGACAGCTGGCCACGGGACAGGCCACTCGGGAACACTTCTAAGCTCGTCGTAGACACACGTTTTACTCTCATCAAGTAGGCAGAGATCGGCCAATCCGGGGAGTACATCCCTTGACTTGGAGAACGGCTCATTTAAATAAACTCTTGTTACAGCACGATAGCGACAGCGGCAGCCTTGCGCAAACTGGCAGTAGCACTATGGAACAGGAATACAACATCTTGGCTTCTGGCGATAACGAGACTGGTTGTAGCTTTTCTCTTGTTTTCTCGCTCCCGTTGATGGCTGGAGAGGAGATTCGGCTCAACTTCATCGGGCGATTACAGATCAAGGCGCCCAGGGTTCACACGCTTATCTTCAGCTGGTACGAAGATGATCCTCGGTCAGGAACAGATGACAGATGTTCTAGCAGCAGATGTCCCACGAAGAGTGCGAAACCTGGCTAGCCAACCTTCGTATCCCCTTACAAGCTACAAACAAATTTAACATAAGAAATACTGCATCAAAGAAAATGAATTAAGCTCACTCACTCAACATACTAAAACTAAAAACTAAATTACACAAAAATTCCAAAACAAAATTACTGAAAACTAAAAATCCAAAATACTAAAAATCACACATACTATTCCGGCTTCATACATCTATAACACATTTAATAATGTCACACTAAAAAAACATCACAGTGCAAAAAAAACACATGCAAAAACAACACAATTTAAAACATCACATGCAAAAATAACACATAAAAAAACAACACATGCAATAATATCACACAAAATCACATCTACAAATTAACTCCTGTTTCATCGACACAGTAAGGTATGGGGGGGGGAGACCCCCCTTGCCCCCCCCCGCCCACCAACATTAAAATAACAAAAATGCCAAAGAATTTATGCGGCCTATCCATCAGATTTTAATTCGATCAATTTTAATCAAATGATTCGACGTTCGGTCCTAAGAAGGTGTTTGTTTACAATTCCTTATCGGTATCAAATTATATGAATTAGGAATCTGTTTTGATTTCACGTGCTCACCTATACTGTTTCGCCTCAGTTTGCGCAAAGATAGAGACCCGCCACCACCAAAAATGGGTCTGGAATTTATATTAAGTCAAAAAATAAAAAACAGCTTGTCTTGAACAACCAAAAGTTTAACAAAGTGCGAACGTTGCCCACGAAGGTGCATTGGCGATGCGCGGATTATTATTCGGATTTCAAGTGCAACGCAATGGTACATACGGACACGGACAAAAAAACTGGTATGAATCTATATCGAGCACCTCGATTATTAAACAAATTAAAAACAAATTATTAAAAACCCCGAAACCAAACTGATGTGATATTATTGCAATTTTATGTGTTATTCATGCAGTGTGATGTTAATTTTCTGTGATATTCCTGTGATGTGATGTTTTTTGAAGTGTGATATTTTTGACTGTGTTATTATTGCATGTGATGTTTTTAAATGTGTTATAGATGTAGGCCACCTACTAACCTACTATTCCACACCAATGAAATAATAAAAAGCTTGATACTACTTATGCCGGATCATCAGGGAACTCTCGAGGCCAGGCTTACTCCTAAATCATTTTCGGAGTCGCGGATGTTACTACAATGACCTTTGTTTAACGTGATCCAAGAAACCACGTTACATAATAATACAATTTACATTGCGAAATGTACAATTTTTAGTAACGGGAATGTTCCCAGAAAAAATCCGCACATCGGAATAGATTCGAAATCGACTCGATTCCGGATCGTTTTCTAGTCGAAAATGGCTCGAAACCAAGTCCGAATTTGGTGCATTGAAAAAGAGCCGAAAACAAGTCAAAAATGGCTCGAAAAGAAATCGATTCGACATATAGTTTTCGAAACCAGTGAAAAATTTTAAAAAATTTGTTAGTCTCAGGATTTGAACTCGGGACTCTCAGATTATTAAGCCCGCGCTCTACCCCTAAGCTGTCAAGATACTTAGAAACTAACTGATAAAAGACCTTGTTGAACTACAACAACAAGCATACTACTCATTTGAGCATACTATTTACATAAATACTACGTCTCGAATAGCTTAGGGGTAGAGTGCGGGCTTCATAATCTGAAAGTCCTAAGTTCGATTCCGAAGACCAAATATTTTTTAAAAATTTTCACTGTTTTAAAATATCGACTTCTTTTCGATCCATTTTCGACTCGTTTTCGGCTCTTTTTCAATGTACTAAATTCAGACTTGGTTTCGATCCATTTTCGACTCGAAAACGATCCAAAATCGAGTCGATTTCGAATCTATTCCAATGTGCGGATTTTTTCCTGGGTTTACAACACAAATCATTAACTAACTTACTTACTGAAATACAAAATTAAAAAGCTGATTGCACTAAATCCAACAAAAGTCATAAACAACAATTAAAAATAATCTAACAACAAAAAGCTATACTTATCATGTGCATTTGAACTTTTCCGCGCAACGCCATCTACGGCGATCTCAGATAAAGTCGATGAAAAAAGTAACCTACAAGTTTGTTTTTGCTATGTTTGGATAGTGCACATTTTTATTGAAACTATATGGTTGCAACTAAAGCGCATACGAAAAAAAAACAATTTTCATCCAAAAGGGTAATCATCAATTCAAAGTTCAGACCACGCGTGTGGTGCAGCCTTCTTGAAACATGGTCGTTGACAGATCGGTTTTGCGGGTAACTTTGAAATTGTAATGAATAATTATTTTTTCATGTATAGAATATTTTTTTTTATGTTTCCGATTTAATTTTCTTTTTCTTTTGTATTTTTAGGACAATTCGTTTAGACGTACGTATGACCTTAACTCATTTTCCATACGTCTCATTTATCGCCTTAAATCCAAATTTTCTATGAAGAAAAGTGATTAAGAAAATCATACGCCGGAATTCACAATGTCATTGTATTTTTTAAGTTTCATGTTTTCCAATGTTTATTATTGTTTTGTATTCGCTTTTGGATTGTTTACGTTTCCTATTTACATTTTCTGCAATTTTCTGTCTACATATTCTTAAACATTTATTACTTCTTTATTATCTGATATTCATAGATATTCATTTGATTATTAGAATTCATTGGAAACATTTATTTGTTCATAAACATTTGTTTGTTCATCAGCAATCGTTCATTAATATCAGTTTGTTTGGTAACATTCATTGTTTTTAGTTATACTAATTATTTCTCTTTTCTTAAGGATGTTATATGGTGCTGCTGTAGTCAGTAAAAAGACCAGATAATTAAAACTTTTTGAAAATGTCTTATTTTTTGTTTTTAGCATATGATAATTTTTTTGTAACCTTATGTGGACATTTTATTGACTAAATCAACAAAATATTGATAATTATCAACAATCGGTTGTATTTGGTTTTAGCTGTGACTAGCTAATCTCTCTCCATCTTAAATCTGATTGGCTGACGGTCGCAGCTGACAGCAATTTTTACCGGAAATATCTTTTTCATTCTCAAATATTTCGTAAACAAGGCTGGATATCCCATTTTTTTTTCGCCGGTGTTATTTTTGTGTTAGGATCTCAAGTTTTTTCATGTAGTTTTTTAGAAACACGAGTAACTTCGAAGATAATGAATTCTTCGTTCAAAGTTGTCAACAGCCTAACCTCGCCACAAGCGTAAAGTAAAGTGTCTAAAAAATTCAACTTTTTAAACTGGGATATCTCAAAAATTAAGCTGGACGGCCACTTTTTCTTAACGAAAATCGGTAGAACATAGTTAAAGCTATAATTAGCAACTTAAATTTTCAGAATAAATCAGAATATTCATTTAACAATAATTGCATTTAAGATGCATAGTGCTGCCCCCTCGTAGTGCTTTTGGAAAACCGACCCGATGAGAATAAAATGACAAATTTGCGAGCAAAATTAAATTTTAAAATCGTAATAATGCATGAAATTGGATGAATAACGAATGTTTATATATGAAAATGAATGGAAAATATCATTTTATCAATAATTTAAACTTTATTTGTCAAAATAAAACCGGAATTAACATCATTCTCATGACTTTTAGTACTTACTTATTGAGAGGGAGTTATAGAATCGGTAAACATACGTTGGTTAGTCATCGTTCATGTCATTGTCATTTGCTTGACATTGGAACATACAAAATCATAATAAAAACAAATCGTACGGAAGTTCTAAGGAACTTCTGGAAAATAGTGAATGAATATAATAGATCTAGTCGTTCAGTAGAACAACGACAGCGAATGTTTTCCCGATTTAAGCGAACCCGATCAAAGACTACCGAACTACTTATTCACTCCGACCAAGTTAAAAAGCGTCATATATAGAATTTAAATAATTAATAAAAAATACTTAACGCGGTATTTTATGGAAATTAAAATGACCAAAAATCGTGTCGATAAATGTTCTGAGACAAAAAATTTTTGCCCGTAAGAAATTAATGAAACTGTTTAAGTTACATTGATTTTTTACTCTCAAAGTGTGAAAAAATTTTTCCTTACGTTTTTTCCTAACGTAAATATATATACACACTATGTAATTTAATTTTTTTTAAATTAATATCTTCCATATGTTATTACATATGAACATTAAAAACAATTTACAAATCTACAAGTGGTGCTGATGAAAAATTTGATTATTCATAAAGAAATAGCGGATGTTAATGCAAAATTTGTAAATTGTTTAACAAGGGGCTGAATTGAATGATCAAAATATTACATGTTTTCATTCAATCATGAAGAACAACAAATAACTTAAAGATCAAAAACAAATCTTAGTTAACAATTGTATTTGTTATGAACAAATGTTATTTAACAAATACTATTCAAAAAAAGGTTATTAAACGAATGTTTTTTCATAAACAAATGATAGATAACAATATGAAAAAAATGTTAGTTAAATATAATAGGTTATAATCAAATGTTTACAAACAAATATTAGTTAACAATCAGATGTTTATAAACTAATGTTTCCAAACATTAAGCGTTGAGCCTCGGCCTGCCGCGCGAATAGCTAATCTTTGTCGTACACGTTGCTTATAATATTTTTTTCTCAAGTCGCACGCAAAGAGTCTCCGTGAAAACTCTTTGCGGCCTAGTAACGCGAAGACTTTCTTCGCAGACAAGAAAACATTGCCGCGATAAAGGCGTCTTCGCGCGCGCGTGGGACGATAATTAATATTATAAGTGTAAAATGGAACACAAGAACAAAATACCTGCAGTAAAGAAGAAAAAAATTAAGTACTAGGAACATTTTATTCTATGTCTCTAATTCGTTTTTAAACTCTACTATTCATATTATGAGTGTGAAATGCAACACAATAAAAAAATACTTGTAGAAGAGAAAAAGTTTTTAAAAAAATTTAAGTTCTTAAAACATTTTATTTTATTTTTTATCTATTTTCGAGCTTATTAAAATAAGTGAAAAAAGCAGAATTCAAGCAAATTTATATGCAAAGCTGTCTTACTAGAACATAAGAATATATCTTATATTTGAGTCATTATATTATTTAATCATAAATGCTTAAATATAAAATGATTGATAAAAATTACGAAAATATATATTGACTGAGGAAACTTAAAGAAGGGAAATTGGGCCGACGATTGTTTTTGTTTTCTCATTCGACATGTTGTTTAGAAAATAAAACAATTAATAACCAAATATTCGTAACTGAGATTTTCGTATTTATTCAAGGCTGAGCTATTAAAAAAATATTCTGTGTAAAATATATTTTTTCTTTCAAATCGCTATTTTTTTATATCAGCAGTTTTTTTGGTTTCGGATAACTCTTCCATAACCACGAAAACTATTTCATAAGTTTGTTCATAAACGTTCATTTGTCGATAAAAGTATTAGTTAACAATAAAATCATAAAGAATTTAACTATGAAATCGCATTTGTTAACTAACGTTTGATTATAAAAATGCGTGTGATAACTAACATTTGTTTATGAAAAATGCTATCAAACAAATTTAACTAACTTTGTTATTTAAAGTTGTATTTATTTAGGAACATTTGTATACATTTGTTTATAAAATTGCATTCGTTTACTAACATTCGTTCATAAAATTGCATTTTTAACTAACATTTCTCCATGAAAATGCGAACAAACATTTGTTTATAAACATTCGATTGTTAACTAACATTTGTCTATTAGCAATTGATGGTTAACTCACATTTGTTTATAAACATTTGATTGTCAACTAACATTTGTTTATAAACATCTGATTGTTAACTAACATTTGTTTCTAAACATTTGATCGTTAATTAACATTTGATTAGAAACATCTGATTGTTAACTAACATTTGTTTTTAAACATTGGAATGTTAACTAACAATTGTTTATAAATATTTGATTGTTAACTAGCATGTGTTTATAAACATTTGATTGTTAACTAACATTTGTTTATAAACATTTAATTGTTAACTAACATTTGTTGATAGACATTCGATTGTTAACTAACATTTGTTTATAAACATCTGATTGTTAACTAACATTTGTTGATAGACATTCGATTGTTAACTAACATTTGTTTATAAACATCTGATTGTTAACTAACATTTGTTTATAAACATTTGATTGTTAACTAACATTTGTTCATAAACATTTGATTGTTAACTCACATTTGCTTATAAACATTTGATTGTTAACTAACATTTCTTTTTTAATATCAAGTTATTTGTTGTTGTTTATGATTGAATGAAAACAAATAATACCATGATCATTCAATTCAGCCCCTTGTTAAACAATTTACAAATTTTGCATTAACATTCGCTAATTTTTTTATGAATAATTAAATTGTTTATTAGCACCACTACTAGTTTTTGTAAATTGTTTCTAATTTTCATATGTAATAACATATGAAAGATATATTAATTTGAAGAAAATTAAATTACACAGTGTCTATATCTATATATATCGGTTAGGAAAAAACTTTAGAAAAATTTTTTTCACACTTGAATGTAAAAAATAGACGTAACTTAAACAATCTCATTAATTTTTTCCGGGAAATATTTATTTTTTTTTGGAACATTTATCGAAACGATTTTAAGTCACTCTTTTTTTCATAAAATAAGGCGTAAAGTATTTTTTATCAATCATTCAAATTTTATAAATGACGCTTTTTGAGTTGGTCGGAGTAAATAAGTAGTTCGGTATCGGGTTCGCTTAAATCGGGAAAACAATCGCCGGACTTGATTAAAACTGATTTTATGTTTTCACCTTACACTACTATGTACGAAGTTTAAGCCAGATCATCCACTTTCTTTACTGATTACAAAAGTGAATCTATGTTCAACGTGTATATGGGTGATACATTTTCAAATGTTTAGCTAAACATTTCATAACAAAATTAATTATAGTGTTCATAAAAATCAATAGAAAAACTTTCATTCTAGCCTGCTAAGGACACACTTCATTTGACATACATGTCAGACATACCAGTGCCAAATCGGCACCAACTGACTTTCCACCGTTATAACTCCTTATAGATTCAGTCAAAAAATTTTAAATTTAATCTAGGTTAAAGATCATCAAATTAAAAATTTAACCATTATAACAATTTCATGGATGAACGTTTTCATTCAGTCGAAATTTCAGAAAAAACAAAACAGATTTCGCAAAAAAACAGTGCTTTATTTTCTTGATTATATTTTCTTGAAAACTTGTCGAAGGGTAAAAATTCTTTATCGCAGCTATCCTATACTATTCTACTCATATATAAAAGTGTAACTATGTTTGTTTGTTTGTTTGTTTGTGTCGAAATGGCGCTTCAACGGAGTGATAGAAACAATTTTCAACGCATCAGGCCGACTCTACGAACTTGTAGAATTAGTATACCTTATATAACGAATTAATTTTTCAACTTTCTTTCATGGAAAAATGCAAAAATTTAATGTTGGTTTTTTCACGTTCGACATTTGTTTGTGCAATTTATTATTCAGGTGTCACTACAAACATTATATCCATCATTAAACCTTCCAATCCATTAAAGTATGAAAACTAAAACCACGTTTACCACTTTTACGTGGATTTTTCCTCGCGCTTTGAGCAAATTTACTGAAATTTTTAATGTAACCTAACTTCTAAGAAAATTTCTTTATGCAGCAGTAAACAGTGCGGCGAAAGTTCATTATGTAAGACTAAATGCTGATCATAATCATACATTGGAAAGAAGAAATTCGATATTTTTTAAAAAAGGCCTATTTAAAAACAATATTGTAAAACTGACTCCGATTGAACAACGTCAACAGACATACTGGTGCGTGTTAGGCACTGCAGCATCTTTGACATCCTCTTAAATCGGCTATTTTAAAACAATCATCTCGAAACCACTACAGGGCATTATAGAAACCTCTAAAATAGTTTGTCGATCAACAACATCTTTGAAAAAAATAAAATTCTAGAATGTTCGCACGACTTTGATGAAAACGTTGGTGCCAACTCGGCATTATTTATTCATTTATTATATTTATTTATTTATTTGAAGTAGGCAGCAGTTACAAACTGGTATAAAAGTCTACATTTGAGAAGTAACGAAAATTATATAAAACAATATGAATATAAAATATTTGTTGAGATCATTTGAAAAGGGGCGGGGGGCAAATTGTAGCTCATCTCAGAGGTCCAAACAGGTGACGGTGCAGCGATGCCTTAAAGGCCTCGATGTTTGGAGCTTGGGCAATGTTCACCGGAAGCGAGTTCCACGATGAGATGACCCTGTTGCCCAGGTGGTGCTCTCGAATTTGCGTTTTGAAACGCGAAACATTTAGCCTCAGACTGTGTCCCCTTTGCAACGTCGACCTGAGGAAGATCTTTTGTAGGTCGAGGGCGCGGTACAGACCATGCAGGATACGATACGTCTCCGTGAGGTCTGCGAAGAGGCGTCTGTCAGCCAGGCTTTGCAAACTCAGTCGTCTCAGGCGCTCCTCGTATGATAAGGACTTCAGTGCCCTGGGTATCTTCGAAGCACGTCTCAGGATACCCTCCAAAGCCTTGATGTTCTTCTGGAGGTACGGGGCCCAGACTGGAGACCCAAACTCAACCATCGGAAGTACATAGGTGGTTATAACGTTCCGAAGGAGCATGGGGTCCACCTCCACGAAGGCTTTACGAACCCGGTACATGAAGGAGTTGGTCTTTTTCACCACGGCCGTGGTCTGCAGGTTCCACATCAGGTCGTCGGACCCGATGATGCCCAGATCCACCTGAGAGGTCACGGGTGCCAGCGGCATGTTCTCAAGGTGGTACACCCTGTAGGGGTTCTTCTTCTTTCCCAGGTGAAGGACGGTGCATTTCCGGGTTAAGCGGGATCATCCAGTCGTGGGACCATTGGGCCAGATTGTCAAGGTCCTGTTGGATGGAGTCACCATGGGTTGTTGGGTCCCCATAAATCTTATTATCATCCGCGTAAGCCTGGTGCTGAGATGGTGTTCGCAAATGTAGGTTGGATGAGTAAAGATTAAAGAGCAGGGGACCAAGAACAGATCCCTGGGGGACACCACTTGGTGCCAATCTGGAGGTGGATATATGGTCGCCAATCCTCGTCTGGAACATCCTGTCGCGCATGTAGGCCTCGATCTCAGAAAGAAGCTTGCCTCTGATAGCCAGATGGTGTAATTTCTGGATCAAGCGACGTTGTGGAACCTTGTCGAAGGCCTTCGAGAAATCAAGGTAGACAATGTCCACAGGCTTCCCAGAGTCCACCGCCTTGGCCCAATCCTCCAAACAGAGAAGCATGTTGGACTAGATTATGCGGCCAGGCACGAAGCCATGTTGTTGGGCGGGGATGATACCCTACTCCAGGGCGAACTCGAGGATTCGCTTCGAGAGCAGTCGCTCCAGAACCTTGGAGATAGCGCTGGTGAGGCTGATGGGCCTGTAGTTGGTCGCCAGGTGCCTGCTACCCTTTTTGAAGATCGGGGTGACCGTGGCCCTTCTCCAGCTTTCTGGGATAACAACCTCATCCGACTTCCACCGACGACTGGTGGAATGCCGTCTGGTCCACTCGAGGCCGAGCTGTCCAGCGAGCGGAGAGCTTCCTCAACGTTTTGAACAGAAAACTGGATGTCAGAAAGGTGGTTTTCCTGAGGAGGGTAATCAAGCGAGGGTAGCGGGCCCGGAGGTTCAGTTGTATAGACCTCGGCGAAGGTGTCCACGAAGATCTCAGCGATATCTGCAGGGTTTGTGATCTCAAGATCTCCCTTCTTCATGGCGTTGGGGACTAGACTCTATGAGGTGGATGCACGGTTCAGGTACGCGTAGAAGGGTTTGCCACCTTCCGCTACGATTCCAGCCTCGTACTGCTTCCTGGCCTGTCTGATGGTGTTGTTCAGATTGTTGGAATGCATCCTGTAGGCCTGGTAAGCGGCAGAGGTTTTCGACCGTTTGTACACCTCCCAGAGATTTTTTTTCTTCGTGATACCCGATAAGATGTCGTTAGACACCCAAGGTTTCTGAGGCCGCTTCCTGCGTCTCCTGCGGGAGGAGGGTGCAGCTTCACGGAGAAGAGAAATCAGAGACTCGGTGAAGTCGTCGTAATTCTGGATCAGGTCTTCCGTTGGGGGTGGAAGTTGATCCAATATCCTGGTGGAGATGAAAGAGTAGTCCAGTTTGAAGTAGGAAATCCGGGTTTCTGGTGTGTGCTGAGGCCAGGTGTTGTGGAGATGACTACGTGGTCGCTGCTTCCGATGGAGGAGTAGAGCTGGGGAGGTGAGAGAAGCTGGGGCTCGTTGGTGAGCACGAGGTCGAGGATTGATGGAGTCTGGATGCCCCTATGCCTGGTTGGTTCGTAGATCAGTTGGTCCAAGTTCGAGTCCTGCCGCGTTTCAATAAAAGCATTATCTACTTCGCGCAGGCTTTGCGGTAAGCCATGTTCCCAGGTGGTGTTAGGAGAGTTGAAATCCCTAAAGATGAAGGTAGGGGTGTTGGTGTCTCCTATACGCTGAAGCACGTTGAATAAGAGACTGTCAGTTTGTGTGACACTATAGGTCCTCGTGGGAGGACCAGAGGGCCTCCAGCTGCGGTTCCTGCAGGTGCGCCAGCGGGGTAGCGGAGATGTCGATGCCACCTAGTTGGTTCAGGACGTGGCATTAGTGGCATTGGCATTAGTGTATCCTTAGCGGGCTGGATGTAATCAAAAAACAAAAATATCAAAATCAGCAGCCTAATTTATTTCTGATCATGACAAAAAAGTTTCTCGCTGGTCTGAAGACTTTTCTTATCCTCTTTCCGTTGCAGTTTCATTATAACATGCAGTATGAGTGCAGTAAAGTTATTGACGGCCACACAACACGATGTGGCCAATTCAGTTTATTGACATAGAATAGAGTGATCAAATAAATGAGTCGAAATACGCAGCAAATGATTAAGGACTAGTATAAGGAAGCTCACGCCGTAATTTCTTTATTGGCAAGCAATAATTTTTGTATACATATGCTATTACCCGTAAATTTTACTTTTTGTATTTTTTTTAAAAGAAAGGTGTGTCCGTCTAACATCCTGTTTATGTCTTTCCATCGATCGAAGTTCCCGGAAAACGATTGAACTATATGAGGCGTTATTGTTGTGAACCATACACTTACAAAAAAAATGGTTAAAGTCAAAATCAGCTTAACCATAAAAAAAATCTCAAAAAAAAATTTTAATATTCATTCGCCATCTGGAGAACTCTTTCCTTCCCAGTGTAAATTTGAAGCAACGTACTTTTTCGAGATTAATTGTAGATTTTATTTTGCGTTTAAATCACGTAAGAACGGATTAGATATAAGTTTAGATCTTTATTATTCAATCATATTATTCACCCATATTTTGATTATTGTTCATAATCAAAATATGGGTACGATATGATGTCGTGCGTCAAAATTATGGATGTTTCAATTAATATTAATACATTTTAATTAATTATTCCGGAAATACCCTTTTTCGACACATTGCTGTAAGAAATGTTGCTATGAAATGGTATTGAATTGAAAAAAATGCAAAAGAACTCTTTATTAAATAAATAATCGAGCTACAACTATTATGGGAGGAAAAAAGCATTAGTAAAAATATTTTTGAAATTTAAAGGGTTAGTACATTGTATTTGAAAACTTATATTAAGTAATAGTGAATTATATCTTTTAAGTGTGGGAATAACAAACACCTCTCTAATTACTGATATGTTCATTTTCAACAAACAAAAATGATTTCATTTATGTATTTAAAATGAATTAAATTATAAAAAAGTGAATACTTCATTGTGATAAAATATTTATAAGCTTTACGGGATGATTACTACTTTGAACTTAAGTGTCTATTCAGAGTTTATTCAAAATTTAATTGGATCTCATTTAACATAGTTTGTATGATTCAAGTAGGCAACATTGTTTTGAAATCTTGGCTGTTAGATTATACGACGCATCGTTGCAAAAGGGGCATGCGAATTCAAAGGCAACTCAAACAATGCGATTGGAACATATTGTTCAGCATCCGGACTATTCTGATTTAAATTTTCGGGCTTTCCATTTGCTGATGTGCGTTTCTGGACCGAACAATACGGGTTTCACTGGAGGGGCAATTTATATAGTAATTCATACTAGATTGTGCTACTTCATATTGTAGTCTAAAAGATGAAACTTGAGTCTATTCGCATTAATTAATATTGTCGTAATATTAATCAGTCTTAATTTCTTATGACTTACTGATTCGAAGAATGTTCTGTGGAACAAAGAATGCACAATAAAACAAAATATCGAAAAATCGAACACTTTAATAGAATAATACGAACTCTGTATAATTCATGTATGAACTATGGCCAGTACATACTTATTTTAACATTACGTATGATTATTAGGTTCAGTAAAATCATTTAAATGCATACACATAAAAACTATTTTTTTCTAATGAGCAGTTCCTTGTAAAAATAAAAAGACGATTTTCTTATCGCAATAATTCTTACCAATTCTCAATAATTGGTAAAAATTTTTTAATACTTTTGAGAAAATTTTGAACCCCTTTTGTACATTGAAAATGCTTTTTTTAAGAATATTTATTGAAGCTAAAAAGGAAACGAAAAGTTTTCTTTCTCGTCCTGAAAATGTGCAACAGAGTATGTTTCCCTTCTTTGTGTTAAGCACAAATCGTATTTTCACGCAGCGTGCAAACTTTCGCGGAAGGCGCATACGCACATCTATTTTGCGTAATTTTCTTGGAAAAATCGCTCGTTTGCCTTGTTATTTGGTACACTGATTAACCACAATTCTAAACATCTTGCATCTTTACAAAAATTTTCAATCTAACTATCCAATCGAAGTCTTGGCTAGTTTTCAGGAACAAAATTCATCCTGTGCTCTTTATACCTTTAACGTAGGACAATTTGATGTGAATGTTCATATTTTTTCTAAACGTGCAACAATCAGTGAATGAATTTCCAAAGTGCAGAGGGATAAAGTACGATGATTTTAAATGAAAAGGTAATGGATTGTGACCGGAGATCATTTCCAGTCGTCATTGTTGGCCAACAGAGACGCACATCACCCAGGGGGATCAAATCTTGCGTTAGGACGCCTTAATTTATGACCACTGGGTCATTCATTGCCTCTTGATTCTGGCGTACACCAAAAGCATCGATGTTTTTACATGTTTCAAGTAAACTTTCCGCTTCGATTGGTGCCCCATTTACGAGATCTGCTATGTTACAGAGTCAATCGTCTGCTCGTCTTCACGCTTTTGCGAACAGAGAAACGATAACTTCTACATCACGCGATCTCAAATTGTTTTCTACTTCTACGATATACAATATCTAAAATTTAATGTATATGTTAAATGTAAAATTAAAAATGAATTCCAGTCAAACTAACAAGTGTGGCTAATTACGCCATAGACGTCTCTCTAGTAAACAATTCAAAAACAAATGAAAAATATTGATAACAAATTATAATTCAGTTTTTCTTAATTAAAGGTCGAGATATATAAAATTAACGTGGTCAATTATCGAATTGCTGTACTTGGAACTTGAATTTTTCAAAGAGAGGTGGAGATGGTGCAGCTCTGTTGCCACAAAGCTTCCAATTAGCGGCGTAGACGCCCCTCAGGTCACCACAGTGTGCAGCAACCTCCGCTTCGTTGGCAAGGTCCTTGTAGAAGTTCCTCTTGTCCTCTCGCGCCATCTGCTTGACCGCTTTTTCGGCGGCGTTGTACGCTTCCTGAGCCAATCGTTTGTCTTCGCGTGAACAGGCTGCGTGGAGTTGAGCCTTGAGTCCTCTTCTGGTTTCGATCTGTTTCCAGGTCTCGTCACTGATCCAGTGCTTCCGATGGTGTTGTTGGAAGCCTAGGGTTTCCACTGCACACACTCTCAAGGTGTTCGTCAAGTTCTCCCAGGAGTGCTCGACGTTGAAGTGGAAGGACTGGTTGATTTTGCCCACAAATTCTTGGGCAATCTCCCGAAAATGGAAGCGCTGGATGTCGTAGCGTTTCCTTGCTTTCGTCTGGTGGTATGACGCTTTAAGGCGGATCTTCACGATTCCTAGCAGCAGCTGGTGGTCGCTGAAGATGTCGGCTTCACGAATGGTTTTCACATCCTGTAGGGAGCCGAGGAATCTTCTGCTGATTAAGAAGTAGTCGATTTGGTTCCTAGTAACTCCATCTGGGGATTGCCAAGTGTATTTGTGGATGTCCTTGTGTAGAAATTACGAGTCCTGTAGTGACAGCTATTTGTCTTCTTATCATTACTTTAGCCCCGATTTTAATTCATTATCATTTAATGAATATATTAATGAATGATTAATTATGGATGAATAATTAATAAATGATATTTTAAATCAATATCATTTGTAAGTTCGCTTCTGATGGTATTTCATATTGTTCACTATCGTTTACCTTATATATTCGATTAAGATTAAAAAAAAATTTATTCGATGTTAATTAATTTTTTTATTTATTTATAGCAATTTGTTAGTTTGATCGGGTCAGAAATTATTTCTATTTGTTTGCTTTTAATGGCATCTTATTGTTAACCACTTTTTACGAAATATTTTTAATTAAAAAAAAATAATATAATTTAGGCTACGCCCCTTTGCGTACGTGAAATCGAAAAAATAGCACTTTTTGACTCCTTCAAAAACGATCAAGGGGTTGAGGAAAAAAATCGTTCTTTGCGTCATTTTGCACAGCTTAGGCGTGCAGGTAAATCGCAACCATGAACGACCTTCTCGCATAGTTGTTTCATAGTTTTTCAACTATGCCAAAACCCCATAAAGTTTATTCTTGAAAAGAAGGCACACTTGTTGTGCTCTGGCGGTAGTTGGCCAGAGGCACTGCCGTGCCTCCTGATATAAATATTTCGTTCAAAAGACTGAATCATGACTTTCAAAAATATCGTTCCATGTGAAATAACTTTTTTTACCGTCACTCTAGATCGTTTAACTGAAAATACTTTTTATTTTTTGTTTAGAATGGGTGTTTCGTGATGAATATCAAGACAATATTATTTTTCCGAATTTGCCGTCTTTTCCCTTCCGTTCACGAAGAATTGTTTTTTTTTTTTACTGAGATCTCACGAGTCTACGTTTATTCTCAAAAATAGAGGCCTATATCTGATTTTTTATAAATATTCTCCTGTGTTCTTCTAAGATTAACGATCATCGATGATTAGTGTTTCGTCATGAGTGTCAAAATAAATTATTAGGATGCTTACTTTTAAAAGGAGGATTATAATAGACTGGTTACCCGACAACGGCCACCTAGGAAGAAACAATTCATATTGTTGAAGAATTTTAACGATCATTTATGATACTAAATACACTTATCATTCGTTTTTTACCGAACAGAAAGATAAAATTAATCGATCAACCTCCTTTAATAATCACAAATGAATTTAGTCTAAGCGGGCAATTATTGTTCCATTGCAAACGAAATTATATGTTATATATATATTTTTAATATTTTAGTTATATTTCTTGCGTGTTTCAAAATAACGTCATTAAAAAATTATACTTAGAATTTAGGAACGCGTTTCGTCTCGACTTTTATGATCGGATGTAAAGAACTGATTTTTGACTCTTATAATTCAATTTTTCATTCAATTTCGACAAACTGGACGTCTAGAGTTATTTCCAGATGTGAATTTTCCTCGGAAAAGTACTCGACGGCGCTAGGACTCGGTTTTGTAACGCGAGTCTTTTATGTTTGAACCTAGTCTCCATGGTTCGAACGAACCAAAGACTTGTTCATCGCGACTATTTATTGCTTGCTCTTCGCCAATCAGGCAATGAAACGCATATTCATTTTTGAGAAATTCAGTTCGAAGGCCGAGCCACCGAAGCACAAGTCCAGGGCACGCAGCCCCAGTTCGCTTCCGAGGTTCAATACGAGTACATCGCGACGTGATCGGTTGCCCTCTTTAGTTAATTTAGTTTTGATACTTATACGTTTTGATTCATCTAATTCAATCTCACCCGCAGCTTGTATAAATTCATCAAGAGGTTCTTATGCCGAAAGGCTTTTCTTCTGGGAGTTGTCTCAGAGGAATGAATGTTCATATTTATTTCCTCCAAATCGACGTATTTTAATTTAATCCTTTCCTAAACGAAACTTAGCCAAAGTGCGCGAACACGCAATTTGGCTACGCGACGATCGAATTTTATAAGTTCGACCGTACAATTATTAATTGTATTTTTTTTATTCAAATTGCAATGACTCACTCAAGACTTATTGGATAATAAACTATTATTTTGATATAGATTTTGTCCTACTTTGCAACCTCTCAAAAACGTTTCGCTTCAAATAAAATGTAAAGTCTTTTTCTTATTTGCTGAATTATATCTGAAAACAGTAAAAAAGTTGTAAATCATATAACTAATGCAAAAAAAAGAAGCAATTGTTAACATGCGTTTAAGTGTGGCTGAAGGCGCTATCTTCGACGGCATTTTATTATTTTAGGTGATTTATTCAGAGTCTGCTAACTCCTAATTGATTAGTTGGAATATTGATTGAGTAGAGGCCTTACGCCAAATTCCCAGTGAACAGAACGCCGATGAACAAGCTGGGTGGCCGAGTATCGTCTTGTTTATGATTTTATCCTGACCACTTGCGCTAAACTTTTCCAAACCGTCATTTCCATTAACGATTTTAATCGGTTTCCCACGTTTCGATTATTCAAGCAATTGTTACTTTTTTATCGTTTCTTATTGTTATAATCCATGAAATAAACCAAAAGTATGATTTTAACTGCAAAATCTCAGACGATTAACTGTAACAATTTTGCGGACATTAGTTGGATAAAACTTTTATGATTTACTTATTTAAATTGTTCAACGTCGCACAAATCAAAAAAATCCCGCAATTTCAACATCAGCTTCTCTTCTTAGTGCGTGGAATATTTTATTAATAAAAATATCTTAAAAATATTGCATTCGCAAAAAAATTTTATCATCTTTACAAAGTTGAACTCTCGTATCAAAAGTGTTATATGCTTACGAAACAAGTTTTCTTACGTGACTTGAGCCCTGCAATCTTGATATGCATGGTTGTATTCTTCTTATTTCAAAAATTAAATGGAATGTTTTTGGGCTGACTTTTGGAACAGAAGTCATATTGAGACAAGATCAAAATCTGTCAAGGAGCCAGAATCTAATTTGACATTCAAACAAAAGTTTCTTTTAATATATGCTTTACATTTTGACTCAAAACGTGAATTAAAATTATAATCTACATTTTCTAAAAATCATAAATTTTTTAATGAAAATATCAGTTTTTGACTGAAAAAAAACTGTTAATTGCAAGAAGATGAATGAGAATTGTGCTTTTAGAGAAGAAAAAAGCCAGGCGATAGCCTTAATGTTGCTATCGCAGAATCTTTAACCTGTAGCATCGTGATGCCAAGTTGAGACGAAGGAATTGACAAAGATCTGATGGGATATCGGCGTCGCGTGGACTGGTTGTGAAAAGAAGAGTAAAGAGGAGAAGCAACCAAACAAGATTGGTGGCACGCATTCAGAGACGTCGTGCAGCATCGCGTCGGCATGGTCTCTGAGGTCAGACGATTTAGCCCCGCGCCACGTAACTAGCGCGAGATACGCATCTTCTGGGAACGCTCATTCCTTCTTGCGCGCAGCACGTACAATGCAAAAAAATCGAATAAAATCATATATAAACGACTACGTGCAAAAACAAACGACGTAGGTACGAGTCCGTGAAAAAGTGTACAAGTGCGTGTCATTTAGAGTCGTGTCGCTAAGAGATGCTGGTATTCACGCATCCATCGTTCACAATGAGTGTCAAATAGTTACCATGCACTCTGATAATTGTCAGACGACAATTGATCAATAAATAAGATCTTCTTTTTCGCAATTTTTATCTTAGTATGAATAGCAAATTGAGCAAAAATTGAATATATTGGAAAAAATGACAAAATTAATTGAATTTACAGCTTTAAAACATTAAATTATAAACAGAACGTTTATAAACGTTGTTACTAAAAGTTAAACTCGAATTTAAATTTATAATATATTTGAGAAGAGAAGAAAAGTACTTCAAAATATCGCACGGAAGATAAGCTCAAGTCTGGAGCATTGAGTTAAAAAATGTTATATCCATCTCAGGGCCCCGTCACGTCGAGGTCAACGGGCCCATCGCAGTGACTGCGACATGAATGAAAACTAGATGCAGCCGCGAAGTGGCGGAAGATCACCTGAATGGAGCCTCGCGGCCAGACAAGAAAGAGCGCAACAAAATCGCGAGAGCTCTTGGAGCTTTTATTTGTTTTAGCAATAAACTCGCATTACACCATGGCCTCGAGTGAACATTTTTTAGTTTGTTTCATTGCAGCGCGTGTTTTTCTACCGACTTGATTCACAGTTGAATGAAATGAAATAAAATCAGTCAACACATTCACGACTGCTGTCTTCAGTTTTCTTATAATTTTATTTTATAGAATTATTTATATCTATATGATTTGCATTCCCATTACAAAATTACCGAACAATTTTTCTGATGTATGTAAAATAGATTAATAACCCTTGTAAAAAGATCCGTATATTGTCCATGTAAGAAGAATATATTGACACTATATTATTCACGAAATAATTTATTGTCCCTATAATGACCATGCATAGTTAACAATATAATTAATTAACAATATATTGACAATATATGTATGACAATCAAAATTCTATTCTTTGCAATACATTGTTAATTTCTTTGTTATTTCTTCGTTAAACAAATATTGTTATTTTAAATTCTCTAAAACTTTTTTTCTGATATTTAAAAATTTTTTTATAATAAAACATTTAATATCACCGATCTTGTGAAAAGTCTATCTTTTGCGAATAGAAGCTTGTGATTTTCAATAGACAATTGCTAATAGTAATTTGTTAATAATTTTAATTAATTCTTTAGTAACAAAAGATTAAATTATTCAGAAAGATTAGCTTTATTGACTTTCTATAGTATATATGGATCCTTATAGTTTATCATAGTTCTTAATTAAAAAAATTATGAATAAATTTTTAAATAACTTTTCGGATGTGGTTAAAAAGTTTAAAGATTTATAACAAAATAACATTATAGAAAGTATTATTGACAAAAAGACATTCGCATTGAACTATTTCCAATAAAAAATAGTCATTAAGTTTGTGGCTGATTTCGATAGAAGAATTTATCGAAGCAGATGGAGCAGTGTACAACAACGCGGACTGATACCCTCAAGGGCCTGGGACCGATATTCGTGCTAGAATAAAATTAAACTGATAAGAGTAGCCAAGTACTTGAATAAATGCTATGATATAAAAAAATTGTTGGTCAAGTAAAAATTTAGGAAGAATGAGTAAATTACGCAGTTTCGTTCTGTCAATAATCATAACACTATGACGCGTATTAGCAGTTACAGATAACAAAAAAGCAGAAATAGATACCGAAATTTTTTGGTTTAAAAAGCTAATTTCAGGTACTTGGCGAGCCACCGCGACAATGTCAAAAAACCTAAGTTTTCGACTAGTGAATTCTAATTTTTTGGATGTTACATGGATTGTTCTAGTACTCAAAAACTTCTAATACTTTAGCAGACAAGTTTAAATATTTAATTCCAGTATTTGCTGCGAAAAAATGGCTGTCTAGTTTCGAAGAAAGTAGATTCGTATTTTACTTTTGAAATTGGTAGAAAATTTTTGTTTTCTATTTTTTTGTTTATTCCAGTACTTATCCAACAGTAAAAGTGTTCCGCCAAGAAATATTGTTATTATTATAGAATTTTTGCCAATTTTTGGAACATATAATGATATTTGCATTGGAATGACAATATTCAAATATTGACAAATTTCGAAGACTTTCAATTAGTTGTAAACTTTACTACTGGTACGAGTGAAGAATAAATTGAAGACTTTCAATCAGTTGTACACTTTACTACTGGTAGGAGTAAAGAATACATTAAGGAATCCTACAAATTTTGCAATTAAAAATGAATAGGTTCGATTCTTAAAACATTTATTTTTGAGACTTTGTATGAGTGACTTTTCCGAAAGCTTGAACAGCTGTTTTCAATGTGTTTTCTTTACATCATAATACATTTTCTTCGAAATCAGCAGATACAATCATTTGATATGATAGGAAGATTACGTTTCATTTTACAATTTTTAAAGAATTCTCGACCTCATTTTTTTCATTTCCGCATCGTCCTCAAGGATTATAACACTGAACAATAAAAATTTCTAAAAAAATTTTAGTTTAAAAATATTGAATTATTATGTCCAATATATCAACAAATTGGAATCAGACTTGTTAAGAATGAATCTAAAAACAATTTATGTTAATTTTTATAAATACTGCAGAGGTGGGAGCTTGTTGTGTAAATTTTGATGCTAAGTTTAGCTACGAAAGCGTTATGCTTAGATATTCAATAACTGAAGCCTGCTGGTTTAAATACAAAATTTAATTGAAATATCTGTTTTTGAATAAAGGGAACCGAGGTAATTGTGACGCTTCGGGATAAATGTAAAACGCTTAACAACTTAATGAAGAAACACTATCAATTTGTTGTTTAATCATATTATGACTTCTCTATAGTGAATTGACTTGTACAAATAAAAAAATTATAGCAATGAACTGTTAATCGTGAAAAATAAGAGGTACCACAATAACCTCACGGCAAACCAATTAACTCGGTATTTAAATTAGCAGGCTTTAGTTTTTAAAAATCTGAGCAAAATTTAATTGAGAAGTGTTGCGTATGACGTTCCATTCATAATTTTTAATGTGTAAGTTGTGTTTGAATATTTGTAATTAAACTCAAGAATTTTTACAACAATTCAAGTCATCGATATATCTGTCTATTCAATTATCTATCTATTTGAGTGTAAATGCCTTGCTCAAATTATCAAAATTTTTCTTGTAGATTTATACCAAAACTTGTACACTTAATTTAGTTTCAAACTTTATTATCGTATTCATTTTGGTAACTTTGAGGAGTTATGCGCCTGTAATAGTTTACTAGTAGGTGTAAGGTAATCGTATATATTTATAATAAAATGTCTGCAAAAGGATTATATATGATGAATCCAATAATATTTTTAAAGGATACATTCTTAAAACTCCTGAGAAAATTAGATATATATTATTAAGTATCACTATAAATTCAAATTTCATTTTACCGATTTCATTGAATTGCACGATAACTGAAATTATATAATATGAAAGAAAATGAAAGAATACAGCAGTACCTAGTTGTTGTCGCGGTGGCTCGCCAAGTATCTGAAATTAGCTTTTTAAACCAAAAAATTTCGGTAACTATTTCTGCTTTTTTGTTATCTGTAACTGCTAATACGCGTCATGGTGTTCTGATTATAGACAGAACGAAACTGCGTAATTTACTCATTCTTCCCAAATTTTTACTTGACCAACAATTTTTTTTATATCATAACATTTATTCAAGTACTTGGCCACTCTTATCAGTTTTACTGAATTTTTAATATATATCATAACATTTTTATAAGTACTCGGCCATCCCATTTATTTATTTATCAACATTAATTCATTTTTTACGCTTTTAACACTTTCTTTTAATTTATTGTCATATTTCAATTATGAATAAACATAAATCGTTTGTTAATGTTTTTTTCATTTGTTAATGAAAACTATTAATTGTGAAAATACTTTTGTTTATTAGGATTTATTTATGAATGTTCATTTGTTTAATAACATTTGTTGATAAACAATTAATCGATTGTTATACTTCTTTGTTATTGTTGATAAATATTCATTTTTTAATTCACATTCACTTATGAATATTCATTTATTCATTTACATTTAATTATAAACATTCTCATGTTCATTTACATTTGTTTATACACATCAATTCGTTTATTTACATTTGTTTATAAACATTCATTTGTTAATTAACATTTGTTCATAAACATTCATTTGTTAATTAACATTTGTTTATAAACATTCATTTGTTAATTAACATTCGTTTACAAACATTCGTTTGTTAATTGATATTTGTTTATAAACATTCATTTGTTAATTAACATTTGTTTTTAAACATTCATTTGTTAATTAACATTTGTTTTTGAACATTCATTTGTTAATTAACATTTGTTAATAACATTCATTTGTTAATTAACATTTGTATATAACATTTATTTGTTAATAACATTGATTTGTTAATTAAAATTTGTTTATGAAAATTCGTTTGTTAATCAACATTTTTCATAATTATTCATTTGTTGATTAACATTTGTTCAGAAACATTCATTTGTTAAAACATTCATTTGTTAATTCACATTTGTTTATTAAACATTCATTTGTTAATTATTATTATTAGTTTTCCGTTTATTTTATGAACATTCATTTGGTCATTAAGGTTTGTTTATAATCATTAATTATTAATTAATAACTTGTTTTTTTTTATTTTTTTTATTTCATTAACATTCGCTATTATTATACATTTATTTATATAAATTATATAAACCAATTGCTATAGAATTAATAAATTTTTTAATAATTAACAAAAAAAAGGCATGCGTGCCAGGGCTGAAAAACGTGCCCGGCGAAAACAGAAAAAAAAGAAATTTTTTTTGCATTTTTACGTTTTTTCAATGCTTCATAACTCTGCCATTTCCCTACCGATTTTAACTTTTTTTTTCAATTTGTTCGTCTCCGCGAGACCTACAAAATGTTTCAAATAACTTTTTTGTTTAAAGCGTTCCGACGGAGTTATTGTGATCGGAAAAGTGCCTTTAGCTTGCACGAGATAAAAAGACACTGCAGGTCTCGTCGTATCGTACCTCGTATATCTCATATTATAAAAAAACTATTTTAAAACATTTTTTTTGTAAAGAAAAGGAGGTACTTGGCCAGAGACACTGCCGTGTCTCCTGATTTTATAATTTTAATGTATCGTCAATATATTACTAATGTATGGTTAATAGATTGTCAATATACGGTTTGTATTGTATGGTCAATAGATTGTCAATAGATTGTCAATAGATTGTCAATATATTGTTAATATATGATCTTTTTTACAAGGGAAACGATATTTCAACGATATTTTATATCAGAATAAATATGTATACAAGGACAAAGTCCAACGTATTTCAGTTATACGATGTCGGCCGCCTGACTTCAAACGTGAACTAAAATTTTAGTTGGTATGTATTAATTGGAAGTTTTTTGCACGATCTCGCGGCACGAATAAGATATAAAAATGTCTCCCAGTCTTGAAGTACTTGGTAATGACATTAATGAATAAATACATTCAATTTAATGGACCGCGCCAGAAATATACAAATACATGGTATAAAATGTTGTTACCTTTTCTGTAATAAAAAAATTACTCCTGAAAAAGATAGTTACTTTAATTTTTGGTTTTAAGATTTCTGATCGTTGTCAAATTTTGGCTAACATTTTTTCTGCGTAAGATGCGTGTTGCATCTTGCATCCAAGTAAAATCTGAAACGTCACTCAAAGTGTGGGAACCTTTTGTAAAGCCGTCGGCTTTCTATAACGCACGTGAGTGCGATCTGAATTCAAATTAACTTGCTTTTCTTGGATAAACACGTAAATCTATGGCAGCATCATGTTGTCGAAAGTGACAGCGTGGAAGATGCAGTTCCATATATACTGTTCTGTTAAAAGCTATCTTGTTAAATTGATCAAAAAATTATAACATATCAAAATCAATTGCACTGCATTTAATTCTCTTTAAAACTTTTACTCTCAGAATTCGAATACGTGAAAATTTCACTTTCCTGAAAAGTAAAAGAGTTTATCACTTTTGAATAAGTCAAATATCGATTATTGATAAGGGAATTTTTATTTTACACCCGAATAAGTGAAATACCACTTTTTGATGATGGAATAACTTTGGTCGTCGTTGATGACTATAGACGACATCTCATTCGTTAATTCAATTGAATTATTTAACGAAATGAAAATCTTTAATTTTTTATACTTTGTCATATTTCTAATATGCACAAATCTCACATCAAAAATTAATAGTTGTAAGACTGGAGATCACAAACTGGTATTTTTGAAACTACCATTTTTGGAAGAATGATTATTAGTGATTGATTGATTCTCGAGTGTTCTTAGACGAAAGAATTATGTTTTTGATTTACACAGTGAAAAACGAAGTATTAAATTTTACTCAATATATTCATCAACTTAGTTGCTGCGATGCCACTTATCAAATTTTACTTTGTGCGAATAGTAATTATTTATTTTGAGGCATTTTTGTAAAAAAATTCAATTTTCAGCCGATTTTTCAATATGCCCTAAAAAACTGAATCTAACTTCTACGCGTCTTAAATATTACTAATCTGAAATATAATAATCTACGGTACAATTTTTTTATTTATTGTACCCCATAAGTGTGAATCTTATTTCATCGGATGTAAAATAAATATGATCCAACTATATCTAGCATTATATCATTTACTTTGAGCACAAGATTAACTTTTCTCAAGGATAAAATTTGAACAATTAGTGCCTGATTTACATATAACTAATTCATATCGTGCATCATTTCAAACGAGCTGATATCTACGTTCTTTAATCAATGAGCAGCATTCTCTAAAATCTCAAATGTCTAGCGCATCAAACACACAAAACGCAATCTTACGGTTGTCAATCCTGTTGCCCCATTTACAAAAATCTTTCATTTTTCAACATTTGGTACAAGTCTGGAAATCCCGTGGGCAATCAGACCTTCCCCTTCAAGTTCAAAAGAAACATAAAAAATGATCAGATAAAAACTATAGCACTGTAAAATCAAACAGAATCAAAAACAACAAATCATAAATGAAGAAGCAAACAATAATAAAACAAATAAAAGAAAATTGTTTTATTATTATAAAAATAAATAGCAAAATGGATGATTACTTGCTACAAAACGCACTGTAATAATGAACAATGATGGCAGCTGTTGCCAACTTAAAATGATAAAAATCACTGTAGTGATATTAAGAAAAAGTTTTTATTTTTGCATTGAAAAAATCAGTTGATACATCAAGTTTTCATTGTATCTTCAGCGTTATATTTGAAAGAAAAATACTTTTAGTGTCAATGAAAACGTCGAAAAATTCTTTGATCGATCAAATGTTTTTAGACAATTTTTTAATCATTCACATCATTTTTTGATTCCTACAAAGCTGGTTTCTACTCTCAGGATAAAAAGGACCAAGGAATAATTCGAATACTCGTTTAAAGTTATTTAATGATCAGTAAAATTTTTATCAAAAATAATATATATTTTTCACTATAGTTAGCTTAAAACTGTTATAGCAGTTTTAAACTTTAACTTCTTGAAATATCTGAAAACAATAAAGTTCTTTTAAGTGACATAATTTGAAGCAAAGTAACGTCTAAGCAAATTGTTCAACGAGCGTTTGAGGTTTTGACTGGATACCCACTTTAGAAAGCTGCGTTGCGTGCAACAAAGAGGTTTATTAGCTCCTTTTGAAACAGGCAAATAAAGGTAAGCCTCGGACTTAGGATCATCTAGAGAATTGTATGAAGGGATAGAGTAATCGCAAGGGTTATTCGTTGGCCTGTGCAACCAGAATTGAACCAGAGGAAAAAGAATCTCCAGATCCCTCGTCATCATGGGTGGTGAGAGCTTTGCCAAAGAGAACCGACTTATGCACTCGAAATCTCGCGACCCCTTGCTCAAAAAAACATGGCGGACAACCCGAAGCGACATTTTATTTTTTGCATTCGAGCAAGGGTGCCAAACGCTTAATAAAACCAGATTGCTCTGCAGTTGTCTATTGTCACGCACTAATTAATTCCGAAACTATTGTTTCATGTTTACCCATCTTCATTATTTTCATAATATTATGTATCATAATAATAGACTATGGATCTACCGTTGAAGTCTCCAACACATACTCGTGCACTTTAATACAAACCTTTATCAAATACCGTTAATGAAAAAGCACGATATGCATTAGATAAGCTTGTTGTTTTATTAAAAGAAATCTTTCTATGCCGCTTGAAATTACTTTTCCTCTTTTTTATAATACCTTTTTATCCTTTCAAAATAGCGTCTTAATTTCAATCATGTTTGCACAATGCGTTGATCTGATTGGGTGGCGGCCGACTGAACATTACAGTGATCCAAGAGGAAATATTGGCAATTAGTCAGGCAGCCGATCCGCTGGCCTCACCGCAAATGCCGGTAAGCGTAGTCTCGTCACGTAAATAGCAATGAGAGTCGCGCTGGTCACTCTCTCGAATAGGCTGCGGTAGGTACTCGAACAAAATTCAAAACACTGCCATGATCTCTGGCAATCAAGCAGCGTAGGCTGACTAGTTTGTTCTAATCAGTGCTGACCGCAGAAGCTAACTTAATCAGCTAACGAACCTTCACTTTACCGGCCAATCCCCGCGGACCGCTGGACCGAGCACTCTACCCTGCAATGCAAACACTTACGTCGTCAAATTTAATTCCAATAACAAATCGTATGCTCTCTCATCAAGTTGCTAGTTAAATTTGTTACTATTGATCCTCATCGTTCAAGAAACGGCGATGTTTTTCACTGCTGTTTGGCCCCAAAGGAAATGAATGTGGTGGTACGTATTTCTCAGGCTCACAATTTATCATCTATTCTGCGCATTCAAAGTATTTCAAGACAGTTTATTTCAAATGATTTTTAGTAAATTACGAATTTAAAATTAAAACGATTTCAATTTTTAATTAAAAAACTACAAAAAATTCGAGACTTAGCATTCATTATATAACTATAGTTCTAGTTATCATGTAATGATTTATTTTCTACACTTGTTAATCATACTTGCAGCAAACTTGCAGCAAAATTTCCAGAAGGGTCATGCAGGGTATCCTTCCTTTCCTATCCTATCCTTACTATCCTATCCTACTCATATATAAAAGTGTAACTATGTTTGTTGTTTGATAGAAACAATTTTCAACGCATCAGGGTGACTCTACGAACTCTCAGAATTACTATAGGCTACATAACGAATTGATTTTTTAACTTTCTTTCATGAAAAATTGCACAAATTTAATTTTGGTTTTTTTCACGTTCGACATTTTTTTGTCCAATTTATTATTCAGGTGTCACTACAAACATTATATCCATCATCAAACCTTCTAATCAATTAAACTATGAAAATTGAAACCACGTTCACCACCTTTACGTGGGTTTTTTCTCGCGCTTTGCGCAAATTTACTAAAATTAATGTAACCTAACTTCTAAGAAAATTTCTTTATGTACCAGCACACAGTGTCGCAAAGGTGATGGCCGTGCGAAGCACGGCCGATCAGCTAGTGTGATAATAAACGGTCAATGATCTGAAGATCTAGTATTCTATACTACTCTAGTATCAATAATCTAATAGTCAAATCATCTAGTACTTTGAACCTCAATGATCCAATACTTCTCCTCATCTAAATGGACACTATCAGCGAGTAATTTGAAGACCAAGGAGGTATGGTGGTTAATCGCATCAAAAATCGGTTAGTGATTTGGGCGTACGTTTGCTCGGGGGAGATTCGCATGCGACGCAAATGCGCTTGAAAGCCGGTTGCCGATGGATAAATTGAAATTTGAAAACGGACAGGTGAGTAAGTGGCAGTCTGGTTGGTAAGCACGCGCGGCTTCTTTAATGTTGGATCATACTTCTGTTTGTCTGATGGCAGAGACCGAGCGTGTGTTCAACGTCGCAGTGTAGAAACGATGCCGACTCATTGTGCGAACGGATCACCGGATATACGCGGAACAAATAAACGCAACGGAACCCACAGAAACCGCCAGGCTCAATCCACAAATCGGTGCCTCGTCGTCATGCAAATGCGAGACATCTCGCGACCACGTCCAGACCACACACAACGATCCTGGAGAGCGCGCACCGGCTTTTTTTTATTGTCAACTGCAGAACACTTTCATTAACCTGCGCTTGTACTTCACAATTGTTTCTCGTTAATGATCGTTGCCCTTATACTCCCTTCTTAAAATCTCATCAAAATTCAATCATGATTCGTTTACTTAAATTTTACTATGGTAAGTTAGGCTTATAAGCTAGTTTATGAAGTGTCAGTCATTATGGGGAATGTCCAATTGCCCACGGGATTTCCAGACTCGTATCAAATGTTGAAAAATGAAATGAGTCGCGGGCGAATGAGATTTTTCTCAATGAGGCAACAGGATTGACAAACGTAAGTTTGCGTTTTGAGTGTTTGATGCGCTAGACATTTGAGATTTGTAGAGAATGCTGCTCATTGATTGAAGAACGTAGCTATCAGCTCGTTTTAACACTAGAAGGACGGACGACACTAAATCTATGTTTTCCGAATTTTATTTCCTCACTACTTTTGTTTAATTTCATAAGAAACTTATTTCTTTTGTGAATTTTAGCGTTAAGGAAATGCTATTTTTTTGCGTTGTTTTCGAGAAAAAAAACATTCTACCTAGAAGGACGGGCAACACTAATTTTGTGTAGTTTATCGTTGACACATTTTATTTCTATTTTTTCATAAAAACAAACTTCATCAATAATGTTTGATATTAGTGTTTTATAGTTAAATAATAACATTTTATTGTTATTGGACATGTTAAATAGATTATTATTATAATCAAACATGCACTTCTTGCAGTAAACAAGTCTGTAGGAAGTGCACGGGCAAAGACAAGTACACGTGCATTAAAAATAGTTTTCATATTGTTTAATGTTGAAATTATTTTTTTAAGGTTTTTACACGATAGTATATCGTTAAAACTCGTTAGAACCCTGTAAAAAAGATATTTACATTCAAATCTTTTTATGGAGGTTGTATCGCGAGCCCCTCACCGAGATGAGCAAAATTTTCAAAGAAATGTCAGGGAAAAGTAACCAATGAAATGTAACAACTTGTCAAAAACATTCTTATAAACATTGTGTGAAAGTTTTACATACTTTGATTGTGCCGTTTTAAAATAATCAAACGTTGAAAATGTCATGAGTTGTCATGTGCCGCCATCTATAACCTCAAACACTTCAAAATTTTTTATTAGGAAATATTAGGAAATATTAGGAAATTAATAGATATTAGGAAAAAAAATATCAGGAAAATTGATTAGGAAAATTGGATTAGGAAAATTGGATTAGGAAAACTGTACCCTAATCCAGATTTTGAGTCATCATTTCTCGAAAACGAGACAGCCGAAGTAGCTAAGATTTTCACACAATGTTTATGAATATATTTTCTTCGAATATGAAAGTTTTGAACTTTCTGACACTCATTTAAACTTGACGATACAACCTTACACAAAATTAGTGACGTCCGTCCTTATAGGTATACGAAAAGTCCAGTACTTCTAGTGTTAAATGATGCGCGATATGAATTAGTTATATGTAAATCAGGCACTAATTGCTTAAATTTTATCCTTGACAAAAGTTGATCTTGTGCTCAAAGTGAATGAGAGTTTTTTGAATAACTGTATTAATAATTGTGCTCAATAAAGTTAGACCATGTTTCTTTTACATCCGATAAAATGAGATTCACACTTATGGGGTACAATAAATGAAAAAATTGGACCTTAGATTATTATATTTCAGATAAGTAATAGTTAAGGCGCGTAGAAGTTACAGCCAGTTTTTTAGGGCACACCGCTTTAAGATTCATTTGATTGAGTGTCCAAATGATTTAGTCGCATGTACTTAATTGATGAAAATAAATTTGAGTCCCTTTTATGTCAGGTCCTTATATTTAGCGTGCATAACAATGAGACACAATAAATGAGAGATGTGTATGCGAGAAACTTTTATTTTGTGCTCAAGTAGTTTGAGTTTTTTTTCAATTTGAACGGGCCTTTCTTCAGCAATTCGCTGAGATTCAGAAAGTATTCAAAACTTCAACCAATGGGGTTAACTATCAACGAAGGCGCTACATCGTGGTTGTATTCAAAATTTAAATAAATCAAACGAGCTGATAGCTACATTCTTCAATCAATGAGCGGCATCCTCTAAAATGTCAAATGTCTTTTGCGCATCAAACATACAAAACGCAAACTTACGTTTGTCAATCTTGTTGCCTCATTGACAAAAATCTTATTCGCCCGCGTCTCATTTCATTTTTCAACATTTGATACGAGTCTTGAAATTTTGTGGGCAATCGGACCTTCCCCGAATCAATGCGTCGCACTGATTCGGCACTGACAACACACAAAATGCAATTAAATGGACAACAACTGTGTACTAAATCTACATATTCATAAATTTTTCGGCACAAGAAACGAATCAATGAACGTGATAATTTTAATTTACAACTAGGCTAGGCCATGATCAAAGCGACCTTAAAACACAGCTGTCTGGAAAAATTTTACGCTTCCCAGGCAGAAAAGTAAATGCTCAGACTAACGAAACAATTGGGCCTGACTTGGTCAAGCATTGGATGACGACGATGAAGTTTTCATCAAGGCCCAATGCTGGACCAACCATTGGGTTACGATTGGTTAATACTTGGCCCAAATTACAGCTATTAATTGTAAACCAATGCTTTACCAATCGTGACTTTATTAGAAAGCATGATCGTTTATACTTAACAATTTTTTTCGAACTTTTTCATATTTTTCCGAACTTTTTTTAATATCAAATTAATTCAAAAATTTAATTCTTGGAATGTTAATTGATTGATTAATTTTTGGAAAACTATTGAAAATCGTTTTAAACAACAATAAATCTTTCGTCCAAGATGACTTGAAAAGTTATATCTATTTATAGAATACTCTAAATAGTATATTCTATTGTCTATCTATAGACAATATAATTATAATACCAATTATGATGTTCTATTTAAAAGTAGGATATTATATTAAAAAAATTATTAACTACAAACTATCTGAAAATTAATGTTTAATGTTATGACATTGCATGCAATTTCGTAATGATGATGTCTTATTATTTTTTCGTGCGAGGAGGGACGCCAATATATTTGAAGCACGTGTTGGTCCAATTTTGAGGTTATGTAGTCGGAAAGCATCTGATAGATATTAAATAAAACATGATTTTCTAAGGTTTACTCGCTTATTTGTGATTTGTTTATGCACATATTAATATGCAGAAAGAAAAATATTCTGCCGCGACACAAACGATCGGGCCGATCTTGGCAGTGTGTTGGCGGTCTACGGTTGGCATACTGTCTTGGACCAAATGAGGGACGACCGTTGGCAAACAATTGGCAAAAAGTTGATCCTTATAACAGACAAAATATTTATCTAACTTATTAAACTTTGTGTTTTTAATTTTAAGAATATTTGAAAAAAAGGAAAAAATTCATACGGAAGTTCTAACGAACTTCTGGATAAGTAAGACAAAAAAATTAATTATAATTCATGAAAAAAAATTTCTAATATAAATAAATTATAAATAATTCTTTGAATACTTTGGATAAAATTCAATGTTTGCAATAAATAATATTATTGAATCTCATTGTTGAAAAATACACATTTAAAGTTGATAATTTCCATATAAAATAGTAGACGAGTATGTGGCTTATTATGATAGGTAATTTCAATGAAGCAGATAGACCAGTGGACAAAGACGCGGACTGATACACTCGAGGACCCAGGATCGATACTCGTGCAGGAATAAATTTAAAGTTCGTTAACAATTTTCAAAAGATAAAATAAGTTTGAGTGATAAAACAAGGAATGAAAATAAGTTTGAATTTCTAATTATTTTATAAAATTTTTTTTGTTAAAAAACCATTCGTGAACGATCGTCTGCCAATGGTTGGCCACCAAGTAAGGCTAATGGTTCCCCAATGTTACGTTTCGAATCACGTCCAAGCATTGGTAGCCAACCGTTGACTATGCTGCACCTTGCTAGTGCCGATACTAAATTTCTACCTGGGTTTGATTTTTAAGTACTTTAATACATAAGTTTTCAGTGTTTAGAATATGGAAAAGCGAAAAGTTCACTTATCCGAAAAGTGAATAAGACGTTCAACTTTTATATTAGTAACGTATTACTTATAAATAAGTAACTTTATATTTTACACATTAAAAAGTAGAATACTACTTTTTTTTACTAATGTGTAAGATTTTTGTCATTTTGATCTGAAAGTTTATGTTTTTTGAAATTTTTTTATTTTTTAACTATTAGTCGAATTTTTTTGTATTTTAAGGATGTTATATGGTGCTGCTGTAGTCAGTAAAAAGGCTAAATGATCAAAACTTTTTAAAAATGGCTTATTTTTTGTTTTGAGCATATGATAATTTTTTTTGTAACCTTATGTTGACATTGTATTGACTAAATCAACAAAATATTGATAATAATCAAAAATCTGTTGTATTTAGTTTTCGCTTTGACTAGCTTTTCTCTCTTCATCTTAAATCTGATTGGCTGACGCTCACACCTGACAGCAATTTTTACCCGAAATTTTCATAAAAAATGTTAGTTAACAATCAAATGTTTTTAAAAGAATGTTAGTTAACAATCAAATGTTCATAAACAATTGTTATTTAACAATCAAATGTTTACAAACAAATGTAAGTTAACAATTAATTGTTTATAAACAAATTTTTGTTAACAATTGCATTTTTATGAAAAAATGTTAGTAATCAAATGCATTTTCATAAACAAAAGTTAGTTAACAAATGCAATTTCATAAACAAATGTTAATTAAATTCTTTATGATTTTATTGTTTATTAATACGTTTATCAACAAATGAACATTTATGAACAAACTTATGAAATAGTTTTCATGGTTATAAAAGAGTATTATAATCAAAAATGGCCAAGAAATCCAACGGATGCTTATAGTCTCATTCTGAAGCAAATTAATTGAAAAATACTTGCGCTTTTTTAAAAAATACTCGTGAATTTTTTATTGACAATTTCAATTAACAGTCTGTTACTTTCCTGAAGGTAGTGATATAATCAAAAATAAATTTCAGTCAAACTGAAAAGTGTGGCCAACTACGCCATAGACGTCTCTCTAGTAAAAAATCCAAAAACAAATCAGAAATATTAATAAAAAATTATAATTCAGTTTTTCTAAATTCAAGGTCACGATATATAAAATTAACGTGGTCAATTACCAAATTGCTATACTTGGAATTTGAATTTTTGAAAAGATTTGTTCAAAATATATGTAGAAGTCGTAGAATATGAGCTCAAAATTCTAAGTCAGAATAACTCATTGTAGATACTTGGCGACATGTCGCTCTGTTTGAACATAAATTTTCAAAGTGTCACTTGGCTGGTAAGCCAACAGAAGTAACTTATATTTGATCGTTATTATTAAAATTAGAAATATAGAATAATATAGTGCAGTGAAAGTGAGAGTTTTACAAAATACCTTATTTAGTCAACAGTTTTGAAAGTAATTTTATTTTGTAAAGTTTTATTTCGTTGAATTATTTGCAATTATCATTAATGTCCTTGGTTAATGTAAGAAAATTCAAGATCAACGTCTTCGAATTGTAAAAATTCAATTTATTTATAATTAAATATCATCTATTTTGTGAAAATTATTTATGCAAAAATAATCGAAGAAAAAAGTCGGTACATACATGTATACGTGTAAATACAGTAATTGATTTTTTTCGGTATGACATTACATTACCTATTGTGAAGACAAAAAATAAAAAGAAATTTGATTTCGAATTGAATTTTTAAATATTTTAAAAACGATAAACTTCATTTTCCTTAAGGTAAACTCACTGACACTGATTACGGTTAGTTTCAGGTTCGATTTGTTATAAATTGCAATTATTTCAAAAAATGAGATATTTTATCCATTTGGGATGAATCACAAAGTAAAATTTTATCATGTTACTATTTATCATCTATTTTTTAAAAAAAAGTTACGATCTGAAGTTGCAGATTGCACATCGTTTATTCCAGGAATTCACCGGCGTGAAGTTGTCGCTGACACGTCACTCGAGTTTTACTTTAAATATTCATTCTTCATATCATTCTTTTCATCACTCTCTCATTCTCGTTTCTTAAATTCTATAATTAAATAAATAATTATTATACTAAATCATCAACAAGTTACATTCAATCAGATTCGATACGCTATCTGATACTGAATTTAAAGCTTGAAAAATAACGTAAATTGCATTATCGATCGGAATATCGATCTGTTAGATTGCGCGCAATCATTGAAATACGAATATGTTGATTTATATTCATTATTTTTATTAATTCGTATTTTAGTTAATTATTTATTAATTTATATTTTATTCGTATTTTTATTGAGTTCAGTGCACTAGGGCTCGATGAACTCGGACAAAAGGAGTTCTGCACGCACTAGGGCGCGAAATGACCCTTCGCAATCCGATTTTCAGAGCGCGAAAGCGTTTTTCGCATGCAGGTGTAACAAAAACAACTTTTACGTTTTCATATTCGTTTCAAAAACAGCAGCAGCATTTAATTTTGATAAATTTTTCATGAAATAATATTTTTTGTCACATTGCAAATTGTTCATGTGTAATTCGAAATCAATTGATGGAAGTATCGAAAACATTAAATTTGTTTGAAGAACAAAAAATTGAATGTCACAGAGTTTATTGAAGGTGGCGAACGACGAGCGCGCTTCATTGTCTATGTAATGTATAATGTATGAATTTATTATATAAAAACTTTGAAACTAAGAAACATCGCGACAAATATAATGTTTAAATCGGTCGGGGCGAAGCGTATAAATAAATCACCAATAAACTAATTAAATATCAAAGTACGGGACAGCGCGCCCGTAGGGGGCGCTTTATAAACTCAAAATAATGTAGTTAATTTGTTTTAACAATTTACATCCGAAATGAAAAATAGTGTACCTATTTGTGTTACATCAAAAATAATGTGTACCATTAACCATTGTACCTATTTATGTTAGTATAAAAATGATTGAAATCTGCCACAAATAACTTGAGTTAACATTTTTTCAGAAAATATTTACACATTATGAATTGTTGTTTTATAAATATAGATCGTAAAGAACTCCCGACAAAAAGTTGGCTCATGTTAGCTGTACCCGTCATCTTATGTTATTGGTTTTCGCGACATGTCGCCAAGTACCTACAATGAGCTATTCTGACTTAGAATTTTGAGCTCATATTCTACGACTTCTTCATATATTTTCAACAAATCTTTTCAAAAATTCAAATTCCAAGTATAGTAATTTGGTAATTGACCACGTTAATTTTATATATCACGACCTTGAATTAAGAAAAACTGAATTATAATTTGTTATCAATATTTTTAATTTGTTTTTGAATTGTTTACTAGAGAGACGTCTATGGCGTAGTTGGCCACACTTTTTAGTTTGACTAAAATTTATTTTTGATTATATCACTACCTTCAGGAAAGTAACAGACTGTTAATTCAAATTGCCAATAAAAAATGCACGAGTATTTTTTAAAAAAGCGCAAGTATTTTTCAATTAATTTGCTTCAGAATGAGAATATAAGCATCCGTTGAATTTCTTGGCCATTTTTGATTTCTTACGGTCATGTCATTTACACGAGTCCAATTTACGAGTTCGTGAATAATAATTCATTGGTCCAACTTAATATACATAACATTCGTTGCACATAAAAGACGATTATGAAATGAACATCATTAAAGACCGCTCCTAGAAAACATATAGCGGTAACAGGGACTCTGCGAACTGCCTCCACGTGACCCTGTCTTGTGCCAGCCTTGACTCCTCTGACCAGGATTTCCCAGCTGGGAGGTGCTCCTTTCCGACAGTTCTCCTCCAGGTTGTTCGTGGACGACTTCGACTACGTGAACCTTGGGAAGTCCAAGTGAGAGCCATTCTTGCTACGTCCGATGCTGGTTTTCGCAAGGTATGCCCTATCCAGCTTCACTTCCTTCTCTCGATCTCCGTTGCTACTGGTCGCTGCCCCGCGCGTTGTAGTAGAGCAGCGTTGGTTGTCCACTCCTGCTAAAAGGTCTTCAATATGCGTCGCAGTTATTTGTTGATAAATGCCTAGATCCTGCGGTTGATGGTTAAGATGGTTTTCCAGGTTTCGCACCCGTACATCAAAACCGACTTAACTTTGGAGTTGAACAACCGTAGCTTGAGGGAGGTGGAGAGCTGGTTGGACCGCCAGACGTTGCCAAGCGAGTAGTAGGCGTTCCGAGCCTTGCGTATGCGGGAGAGGACATTGGCTTCTGTTCCCCCGTCCTTGCATAGCATGCTGCCGAGGTAGCAGAACTCGTCTACATCCTCGATGACTTGTCCTGGATGCCTGTGAGGGAGTTGGACATGAGGCAAGTGTCGTCGGCGTAGTCGAGGTCGTGGAGCTTCTCAGTGAGAGACCATTGAATTTCCATTGGGGCGTCGGAGGTAGTGCGATCGAGGACTAGTTCGAGGACAGCGATGAAGAGCAAATATGATAAGACACACCCCGATGTTACTCAGGGCATTCCAGATGTCTTCTCGTCGTACCATGTCGAAGGCTCTCTCGAAGTCGACGAACAAAAGGTGGACCAGGCTATTCCACTCGATAGACTGTTCGATGATCATCCGAATTGTGTTGATATGGTCAACACAAGAACGTTTTGGTCGAAAGCCTGCCTGTTTACGGCGAAGATGTGCCTCAACTAAAGAGAGGATCCGGTGGAGGATGATTGACGAAAGCAATTTCTGGATGGTGTTTAGGAGCGTGATGCCCCTCTAGTTCTTGCATTCGTTCAAGTTTCCTTTCTTCGGAATGGTCACGATGACATTCAGCAGTCGGGGATGCAGCGATAGATCCAGGCTGAGTGGATGATTGGCTGCAGGATAGGCGATAAGGTTGTTGCTGCTATCTTGAACAGTTCCGTCAGCAGGTTGCCGGGAGCCTTTCGGCCCTTGAGTCTGCTGATCGCAGTCCCAATCTCGAAAACTGTTGGAGAGGCGGTTGGAATTTCTTGTCGTGGATTTCTGCGAATTGAAGGCGGGAATGGGACGTAGGCCTTGTCGACGGTGGGGTCTCGGAGAAAAACTCCTTCCAGCGGTCGAGCTGCTGTTGTTCGGTGGCCAGCAGTGTCCCATTTCTAACCTTGAGATGTGGAGACGATGCAGCTCTGTTGCCACAAAGCTTCCAATTGGCGGCGTAGACTTCCCTCAGGTCGCCATAGTGTGCAGCAACCTCCGCTTCGTTGGCAAGGTCCTTGTAGAAGTTCCTCTTGTCCTCTCGCGCCATCCGCTTGACCGCTGTTTTGGCTGCGTTGTACGCTTCCTGAGTCAATCATTTGTCTTTGCGTGAACAGGCTGTGTGGAGTTGAGCCTTGAGTCCTCTTCTAGTTTCGATCTGTTTTCAGGTCTCGTCACTGATCCAGTGCTTCCGATGGTGTTGTTGGGAGCCTCGGGTTTCCACTGCACACACTGGTTGATTTTGTCTACAAATTCCTGGGCAATCTCCTAAAAATGAAGGCGCTTGATTTCGTAGCGTTTCCTTGCCTTTATCTGGTGGTATGACGCTTTAAGGCGGATCTTCACAATTTCTAGCAGCAGCTGGTGATCCCTAAAAATGTCGGCATTCAAACGGTTTTCACATCCTGTAGGGAGCCAAGAAATCTTCTGCTGATTAGAAAGTAGTCGATCTGGTTCCTAGTAACTTCATCTGGGGATTGCCAAGTGTATTTGTGGATGTCCTTATGTGGAAATTACAAGTCCTGTAGTGACATCTATATTCCTTCTTATCATTACTTTCGCCCCGATTTTAATTACGATCACGCGATCGATTCTACTAGTTTGAGACACTTCTTGATCTTCATTATTTAAAAATGCCGTGATTTTATTTCAAAATACAAGGGACAGTCAAACTCGTACTGAGCAGTTGGGATGATCTTCGATTTAAAAGGCAGTAGTTTATGAAGTTTATTATCAACATTCGTTAATTTCTGACGACCCGATTGTTTATTCCATCATCGTAGTCCTAAAAAAAAATTTATTCGATGTTAAATAATTTTTTTATTTATTTATAGCAATTTGTTAGTTTCATCGGGTCAAAAATTATTTCTATTTGCTCGCTTTTAATGGTATCCTATTGTTAACAACTTTTTACCAAATATTTTCAATTAAAATAAAAAAAATCATATAATTTCGGCCACGCCCCTTTGGGTACGTGAAATTTAAAAAATAGCACTTTTTAACCCCTTCAAAAACGATCAAGTGGTTTAGGAAAAAAATCGTTCTTTGCGTCATTTTGCACAGCTTGGGCGTGCAGGTAAATTGCAACCATGAACGACCTCCCCGCATAGTTGTTTCATAGTTTTTCAACTATGCCAAAACCCCATTAAGATTATTCTTGAAAAGAAGGCACACTTGTTGTGCTCTGGCGGTAGTTGGCTAGAGGCACTGCCGTGCCTCTTTAAAACTGCTGATATGAAAAAATAGCGATCTGAGAGAAAAAATATTTTTAACACAGAATATTTTTTCAATAGTTCAGCCTAGATTAAATGAATACGAAATCTTAGTTACGAATATTTGGTTATTAATTGTTCTATTTTTTAAACGACAATTTAAATGAGAAAACAAAAACGATCGTCGGCCCAACTTTTTTCTGTGTGTTTCCTCAGTCAATAATATTTTCGTAAGTTCCATCAATCATTTTATATTCAGGCATTTATGATTAAATAATGTAATGACTCAAATATAAGATATATTCTTATGTTCTAGTAAGACAGCTTTGCATAAATCTGCTTGAAGTCTGCTTTTTTCAATAATTTTGATGAGCTCAAAGATAGATGAAAAATACAATAAATTGTTTCAAGAACTTTAATTTTTTCTCAACTTTTTCTCTTCTACAAGTATTTCATTCTTATGTCGCTTTTTACGTCTCTTACGTCTTTTTGCGTCTTCACGCGCGCGCGAAGACGCCTTCATCCTGGCAACAATTTCGCGTCCGCGAAGAAAGTCTTCGCGTTACTAGGGCGCGAAGAGTTTCCACGGAGACTCTTTGCGTGCGACTTGAGACAAAAAATATTATAAGCAACGTGTACGTCAAAGAACAGCTATTCGCGCGGCAGGCCAAAGCTCAGCGCCTCGGTAGGGGCGAGTCCCAGCGTTCCGCGCGAAGCTGTTTCTTTCGTACATGTCGCTTAATATACTATGAATCATTTATAAGAAGTAAAAAATAAGGCCTTTTTTAGTATGCTGATCAAGTTGTCTGACTTGGCCATATCAGGCCCCATAGTACAAGGTCTCTGATACTGTGAGGTTTCGCGATAAATTTATAACTATAAATCTCACTTTATATTGTGTCTGCAAATTACGTTACAAAAATACAGACATAGTCTATTCAAAATCGTTTTCATAATTTTTCCTCATCAATAATTCAATTACACCAGGTTAAGCTGAGTGCAACCTATGCGATCAGAGCCTACTTGCCCTCACTTCTATTCTTAGGGTGGAAAGTAAAAAATTTCTGCGCACGACTGTCAAATTTTTTCTATAGTCACAAAAATAATTAGAGTAAAATGGGATAAAATAAAGTTTATTTGATGAACAAAAAATATACAAATTCACTTATCCGTCACGCAACTCCATTCAAATATTTACAGGAGTGATCTTGTGGCATGTAATTGATGCAAGGAAAATTTTTTGAATAGATTCAAGATCAGTGTAATTGACATCAAACAACCTGATTAGCACTTTATCTGAGCTCTATTTTGATGGTTTACTAGGGCCATTATAGAATTTTGAAATCTAAAAGATTGGGCCGACGATTGTTTTTGTTTTATCATCAGACATGTTGTTTGAAAAAATAATATTAATATTATCAATAAAGAAACATTGCAACGTAGCATCAGCGTAACAATAAAACTAAGGGTTTGGTAAACCAACTTTTATCTTTGTTGTTGAATTGTAATTAATAAGATGTAAAACTGTGAAGTTTCGGGTTTGTTTACTAAATGAAAATTAATTTGTTTAAACTTTGATAACGATTTGATTTGCTTTGATATATAAAAAAAAAATATTTTTGTTGTTGAGCTGGCTCAGTTAAGCTTCACGGCCAGCTGCAAACAACAAAAACCAACAAAAAGTTTTTATCTTGTGCAGAAAATTAATTATAAACTAAAAATGATTTTACTGTAATTGCAATGAGTTTAGTTTACTTGAAAATGAAAAAAGAAAACAAAGTTTTTCTATTTATTTTGATTTGAATTTAAATTTAATTTATTTGTTTTGATTTAAATTCGTTTGTAATTTTTGTATTCTAACTCGGCTGTGAAAACTAATTAAAAACTATGAAATCACCAATTTTGCTTTTAATTAATGTGAAGTTTCGGGTTTGTTTACTAAATGAAAATTAATTTGTTTAAACTTTGATAACGATTTGATTTGCTTTGATATATAAAAAAAAAATATTTTTGTTGTTGAGCTGGCTCAGTTAAGCTTCACGGCCAGCTGCAAACAACAAAAACCAACAAAAAGTTTTTATCTTGTGCAGAAAATTAATTATAAACTAAAAATGATTTTACTGTAATTGCAATGAGTTTAGTTTACTTGAAAATGAAAAAGAAAACAAAGTTTTTCTATTTATTTTGATTTGAATTTAAATTTAATTTATTTGTTTTGATTTAAATTCGTTTGTAATTTTTGTATTCTAACTCGGCTGTGAAAACTAATTAAAAACTATGAAATCACCAATTTTGCTTTTAATTAATTGATAACTAATGAATTTGAATTAATAAACAAAAAGTGTGGGTTTCCCGACCCGAGCAAGAATCAGATTTTATTTGATTTGGAAAGAAAACGAAAAATTGAATCGAAAGTAAAAAAGAAATTCCGTCAGCGAAACCCTGGGTTTTGCACCTGGGGCAGCTTCTACCAGAACAGAGGTTTGCACCTCAAAAAGAAAAGAAAAGAAAAGAAAAGAAAATTTGAAATAAAATGAAAAAAAACTAACCTGGGGGCCTTCGCCAAGAACAGGTTAAAACAAAAGAAAGCGAGGTTAGGTGGTTTTCACCAGCTTCGACCTGGAGGAGGTTTGCACCAGCTCTAGTCACTCGCGACACGCTTTGGGAGGTTTGCACCAGCCAATTTGCAAACTAACGACTAAAATTTTAAGATCGCCCGTATTACCTTTCAGGAGGTCTTATCTCTCTGGTTTGCACCAGAGAACTGCCCTCCAGGGGCTCCTGCAATTTCTTTTATAGCCCTATTGCGGACTTTTGCGCACGAATTATGATTTGCGCAGCCGATGTGCTTGCTTGCCCTTTCCTCAGTTGAATAAGCCAATCATCGGCTGCCATTTTTCTTTTATACTCCCGATTCCCACCAGATTCCACTCAGCCAATCAGAAAATTCCAAATGTACTTTTTATTCTATGCATGAAAAAATCGGATTTTTGTCCTAAAATTAACTTTGGAACTTTCTGATTATTGCTATCTAATTGTTTTTATGATTAATTAGGTATTTTTATATGAAAAAAGTAATTGAAGTTGGAAATTGACAGCCAACGACAAAAACACTCACGCCCTCTGGCGGATTGCCGGCCGGCAAACTTTGAACACAAATAAAAAATGAAATATGCTATCAAAACTTCTGAAATTACTATTAAAATAAAGAGGAAAGTTTAATTTAATTTTCTATCTGATTAGTTTTTGTCCAGGATAACTAAAAATGCGTTTAAAAATTAGAAAATAAAAGGTAAACAAAGCATTGATTATTGGTTTGGATCGGTCGGTAATGCCGCATCCTATTCTATTGATATTCGTTTTTGACAGCTGTTCGGTTAGTTTGTGAAAAGTCGCGGTGAAACGTTACAAAACTTTTAACGAACTAACTTGTAAAAGAGCGACATAACATTGTCCCTCTTCAAAAATATCGTTTTCAATATTGGTAACGACACATTTTAGAGTCAGTCCGTGACGTTTATGAATAGTTATTTTTTAACACTAGAAGTACTGGACTACTAAATACACCAGATACGTTGATGACACTTTCTGTATTATACCAAAAGATCAAATCGAGACAATCTTGGACGTTTTTAACAACCACTACCCACGTCTATCGTTCACACACGAGATTGAAGCTAATGGCAAAATCAGTTTTTTGGATTTAAATGTCATTAGATCTGAAAACAATAAAATAATCACCAACTGGTACAGAAAACCAACATACTCAGGACGCGTCTTACATTTTCAGTCACATCATCCGACTCATCAGAAACGCGCCATGGTTTTCGGACTAGTGGATAAGGCCATCTCTCTATCTCACCCATCATTCCATACAGAAAACATCAAAATCGTCAAAAACATTTTCCTGAACAACAAATACCCATTGTCGTTCAGCAACAAATATACTAACCAACGTATTAAAATGTTAAAGAACCACACTAACACTAACCCTCTCCCCTCTCCTTCTCCCTTGCCTGACCCTCCACCTGACCTCCCTCCCGATCCTACCGTAACCACCTCTGAAAAAACATTCATTGTCGCCCCCTTCCACACAACTCTCAATAACAAACTAACTAACAACCTCAAACACCTTGGTATTAATGTTATTAACAAAATGAGCAACAAACTTGCTTCAATTGTACAGAAGGGTAAAGACAAACTTCACAAAAATCGCAATCACGAAGTCATATATAAGATTAGTTGCAACGACTGTGACTCATCTTATATTAAACAAACATATAGGGCACTTGAAACAAGGGTGAAAGAACATAAAAATAACATCAGATTATCGGAAGACAAACACAATGTCATTTCAAAACATATAACAAGCACGGGACACAACATGAAATGGGAAAACTGTCAAATTCTAGACCGCGAGGCTCATTGGCACAGGAGAAATATATCTGAGATGTTACATATCAACAAAAAACACCTTGAACACACAAGTTGACACTGAAAACCTGAACAAGATTAATGATAAAATTCTTTGCAGTAATTAATATACATCTCAGAATTTCTCCTTTGCTCCTGAAAAACCTTACACCCTTATACACATTTTCTTATCTACACAAACACACTCTTTTAAAATCAGTTTGATTTCAACGTTAGAACAGTTTGCAACACAATGACAATGTTTAGAACACTTGACAAAAACTTCACGTTGGATATCCATGTTTTACAAATATTTATTAAAAACATGGACAAACAATCTTTCTTTTTTCAATCAGGTTAGAATTTTTATTTTATTTTTATTTATGTCTCGCAAGCACCGAGTTAGTCGTGAAAATCTGTTTTTTGACATTTTTGTTTTTTATTATTTGTAGAATTCTGATGAGGACTCACACCAAGAGTCGAAACGTTAAATAAAAACGTGATTAAATAACATGTTTTGTTATTTCTGTCTGTTAAATTGGTCGTTAATCAAACATAACTAGAAGTACTGGACTTTTCGTATACCTAGAAGGACGGACGACACTAATTTTATGTAAGGTTGTATCGTGAAGTTTAAATAAGTGTCAGAAAAATCAAAACTTTAATATTCAAAGAAAATATATTCATAAACATTGTGTGAAAATCTTACCCACTTAGGCCGTCTCGTTTTCGAGAAATAAGGACGAAATCTGACGTTTTTGAGGTTATACAAGGCGGCACATGACAACTAATGACATTTTCAACGTTTATTTATTTCAAAACGGTACAATCAAAGCATGTAAAACTTTCACACAATGTTTATAAGAATGTTTTTAACAAGTTGTTATGAAGTACCGAAAATTCTGACACCCTAGATGGACGAAGTGCACAATTTCGTCCACCCCTCGTTATCGGGGGTGGACGTAATCTAGGAAATTGACCTTTTTTTATCGGTCGAACTTTATTTCATTTATCTATAACTCGAAAACAAGTTTGTGGAGTAATTAAAAGTTGTTCAATAATAATTCATATAAACAATATTACCCATGAAGTCCTGGATCATATCGATGAGAACCGTCTGGACAATCCACAATGAAAAACGTTTTTTAAGAAGTAAATGTTTTGATAAACAAAATAATGTTCAACGTTAATAAAGTGTTCAAAAGTGGACGGATTTGTCCACTTCGTCTTTTAAGGAAGAAAATAATATTGCTCTGTTAAAAAATGTAATTTTCGCGTGAAAATTTTTTCTAGCCTTCTAGTGTTAAACAAATTAATGAAAAACAAGTGTTAAACAAATGAGATGAAATTAGTATTATTATGATAATTTTTTTAATAAACTAATTAACACATTTTTGAATTACAGTGTCTTAATACTATTTCCAAATAGTTATAGATATAAGGTATTAACCACACTGAACCCCACTTATCGAGACGCTTTCTTTCTTTCGCTTCGAAATCAAGAAAGCTTGAGTGGGAGAGAGAACGATACAGCGCTCGGAGTGGGTAAGAGAGGCGTGGCCTAGCGTGGCGTGAGATCTCGGCCGTTACGGCATTTTCGTGAATGCCTCCGGTCAAACCGATTTATAAGACGTTGTCACGTCAAAAGTTAACTATCAAGTTTTAACATAAATTTATAGACAAAAAGCAATAAATAAATAATAAATCAATAAACAATTGTCATTTTTTTACGTTTCACCATAATTGCTTATGATCGACGCAAAATTAAGAAAACAAATATTGTTTTTAATAAAGGCGAACGATAATCAAATTAAACAATATATAATAATTTTTTATAGCAAATATCCATTTTGAATAAAATAAACAATAGTTGTGCCGCAGCACAACTTTGGCCTTTTTAAATTCTTTTATTTAACTTGTACACCGTGTCGTCAAATCTTGCAATGCAAAATTTTAATACTTAAACTTTATCAATTTTAATGAAAATTTAAACACATGTTCAGTTCCGATGACAATACATGTTAGTCATGTTTTGGGGATTCCTTTCGCCTTAGATTTTTATGAATTTAATACGAATAGCTAACTTCACGTTGTCAATATGTCAAATTTTAGTTTGTTTTTACTCATAAAAAAGTAACAAAAATAGTTACTTAAACAATAAACGTTAGTAAATTAATTAAAAATCAATTGCGGAAAAAATATTTGTTTCGGATTTCTAGGCACGGATGAGTAGTGTACAAGTTATTATTTGTTCCGTTTGTTTTGCATAATTTGACGTCCGTGAAATAAACTTGCAAAGATGAGGATCGGCTGAACGAAAATCGCTTCATCCAACCGATAGATTGTTCATAACAAATTAAGTATGCGGGAAAATGTATACATAATTTGTCGAAATTCATAATATATACAAAATTCGTTTTTTAATCGGATTTTTTTGTACCCTAGTACTTGCAAAATTTGTTTCTCATTTGATTTGTTATAAACAATTTGTCATTCACATGGAACAACTATTATGTAACTATCGCGTTATGGTTTTTATTATTTAACGTTAAATGAAGTTACTTTTCATTTCGTCGTTGATGCAAATGCGATGAGAAAACGAATTGTGTTGTACCAAAGTAAATTTGTATTTGAAAGAAGGAATGCTTTAATTCGTCAGAAAAAAAGGTAAATGACTATACAATAAAAAAATTTTTTAATTACTATTTCAATTCTAAATTGTTTTATTCTTTTCAGGGAAGAATTAATAGAAACCGCAAAAATTAATGACTCCAAGTTCATTTGAACGTTTAATTCATCCATTATATATTGCTTTGTTGGTTTAACCAGGATTTAATGCTTGCCTTAATTTAACATAATAAAAAGGTAAATGATCATAAAATGTCAACCTCTTTGGATTATAATTTCAATTCTAAATTGTTTCATTCTTTTTAGGAAAGAATTAACGAAAAACTGCACAAATTATTGACTCCAAGTTGATTTGAAGGTTCCAATCACCCATTATAAATTGATTTGTTGTTTCAACCAGGGTGTGATGCTTGCCTAATTTGACAGAATAAAAAGGTAAATGATCATACAATCCCACTCTCTCTGGATTATAATTCCAATTCTAAACTGTTTTATTGTTTTTTTAGGTAAGTTTAGTTTGTTTCTGGAATTATTAGCCTGCAACAACAGTATGCTACGCTTTAACGTCTTAATGCAAGTCTGAAATGATATATACCCATAAACGGTCGATCATACGCCACACCAGCGATTTGGCTGATCAAAAGACGCATCTTACAACAAGCTTTATTAGCGTACAATTTGCATCAAAAATGTTTAAAATAGTTTGAAATTTGAAATTTGGAATCCTTTGTTTTTAATAATTAAAACATAACGAGGTCTGACATACCCCACAGTGCACGTTTGTTACAAATCGTCTAAAGTGTACTTGAGGGCTAGGTGGACAAGTACTTTGCACTTGGCAGCGTTGAGTGGAAGGAACTATAGTTCAAACCACTATAAGAGTGGTCTGAACTCTTCTAGTGGTCTTGCTCTAGAGGTCATGTGGAAACAGGTGCGGCTCGGTTACGGCGTCGGCATATACCTTGGTGTTTTCAGCGAACGTGTGATATTGACAGATAGTGTTGTGGTGGAGGTTGGCTGTGTATAAGATGAATAGTAAAGGCCCTAGAGTGTAGCTTTGTGGAGCACCTCTGGGGGCTGCTCGCTGGCTGGACAGCACATCACCAACTGGTGTCTGGACCGTTCGTGCCGATAAGTAGCTGCGTAATCAGGCAATCATTTTACCTCCGATACCGTGGTACAAAGGTTCATGTAGGAGTCGTTCGTAGAGTACTTTGCCGGAAGCTTTTGAAGAATCTAAATATGCAACGTCCACTGGTGTTCCTTAGTCTAGTGAGCGAGTCCAGTCAATGAGGCATTGGAGTAGATTTGTGGCGACAGATTTACCAGACATGACGCCGTGTTGTGTATCCGAGATTTTGCTGGCCTTTAGGTTTCGCTTTCTTTTACAAGTGGCTATTTTTATGTCGTCGGATGTTAAAGTGTCTCGGTGTTTGTTAGGGTGAGAATCGGTGGGAGAAGACTGTCTGGTTCAGCTGAAAAGGTCTGGGTGAGGTGTGGTGATCCCTGTGGTGGTTGGTTTGCCGTTGTAGATGTAGCTTTGTCCAGGTAGCTGTAGAGTAGGTTGCCGCCTGTTTCCACCAAGAGCATGCCGTATGAGTGTTTCGCTCGTTCGAAAAAGTTGACAACCATCTCGTTTTGCACACGGTAATTGCGGAATGCCGTCGGTAAGTGTGATTTCCTGAAATTTTCCCATCTGCGTTTCTCATTCTTTAGTGATTAGCGAAGAATGACCTTGGTCATCCAGGGTTAAGTCATATATTCAAGAGGAGAGTTAATGAGTGGCGTATGCTGTTTGACAACACAGAGAAGGTTTAATTTGTACGTGGTGGAAATGTTAAGGCCCAGTAGGAGGACATGGGATATTTTCGTGAGATGATTAAAAATTCCTGCGAAATTATTCTTGTGGAAGTTCCTTCTCCTGGGTGGTGTAAACAGCAAGGTGCCTTGGCGATCACACTGGATATCGGCGGTGATGACAACGAGGTCGATGCGACCAGTCGGTGCCCGGATCACGGGTGCAGTCACCAGGTTCGGCTCGTTTGTGCGCCTGCACGGGTGCAAGTACTTTGTGTAATGAGCTCAATAAGATTTATATCGTTTAGTGCATCTTTAAAATCTTTCTAGAGATCACCCTTACCTAAGAAAGACAAGCCTTCAGTCCAGCTTGGGAATAGTAAGAAGCCTAATAAAATAGGGGCTTCGTTTTCCTGGCTGGTTTCTCTTAAGGCATCAAAGAGTACTTGGTCGGATGCGATGGATGGCGAGATGGGTGGAGGAGGTGGCCTGTAACTGCTTGCAACCACTAACAAGACTTCACCAATATTAATTTTAAGCCACGCACTTTCCACGTATAGTTGCACCAGGTGGTTCAAGACTGCGAAAATAAGTGGCGAGTCATCAAAGTGGTCTTTTACGTAGATGGCGACTCCACCGTGGTCGGTTCCCAGGTTGGTCTTCGCGGTAGATGTTGTAGCCTGGAATGTTCACGGAAAAGTCTTCGACGTCATCGTCAAGTCAGGTCTCGGTCAGCGCTATGATGGTGGGGTCCAGATGTGAGACTTTAGGTTTCAGATAGAGGAGATTTGCTTTCAGCGTAGCTAGGTTCGTGTAGAAAAAAGACACTTTCGGAGTTACTGCCGAATGTTACCAAATGGTGAGATTGGTTCGTCCTGTTTCCAGCGATGAAACTCCTGACCAAGAAGAGCTATCTCTCCTCTTGTTGATGGGGTGTACTAGTAGTAGTAAGTAAGACTGTAAGTTTGTCGGTAAGTAGATTACCATCGGCGGGCTTGGTACAACCCGATATTAAGATTTTCGAGCGCGCTTATGTCTCTCTTCAAGTTTGTCTGACATTTCTGATTAGGTGCACAGTTGAGCTGCTCTCAGTAAGCTAGGTCGGGTATAACGGAAATTCATGTCCTAACATAGTGGTGACGAAAACGAAGCTGCCCCGGCTCACTCGGGGTGACTGCATTCAAAAGTCAACTTGGCAGGTTTATCTTTCAGGCGTCTTAGTTTTTTTCTTACCGAGATCCTCGTGCTGGACGACAAACAAGAACTCGAGGCGAAGTCTCAGTGTTTTGGTCGAAAGCGATGGTGAGATGTTTGAATGTGAGTAGTGACTTTTTCACTCAAATAAACGTTGATGTTTGGGGAGCGCGTCTGTCTGACGCAAAGATTTCCGAGCGAGAAATGACCATAAGCTTTCTCCCTCATTCCAATAAGTTTATCAAATTAAAATTAAATTATAAAAGTTAATTTTATAAAAGAGATAATTTTCGAAAAAAAAATATTTTTTATTCTATATAATATCAGCAAATGATCGTCGTACATCTTGGCCAAGACAGTGTGCAACCGTAGGCTGTCACCGCACTACAACGAACGGCCTGGCTTTTGATGATGGCCTGGGGTGTGAATATGGCTTGAGAAAATTTGATCGAAATCAACTAAATTAAGAACGAATAATATATAGTGGAAAATTGTATGTAGCCTTAAAAAAATCCTAAAATGTTCAAATTCTAACGAACAGTACATAACTTTCTCGTTAAACTAAAAAATTAAGTAGAAAGAATTAAGTATAAAGTAATAAATGATTTAATAAAAGCTTGGTGTTGAGCACTGTGAATTTTGCATTCCGCATGTAAGGTTTAACAAGGTGACTACTATAAGTTGTGAAATCCCACGCATATTTTTCTTACACGTATACAATTCAACAATGCATACTGACAATACTAATTTCAGATAGGGGTTTTTCATTGCATTTTCTACTTCAAAATGACGAATATGCAATATTCTAAGAGATTTAAGTGATTTTAACCTCAGAAGTCATAGCCGGACTTATGGGGTTAACAATTTTCGGGCCAAGGATATACCGTTTATCTGTCTTTTTCTGCCGTCAACAATTTTATTTTTGACTTTGTGTTCAATTTTAGAAGATTAGTAGAACGGTATTCACAGTTTTCGGTTGAGTTAGATTTAAAGATCCACTCAGTATCTTAAGAAAAATATCAGTTTGCACGCTTACTTTTTTTGCTGCGTAGTGCTGAAACCTACTTTGTTGCCTCTCTTTCTACGTCTATGCTTGCTTGTAGTTTTCCTTATACTATCGGGATTCTTTGCTCAAGTCACGTCAGTGTTCTAGTGCTCAACTAGTGCTTAATAACAAAGTATAAATGAGTCTGAATTAAGTCGTCTGGTTTTGTTTTCCAACTGACATCACAGTATTTTTAAGGTTGTTTAAAGTGCCAAGGATTGAAAGATAACGAAAAATGAAATCTGCTCGATCTCGACGAAGAACAATTGCCCGAGTCAGAGATCTTCAATCTCGAGAGCTCGCATCAAACAACGAGTAAGTTTTTCAAAAGTTCATTAGTATATAAAAATACAGGGCTCCTTATGAATATTTCTGTTGATTACTTTTTTTTCTAAATTTGCTTTCGTTTGCAAAAATACATAAAAGTATTCATAAATTCATCTGCCAAATAAAACAGATCTGTTGGTGATGTTGGTAATGTTGATAATACTTTTTTTCAGAGTGCATGATGAAAAAATTTACAATCATTGTGTGCTAGAAGACTCCTCAACCGATGAAGAGGTAGACGAAGATTGTCAAAGTGAGATAACTATAGTTGACCCAGTTGATGAAACACCCATGCTGGATGTCTTGTCTGAAGATAGTTCGTCTGATAACGAAGAAGAAAATGTCGTCCTTGGTAAGTATAGTGATTATTTTATTCCTTCATAGGCTGCTTGGAACCAAATATCTAATATGAAATATCAAGTCATTCATTCATGAGAATATTATGTGTGAGAGTGCGTGTAGAAAAATTACATGTGTTAGCTTGGTCCCTTACTTTTGAATACTTCTCTTACAAAATTATAGTAGTGAGTTCGAAACGTTTTGGACAAAACGTTTCGGATTCTAATTTCCGCTCAAGACCCCAGTTATACCGTCAGAATATCTATTCCTGCAGTTCACTCGACGATACTTTAGAGCCGTGAGTGAAAATTGGATGTGCTCAGTTTTTTTTCACATTTTTAAGGGTATTCTGACAGGTTTAGATCATAGGGTTTCGAGACGCTTTTTTAATGAAAAATAGTACCAAAAGTTAGAAAATTTACTCAAAAATATAGTCGTGTGATTCGTTTTAAGTCCAGTTGACGATATTGTGAAACCGTGAGTGAAAATAGCATACAGACAGTATTTTTGTTTTTCTTATTACCTGTAAAAAATCATATTTTAATGTAGTTTGACTCGTAGAATATCGTTCAGAGACATTTCGTTTTTTTTTGAAAATAAATGTTCTGGCGGTGATACTAAGGTCTTGAGCGGAAATCAAAAACCTAAATTTATTTTCCAAAACGTTTTGAACTTTAATAAGATTTCAAAATTGAGCTACTTTTTATATTTAAAATTTATATATAAACCTTTTTTTTCTTTGATATGTTTGCAACCACATTATGGATTCACTCTTACACACAAATATTCTCACTAGATATTAACAACAGTATGCAGGTCTCTTATAATTCTTAAATATTCTTCATATTACTTTGATTAAATTTAATGTTTTTTTACAGGTGAAAGCATAGAATTCGAACATGTCACTTGCGAAGACAAACCTTTGTATTATGGAGCCAAAATTACAGAGTCGGAAAGTTTGTTGACAATCTTCAATATGTACCAGCGCCACAAGTCTTCAGAAATTTTGTTGTCAGATCTGCTTCGACTTCTTGATCTTCACATTCCTTCTCCAAATAATTTTTTGCCGACACCTCACCTGTTTTTCAACAAATTCGAAGATGTTTTCGTGAACTTGAAACGAAATTACTGCTGTGAAATTTGTGGAGTGCCTTTGAAAGACAAAAGTGACAGGTGTACAAAAGAAGGTCATGGTGATGTAAGACCTACTTACTTCATTGAAATTCCTATCGAAGACCAACTTCAGCGAATGTTTGAGCGGCCTGGATTCGAGGAAATGTTGCGAAAGAGGAACAATGAAGAACAGTTTGAAGGGTACGGTAGCATTCAGGATGGGCGCATTTACAAAGAGGTAGCAGAACGTATGGGGTCAAAATTTTACATCACTTTCATCTGGTACACTGATGGAATGAAAATTTTCAAAACCAAGTATCAGATTTGGCCGATATACTTGGTCGTTGGCGAGCTACCTTACGGCGAAAGAATGAAAATACAGAATTTGATTCTTCCTTGTTTATGGTTTGGTGAAAAGAAACCAAACTGGGATATTTATTTGAAAAGTTTTCATGAAAATTTTTCAAAACTTGCGAAAGGTATGCACTTCAAGTTTCACGGCTCAGACGAACCGCGCCTAGTTTATGGAGTTGTACTCTGTGGAACGTGTGATTCCCCTGCTAAAGCTGAGGTCCCCAATATGAAATATTACTGTGGAAAATTTGGTTGTCAAGTATGTGAACACCCAGGTGTAGCGGCAGAAGACGCAAAACAAGTACGAGTTTTTGACTGCAAAGTAGAAGCTCAATTCCGAACCCAAGAAGAGTACTTGAAAAATGTGGATCAAGCGAAAATTTCCAAAGGAGAGGTTATGGGTGTAAAAGGCTCAACTCCGATGGCAAAGATAGCCTACAAGGTCATCGAAACAACTGTCTCCGATCCGATGCACTGTACGTTCGAGGGTTCCGTGAAAAAAATCAACAATTTGTGGTTTAGTCAGTCGAACCATTGGAAAGGTTTCAAGTTTACGAAGGACCCAGACGTATTAAGGAAAGTAGACAAACGTATTCTTCATTTTAAACCTCCCTCACACGTGCAACGCATGCCGAGGTCACTCACAAATCATTTATCAGATTGGAAGGGCCACGAGAATAAGAACTACCTGTTCTATTTTGTACTTCCAGCTGCAAAAGGGTTTTAATTTGTTGATTGAAATGAACAGAACTCATCTGTAAGAAGTTATCGACGTTAATGATCAACGGAAAATAACGAAAAAATCATAAAACTGCGGTTTTCTTTTCTTTCAGGGAATGTAACTCGGGTTGACGATGTTTGCAGGGGAAGGAATTTTCAGGGTACCTCTAGGGGTCAACTACAAACCACTTGGATCATATAAGCCCCGTCAGAAACATCTTCAACCCCATTAGTTGAAAGTAAAACGCGATTCTTAAGCGAAAATGGCAAAATTCTATGTTTGTAGCTATGTAGTTAAGGGTGAAAATGTTTCCGGGGGTTGAGATTTCCAAGGTACGTCTAGGAATCAACTACAAACCACTTGGATTACATCAGCCACATTAGAATCATCTTCAACCCCCCCCCCAGTATTTTGTTTTGGGGGGTTGGGATTTTCAGGATACCTCTTTGGGTCAACTACAAACCACTTGGTTCAAATTAGCCCCCTCGTAAACATTATTAACACCCCACTATTGAATTGAACGCGATTTTCGAGCAAAAATGCGAGAATTTAGTGTTCAACCCTATGTAGTTAAGGGTGAAGATGTTTCCAGGGGTTGGGATTTTCAGGGTACCTCTAAGGTCAACTACAAACCACTTGGTTCAAATTAGCCCCCTCGGAAACTTCTCAAAACCCCACACAACGTTCTTCAATCAACATTCTTGTTCGAAAACTTTGTGTGTGACATCAATCTGCGGGGGTTGAAGAAGTTTTCGAGGGGGCTAATTTGAACCAAGTGGTTTGAAGTTGACCCTAGAGGTACCCTGAAAATCCCAACCCCTGGAAACATCTTCACCCTTAACTACATACGGTTGAACATGAAATTTTCGCATTGTTGCTCAAAAATCGCGTTTAATTCAATACTGGGGGGGATTGAAGATGATTCTAAAGTGGCTGATATAATCCAAGTGGTTTGTAGTTGACTCCTAGACGTACCTTGGAAATCTCAACCCCTGGAAACATTTTCACCCTTAACTACGTAGCTGCAAACATAGAATTTTGCCATTTTCGCTCAAAAATAGCGTTTAACCGTTAACTGTTGGGGTTGAAGATGTTTCTGAAGTGGCTAATATAAACCAAGCGGTTGGTAGTTGACCCCTAGAGGAACCCTGAAAATCACAACCCCAGAAAACATCTTTACTCCGAGTTACATGACCTGAAACAGGTCAAAACCAAAGTTTTCCAATGTGTTCGTTATTTTTCGTTTATAACTTCTGACACATCAGCAATCGCTACTCAAACAAAAATAATCATTCGCAATTTTATTAGGTGTGTTAGAGGAATCGGAGTTTGATATGTTGAAGTCGCTAGTACATGGAATGAGTACCTTGTGGCAAAACCGTATGACGGAAGCAGAAGTCGACTTGGCAGAGGAAAGTCTGGACGAATTTGTTAAACAATTTCAAGGCATATTCGGAGTGCGGCATGTCACCAGTAGTGTCCACCTACACAAACATTTGTGCAAACATGTCCGCGACAATGGGTGTTGTGTTGAATTGTCGTGTTTCGGTTTCGAAGATGTGAACGGGCAACTGAAACGATTTGTTACAGGTATCTTGGTTGCGCAATAATAAAAAATTCTGCAATCATTCATTTAGTCTATAAAAGAATTTAATTTGTTTGAGGTACAACGGCTCCCCATCTTCAGATTTGCAAGGCATTATCAATCTTGAAAGCCATTGAATCGCTGAACCAAAACTTGAGTGCAAATAGTCCAGCGAAACATTTTATTGAATCTATAAGTTACAAGTTTGGTCGTCTCAAACGTCAAAAAATAGGGGACTCAATGTACATTGTCGGAACGTTGAAGGATGTGGAGATAGGTCCAATTTTGAACAGGGAGATCAAGCAGCTGAATATAAGTCTCAACAGAGCATTTCAGTTCAAACGCTTTCTAAAGGACAAGTTTTTGTATGTTTCCAAGATTTATACGCGATCGAGACGAACATGCAACCATGTCTTCGTTCATGAAAATCTCGCTGGCAACGAAGAAATCGCGATAGTAAAGAGTTTTCTAAGAATCCAGGAATGTGATTGTGGCAAACTGTGCGAGCACGAAGCACGTCATTTTGCTTTAAGCAAAAAGTGTAATGTCGAACATGCGTTTCGTTCGCCAGTGAATGATGCTGTCATCAAGCATCTCTACCTCCTGCAAAACATTGAAAGAGAAACCGTTTTGATTGATGTAAAAAACATTAAATCAGTGTGTTTCGCAATGGAGGTGTTCGATACGGAGGAAATTTACATTGCAAAAGTTGTTAACACTATCGAATTTGAGTAGTGTCTCTATAAGAATGTTCCAATTGTAAAGAATTACATTATATACACTTTAATGGAAGATTTAATACTACTACTGAGTTATACTTCTGACGGTTTCAAATTATAGATTCTTAAGTTTAACAAAATAAAATGATACATTGTTAAAATTTATCTACTCGGTGTAATTCAAAAGGAGGGCTAACGTGGTGGAACTCAATGCCACGCCATACCCACTTCCTGTCGGTAAGATTGGCAGTCTCTGTGCTCAAAAAGTATGTAACATAGCACTACGACATAGCTATCCCGAAGTTGGCTACGTAAAACTAATCTTATGATATGAACGGTAAAAGTAAAAATAACGAATTTCAGATAAAAAATATGGGTCTCAAATTATTTTCACGTGAGGCATATTTCAAACATAACCTTTCAATATTGTATATATTCTTGTATATATTCTTGATATTTTCGCTCATGATTTCATGTAACCTTTTATTCACACTGCTCAACAACAATCTCAATAATCGTCCGATTTTTCGTTTCTTGGAACGATAAGTCGAGCAGCTAAGCCCAATTCGAATTTACTTAAAACACTCTAACATGAATTATTTTACATTTCATTTGAAAAAAATGTGAAAAAAAGCAGTCGCCATACTAAGCTCTGAAGGAGCCCAACAATGCTCTCTCTCAAGAAAAGGGTTGAAGCACCCGCTTCAATTTTTCTACTGAGTCTGATTTAACTAATTCGGAATAGCGCGTTTTTAAAAATATTATTTATAGTTTTGTAGCAATAATTTCACTCAAACGCGTTCAATGTTACGCGAAACATTCGAACTTAACGAACCTTAAAGAACGCATTAATATCTTCGTTAAGTCTTCGTCTCTTTCGATACGTAGACGAGGATCTTCTCTCGAAATTATCTAGAAATTATATTAAAAATATTGAATGATTACGGTAAACCATAAACTTAATGGAGAAACAACATTATGTTCTATGAATACATGTTTCTTTTAGAAAATTAAATGAGACGATACGCACTTGTGTTCTGGTTCGTTGACAAAAAATATTCTGTATTGTCGACTGACAATTTTAAACGACATTACGAAGAAAACGAAAAAGCAAGGTTGGCCTTTGGATCAAAAGAATACTTGTGTAAAGTGCTAGAATATTTAGGTGAGCATAAATTAAAAACTTGTCTATGAACATATTGTACAAACACATGTCCGTATAGTAAGGCACATGCTCTGCTAGGATTTCTGTCGCATTTTTAACTTTTAAGCTCACTTTGAATATATTGTCGGCCTGCTCGGCCTTGTCTGAATTTTACAAGTTGTTGTGCGCGCTCTTTCTCTGTACGCGGATGCTAGCCGCGCGTCCCAGACTCACTCTGCTCGACTAAAACATTATCCTATCGCAAGTACTCATTTACACCTTAGTGCCATCTAAACCCGGGCAACATTAAAAACAGTGTAAGATTGATTGTGGAAGAAAAGTTATCATATAAGGAAATTAAAAAATTAGACGAAACAGAAAACATTATTTTTCGCTTTTAAAACTTCGTTTAAATATAGCTTTAAATTACATTCAGTCTGCTGTTACTTGTTTCTTGCGACAGCATGCTGTGGTGCCGTCTATGTGAACAGTAATTTTAGATTTAATTGAATATTTTTAAAATACCTGTACCAAAGGTTACCATAGTCATTTCTAGAGGACACTTCACTTATCTTCAGTTTATTTCCGATTTCAATGAAAAAGACCCTGCTAGATTCTTCGTCAAGACTTAATAAAAACTAATATTACCAAAAATTTGTAAATATTCAATGTGTAAAAGGGGGTTTACAGGATGTAAAAAACACAAGTTTTACGATACGACTCCTCCTGATTTAAAAGTTCAATTTCTTATACGAATTTTTTTAATTAATAGAAGTTTAATTACATGTGATTGTGTGTTTTTATAAAAGCAAAAATTGAGAACTGACTAGTCATATAATTCTAATATAGTATTTCTAATGGTGCAAAGCACGACTGAACTCTCAGGATTTAGAATACAAATTTTCTTGAGTAAATTTGGCTATCATTTTGCAGTGGTTCGAAATGTCGGAGAAAGTAATTTATAACTTGGCGAACGGCTCCATCAAAGATATTCTGATCAGCGGATTTAGCATAAACATCACAAGAGAAGAATTATTGAATCTTCAAAAGGAGACAGGATGGTTGGATGATAAGATTATCAATTTTTACCTCAATTTAATAATTGAGAAGACTGAAACCGATAATCGACTAAAGGTTCATGCAATGAACACGTTTTTTTATCAAAAGTTTTCACGGGATGGTTTTTCCGGGATCAAAAAATGGACCAATCGGGTTGATTCCCATTGGAGTTTGTGTGTGTTGGATTTTCGAGGAAAAAAAATAACTTATTACGATAGCATGACTTGCTTTGAAGATAAAGGAAAGGTGAGTGACATCTACGTAAAACGTCCTAGGCAATCCTGTGGAAAAAAAGTGCAAGAAATTGTGTAGAAATTAGATAAATTGATTTTGGTGTTGAAGATGGAACTATGCTAGATTATTTAGTACAAAAACGGTTACTCGTGAGGATTCGATTTTGCAGGAATCAATGGCATAACTTGGTATTAACGGTTCGACTTACTTTAGCGATAAAATATCATATTTGAAACACATGTTTTTAATAGTTATTGTAGCCGATGATTCTTCGTAATTACTTACTTTTTACTTTCATAAATTTATTACGAATAACGTACTTAATACTTTACTAAACTTTTCTTACGAATACGGAATTGCCTGGAACGTTTAATGCAAGTATGAAGTAATAGTAACAACTTATTACCTTTTTCTCGATCAGAAAGCCAACGAAGAACTGCTGAAGTACCTAGCGTACGAAAGCGTAGACAAACGCAATGAATTTTTTGAGACAAATGATTGGAAATTATTAATCGCAAAGCAAATTCCTCGACAAACAAATTCCCATGATTGCGGTGTATTTTGTTGCATGTTTGCTAAGTCCCTAGCTGCAGATGAAAAAATTAAATTCACGCAAGCCGACATTCCACAACTGAGATTCAAGATGGTCAAGGAGATCTTGAAAAAGCGTTTAGGTGATAATTTGATAATTTCCGAAACTTAATTTTTATTACTTTATCATAAGGTTGATATTCCAGTCTGTAATATTCTTGGTTTTCGGGTTCCCATTTTTACCATTCTGGATGAACATAACAAAATCTTCTATTGCTTCCTAATATCAATGTTTCTACTTTCTTTCGTTGAGGCTAATAGATACAAAAAATCATTTGTATCTTCAATGTTTGATTGGTTATTCTAAAACCTTGATTAAGAGAGAATTTTACCTTTCGGATTATACGAGTATCCACACTTGTTCGCTGTTTCGTTAAAAGAAAATTTGTCACTCGAAAAACACTATCGTATCTTGATACATTTTGTGTAGGCATGCTGATCAAAGTAACCCGCTACAGTTGGATATTGATACGTCTACTGCCATTAGTGCCTAGTTTTCTATTATTTTGCTTAGTCTTTTGTGTAGGTCTTGAGACAGTCAAATACAGGTTGTTGCGACGAAAACTTTATTTACAGAAACTATTCACAACTTGACGTAAACTTGGTATTCACTGAACTTAGACATGGGAACTTAACACACCCATTGCGTGATAGCTCTAGCACACACCTCACGGCCTTAAAAACACCTATGAGGTATTCTATAATTAGCCGAATTCACCTAATTGCCTAGCTGAAGTAGCCTTTATATCATGTGACACGCTGGTAAAGATGTCAACTGACAATAAGAAAAGTAGAAAATATAGCTAGTTTCAAGTAACGATTTGGTAATAAAATTATTAAGCTAAAAACCATATGTATGAAGATATTTGTGATAGTTTTTTACTATTAAGTCTTGACCTAGATTCTATTCATAAAAACAAGAGAGTTGAAAAAAAATTGCGACCAATCATTTTCCTTTTTTTAACAAGTTGCATTTGTTTTACAATTTCATTCCTTACACAAATATTGATTTTACAAAAATATCATTTTATTAATATTTCATTGTAAACATGGAAATATTTTATTAATAAAGAGGTCACTTATTATAGATGATGAAAAATATCTACAACGAAAGTCTAAGCACGTTTTAGTCAATGGTGAGTTCGCGTTAGAAAGTACAGAAGATAACGAAGACGAACTTCCAGATTTGTTTGGTAATGATTATTTTTGATTCAATATCATTGAGAGTCACATGAGAAACAATTAACAGATGATTGAAAAACATTATTAGTATACGTCTCGTTCAGGAATATAATAAAACAATATACTTTATTACATAGTAGAAAAAATGTTGTATAACACTCATCTCTATAAAACATTTCATATCACTTTGATTGTTTATAGTTTTGTGAATAATAGATAGTAGAAAGTAAAAAATGTAATTGAACCGTCACTAACTTTTTGATATTTGAAGAAGTAGCCGCTACCATGCCGAGCACAAAGTCAAACGTTTCGCGTTCGAGTGTTGAGAAAAAATACAGTGGAGTGCAAACTCGTAAAAGTAAGTCTGATGAATAAAAAAAAAATAAGTAAATAAATTCATTTCATATAATGAGGGAGCAGTCAAACATTACATTTACTTTATTTATAGTAATACTTAATTTTTTCGTCGAAATAGGATGTGCTCAAATAAAAAAAGACGATAACGAGGAGGAAGACGTTCCAGTGACGAAGAAAACGAAACTCGACGAAAAAGTCAACTCTGCGTCGTGGTCAAAGAAAGGTACAATGCAATTTTTTCCCATACATGCACGCAAAACGTCTAAATTCTTTCACTTTCAATAAAGCAAACGTGATTTTTGCCTGCTTTGAATTGAATCTGACAGTGAAAAACTCAAATCAATTATACTTCGTCTTTCACTCTTCTCTAGAAGAGCTGAATATTTGAGTATTTCTTCCCTCATGAAATTATTTTTCCGTGTTCTCACGTACTCGTTGTAACGTTTGTAGTGGAAAAACAGTTGATAGGGTAGATTAACTCTCCAGGTTAAAGTAGTACCGAAACGTAATTTATAGATAATGTTAGGCGGACCATCGGGCACGTCTATTTTGACCTGGAGGAGAAGCTCATTCTGCTGCCTCGATACAAAATATAATATTTTATATACGCCAAAGGAAATGTTTAAGAAAATGGACGAAATAACAAAGCGAATTATTTTTCAGATTCGACGGACATCGCTCCCAGATTTTCTAAAAAGCAAATAGTAGGGCAGAAAAAACCCGAACAGAAAGAATTTGCTCATGTCTTACAGCCTAAAGTAACACAGCCGACTGGAAGACGTAAAATTTCCATTATCAAAGAGGGTACAACAATTAATACACTTTATCTTCTTCCTCTATGTCAAAAGATCCAGGCCGAAATTTGTTACCGCATTTTAAACCGGATTTTTTCAACCCTTTGACCTATACATTTTCCTATTAAATAAATTTTTTGTATGTTGGCCCGCCAACTTGGCCGTTATTTCAAAATTCACCAATGTGACTACAGATTCGTGTTTAGCAAACACAAAAAGGTTGATAGACCATTTATCACCTACAGTTTAATCAAAATATTTCATTTTTCAATGTAAAAAACGAGTTTTAGTGAGGCGGCATGTTTTCCATGCCACCATGGGTCAAAGGGTTAAGAACTACCGAACAGCTACCAATACGGATCGGATTTAGGCTCGGAAAAGTTTCTCGCAGAAAGTTTCATGGCGTAACGGTTTGAGCTTTGGCTAAACGTCCTCGAAAACTTGTGGAACTTATCCATTAAGAATTTAAGAAAAAAAGTTTTTCCATTCAAATTTTTTATTGTTCCGAGCCGAAATCCGATCCGGATTTTGTAGCCGTTCGATAGTTCTTAGAAAATCCGGTCAAAAATCAGATACCAAATTTAGTAAGAAGAGTCGATAATTGAAAGCATTTTAATGAGTAGTCAGTAATTGTTTACAAAGGAAAAAATATATGTTATTTAATATTTTCAGATGAGGAACCTTACTCTAATGACATCGGTATTTGCAAGTTTTCATTAATCTCGACAACATCAATTACATGTGAATCTTATAAACGGAAACACCTCAACTTGAATTTAGTCAACTAACTTTCGGACACCTCAACTTGCAAAAGTTGAGTTAAACCATGTCCTTTCCCAAACAATGCCTCCGGGATCATTCGAACCAGAGTATTTAACTTATCAGTATGGTTGTCTAAAGTTGACATAGATGTAGTTGACGTGATTGTACTTGAGATAGTAGTAAATGACATAGTTGTACTTGACATAGTAGTAGTTGACATTGTAGTTGACAAAATTTACCGTAAGTTGAATGAATTTAAATTGAGTTGTCTGAAGTTTAGTTCTCAAAGTTGAGTTTTTCGCCTTCATCATATAACGACATTCAATATACTCTATAATGAAATTGGAACTCGTATGTTGCATTGATAGAGGAAAAATCAAAATCTGGACCCTCAAAAGGTAATTCGTTACCGCCATAAGTCCAATAGCCAAGAGTGAAATTGATTATGGATTGGTCCCTCAGCTCGCTCTTGCGGTGCTCCGGCATGATTCATTTCTATGATATCCTTGGCAGTGATCTACTAATCAACTAAAAAAAATCCGTTTATCTAACACAACAAAAACTGTTTCTGTTATTCAGAAGATGATAATGAGTCTAGCTCCGACAGTAGTGATAGTGATAGCGAAAGTGGCGCTAAAAAGTCCGACAGTGAGGAGGAAGACGATAGGTCAGACACCGACGATGAGGACGAAAAGTCCGACAGCGAGGAGGAAGACGATAGGCCAGACACCGACGATGAGGACGACAAGTTCGACAACGAGGACGAAGACGATAGGTCAGACCCTGACGATGAGGACAAAAAGTCTGACAGTAAAAAGGAAGACCGAAAATTCAAAAGTGAGGATGAGGACAGAAAATCCGACAGTGAGGAGGAAGACAAAAAGTCTATTAGGTCTTTCAGTGACGGTTGGTATAAATGTTCAGCTATATCAGTAACAAAAAGCAAATCTTATCAATGTAAAATTTTTTCAGATGATCAGAGAAGCCAGCAGTCGGATGAAGATTATGCAGAAGGTCAGTAATAAACTTCAATTTCATAGTTCCAAAATTTTAACGTCAGATAACGAGAATACTTTCCAATATATGTATTTACATAACTTATTTTATACTCTTATAACTTATGTCTATGTGAACTAAAGTCATTTCAATTTTAGACATTGAATCAAAGGTGAAAGAGGACAGGGGTAAGAACATGAGTTCACTTAAAGTTGATAAGTTTATCTCTTATATAATTTTTAACAAAAATTTGAAATAATATGCTCAAATAAATAATTTATTTACAGAATCATATACAGGATATAACAATGACAGTGACGAGGATGATAATGGTTTGAATTTGATTATTTTGAATACAGATGATTTGAAAATTAAATAATTATTAAATTAAAACATTTTCTACAATCCTATAGAAAAGTCTAAGAACTTGGACCGAAAGGATGGTTCGTACAAATTTAGAGTTGTGATCGAACATGGAATAAGATCAAACAATAAAATAATTCACCATCTTTTAATTCTAGTTTCAGGAGCATCGGAATACGATAGCGATGATAGTGGTTCGAAATCATTCAATATTTTATTCTTCCTTGGAATCTAAATATTAACTTACAAACGATTTTCATATACTATTTTCAAATCAAACAAACAATATAGGACTTGATAATTATTAGAGTTGTCTGCCAAAACTCTGCTAAATTTTTTTTTTACTTTTACGTTTTGCAGCGAAAAAAACTGAACCTCCGAGACCAAAAGCGAAGGGTATCTAATTTTTACATTATTAGTTATGAGCTTTTATAGTTAAAAAATCAGAGAACTAATGTAGAGTATACAAAAATGTTTCATAGGATCTGCAATTCAGAAAGGAAAGAAAAGGCAACGTGGTAATATTTTATTTGTTATTATAGGTTTCGAAGTTATAGCGTGTTCAAGTAGGCCTAAGGTTCAGCTAAAGGCTAAACCTGAAAGTTACATGTACATGTTTTCTCTGGCGCGCGAGTAGAGACATTGAATTGTAGGTTACGTTTGTTTTGTTTTAAAGTTTTTTTTAATATTCTGCATCTAAAAAATGAATGCAGAGTTACTCGTTATTTTGTTGGAATCAGACGACGTTGAAAGTGACTTTGAGCTGTAATTGAAAAAAACAAATAAAAAAATCATTCTTAACAGGGTATCATGTTGTTGATGGAGATCTGTTTTATGGTCGAGACACTATCACCTTCATAATTGCAAACGATTCTAAAATCAACATTACCATCATGCGGATCACGCAAAGCAAAGTTTTTTTTGGAACGAAGATCAAACGATGAAATCACTATTAAGGCAAACATGTTTTTACCAGATTTTTGTTGCACGTCAGCCTTAAGTTAAACTTTAAACCTACTGGAGCACGCTAATATTTTAGTTTGCACCTGAGACATACTAATTTTTATGATTACAGATGAAGACGAAGACGGTAATACTTGCACTTTCATTTTTTTAAAAAATCATGAAAAGTTCTAAGTACATTAGAACGTTACATATAAGATATCAACTTATTGTGATGAATACAAATTAATACTATGAGGATTGCAGTGGATTTGACTGATGTTGATGAAGAAAAGAGTAACCGTATGAAAATTATTTCGTCGTATTACGAACCTTAGTCAATGTTTATTACATTGCATTAAATAATTCGAAAAAAATGTTATAGTTCTTGAAAACGTCATCCTTTTCCGAGAGCTTGAACCACTTCTGAAAGCCTATCGGAAGAAGTATCCAGATCGTAACACCGATTTGATGAGGTATAAGGTACAAGTGGTTAGGGCAGGAAAATTCACGTTCAAGATAGATACAGGAACAGAAATCAAATCAATGCCTGAAAAACCAAAAGCCATAGTTAGAAAGGTCCTCGATGAGGTAGTTGGGAAGGACAAATTGAAAGATCTTTGCGCGTTGGGATCTAAGAACCACAAGGCAGTAGACCCTGACACTATGAATGAAGTTTACGGTAATAGTTTGAACGGCAGCGATACAGATTTGTGTAAAAGTTACGTTTTTACCATGCAAAGTCCTTACGCTAACTTCTGGTATAAAGAGGCGCTGCATATGCCATGATTACAAAAAAATGCTGACTTTAACGGGTCTAAAATTTTGTTGTTGTTCATTAGGCTCAAATAATGTTGAGATCATATGTTTTTCGTCGAATCATTGGCATCGCACGACTTCTTCATGTTCTATAAAAGATAGAAATACTTCTCAAGTGATAGAAACAATCAAATCACTTCACATTTTAATTTGTTTCAAATTTATAAAAATTTTATACTTTTTCGTCGTTTTCTCATTTTTCCGGTCTAGTAAACAATCATGCAAAGTCTCAGACCCGCTAAGATCAGCAAGTTTTTCTATATTTTCCAATTTGTGACGCTGCTTCTTAGGCTTTGAATGAAAGCATGATTTTTACATGACGAACTTCTAATAATTCTTTTTCTAAGAGTTTGACGAAATTGTTGGTTTTTAGATATTGTCGTAGCAAACTCAAGTATACCGTTCAGTAGGAAAAGTTTCAACAGAACAGTAACTTTATACTGCAACACTTTAAGAAACCCGAAACAATCTGGACCTACTAAAACAGCCGGAGGAAGAGAACGAAGTAACAGAAATAATCATTAAATTGAATTTCCATGGGTTATGACTTGGAGACTATGACAAAAAAAAATTACAGAAAATCATTACATCTTATGTCATACTAACTTTATCGAGATTCGAAATATCATAGCGATTCGTTTAACCATTTGATCATCGAAGTGGTGCCTCAGCAAAATCTAATTTTTTCATTTTTTATTTGATTTACAGAAAAGTCCGCAAAAAAAGAGGATGAAAAGAAGACAGAAGGTAAGCATTGCATTTGTAGATGTAATTGTTTTGATCATGCACAAAAATATTGTAACTTTTTTAACATTACAGATAAATCAGAGCGAGAGAAGAAAAAAAGAGGTTGGTATACTATGTCAAGTCGGACTTACCGAAAGTCTTATGCTATCAATCTCTGTTAAATTGGTCATTCGTGTACCCCTGCATCATTGATATTTTACACAGAATTTTTTAATTCCACGGTACTGTCAAAATTCACTTTGATATCTTTTTATTCATTTTACAGACAAGTCACGGGATACAAAGGACAAAGGAAAAGATGAACGTAAGAATTACATTTGTTAACACTGTTAATATCACTTACAAAAGAAAAAATTTCAACTTTCATTGTATTTCAGGTAAATCAAGGGATAGAAGCTCGGCGACCGGTTTGTAAACTAAAACAAATGTTTTTTATATATTAAAAACTAAAATCAGAATGACTTCTAAAACTGTTAGACTTGAAGCAGTCAAAATCATCTGTCCGACTCTTCAAATTTTTTCATTTATCTTACAGACAAGTACGAGAGACAAGAGGAAAAGAAGAAGAAAGAAGGTAAGCATTAAATTGTACACGGTTTTTTTCATCCTTCACAAAAAAATTACAACTTCATTTACATTACAGATAAAATCGAGCGAGAACTCAAAAAACCAGGTCGGTCACACTATATAAGATGAAACTCACTATATTCTCTTAAATTTGTCTTAAATCAAACCCTGGATCGTTGCTTTACTACACAGAAAATGAAAATGCATTGCGCACGTTAAAATTGTATATAACACTTTTTTATTTATTTTACAGACAAGTACGCGAAGAAGGAGGACGTACAGAAGAAAGAAGGTGACCATTACAATTTTGAATGCAATTGTTTTGATCATGCACGAAAATATTGTAACTCTTTTTACATTACAGATAAATCAGAGCGAGAGGACAGAAAAAGAGGTTGGTATACTATGTCAATTCGGACTTAACGAAAGTCTTTAGCTATCAATCTCTTTTAAATTGGTCATTCGTGTACCCCTGCATCATTGATTCTTTACACAGAATTTTTTAATTCCAAGGTACTGTCAAAATTTACTTTGATATCTTTTTATTCATTTTACAGACAAGTCCCGGGATAGAAAAGACAAAGTAAAAGATGAACGTAAGAATTACATTTGTTAACACTGTTAATATCAGTTTTAAAAGAGAAAATTTCAACTTTTATTGTATTTCAGGTAAATCAAAGGATAGATGCTCGGACACCGGTTAGTAAACTAAAGCATATGTTTTTTATATATCAAAAACTAAAATCAGAATGACTTATGAAACGGTTAGACTTAAAGCAGTCGAAATTTTCTGTCCGACTTTTCAAATTTTTCATTTATCTTACAGACAAGTACGAGACAAAGGAGAAAAAGAAGAAGAAAGAAGGTAAGCATTAAATTGTACCTGGTTTTTTTCATCCTTTACGAAAAAATTACAACTTCATTTACATTACAGATAAAATCGAGCGAGAACTCAAAAAACCAGGTCGGTCACACTATATAAGATGAAACTCACTATATTCTCTTAAATTTGTCTTAAATCAAACCCTGGATCGTTGCTTTACTACACAGAAAATGAAAATGCATTGCGCACGTTGAAATTGTATATAACACTTTTTTATTTATTTTACAGACTAGTACGCGAAGAAGGAGGACGTACAGAAGAAAGAAGGTGACCATTACAATTTTGAATGCAATTGTTTTGATCATGCACAAAAATATTGTAACTTTTTTAACATTACAGATAAATCAGAGCGAGAGAAGAAAAAAAGAGGTTGGTATACTATGTCAAGTCGGACTTACCGAAAGTCTTATGCTATCAAACTCTGTTAAATTGGTCAATCGTGTACCCCTGCATCATTGATTCTTTACACAGAATTTTTTAATTCCAAGGTACTGTCAAAATGCACTTTGATATCTTTTTATTCATTTTACAGACAAGTCCCGGGATACAAAGGACAAAGTAAAAGATGAACGTAAGAATTACATTTGTTAACACTGTTAATATCACTTACAAAAGAAAAAATTTCAACGTTTATTGTATTTCAGTTAAATCAAAGGATAGATGCTCGGACACCGGTTAGTAAACTAAAGCATATGTTTTTTATATATCAAAAACTAAAATCAGAATGACTTATGAAACGGTTAGACTTAAAGCAGTCGAAATTTTCTGTCCGACTTTTCAAATTTTTCATTTATCTTACAGACAAGTACGAGACAAAGGAGAAAAAGAAGAAGAAAGAAGGTAAGCATTAAATTGTACCTGGTTTTTTTCATCCTTTACGAAAAAATTACAACTTCATTTACATTACAGATAAAATCGAGCGAGAACTCAAAAAACCAGGTCGGTCACACTATATTAGATAAAACTCACTATACTCTCTTGCATTGGTCTCGTATCAAACCCAGGATCGTTGCTTTACTACACAGAAAAAGAAAATGCGTTGCGAACGTCAAAATTGATTATAACACTTTTTTATTTATTTTACAGACAAGTCCGCGAAGAAGGAGGACGTACAGAAGAAAGAAGGTGACCATTACAATTTTGAATGCAATTGCTTTGATCATGTACGAAAATATTGTAACTCTTTTTACATTACAGATAAATCAAAGCGAGAGGACAGAAAAAGAGGTTGGTATACTATGTCAAGTCGGACTTACCAAAAGTCTTATGCTATCAATCTCTGTTAAATTGGTCATTCGTGTACCCCTGCATCATTGATTCTTTACACAGAATTTTTTAATTCCAAGGTACTGTCAAAATGCACTTTGATATCTTTTTATTCATTTTACAGACAAGTCCCGGGATACAAAGGACAAAGGAAAAGATGAACGTAAGAATTACATTTGTTAACACTGTTAATATCACTTACGAAAAAAAATTTCCAACTTTTATTGTCTTTCAGGTACATCAAGAGATAGACGCTCGGCGACCGGTTCGTAAACTAAAACATGTTTTTCATATATAAAAAACTAAAATCAGAACGACTTATTAAACTGTTAGACTTGAAGCAGTCAAAATCTTCTGTCCGACTCTTTAAATTTTTCATTTATCTTACAGACAAGTACGAGAAAAAAGAGGACAAAATGAAGAAGGAAAGTAATCATCACATTTGTTAATGGAGTTTTCATCTTGCATAAGACAAATAAATATTCATTTTTCTCGTTACAGATAAACACAAAAGAGATAAGCACAGAAGACAAGGTTAGTTCAACTCTATTAGAAATAGTTTCATGACATGGTACAGACTTTACCAAACCAACGAGCATCACTGACTCTGAAAACCACTGACTCCTGGCTTTTAAAGTATGAGCCAAGCACATTTTAGGTCCTACATTAAAAGCCAAAGCTGGCGCTAGTCGGCTGGAAATGTTGAATACTTGATAAGTCGTATACTTATCAGACCTGGACAACTTAGGCATTCGAAGTGAGGTTAGTCGGCAGCTAGGCTGTTCGTCCTACTGACTTAAATTGAGTCAGTTGGACTCAGTGCTGCTAATCTAACTTTCAGAATAAAAAGCTACTACTCTCCGTAAGACATTAGCGCTCTTCCGTTTATTATTAAAATTCACAATTATTTTGCCGACTAATCTTACTTTTAAGTCAGACGCTTTAACTTTATTCACAGATTTTTAAATAATAATATTTCTAATTTTAATTTTTCAGATCATTAGAACTTCCATGCAAGCGTGATAAATATATTGGTACTCCTGAACTCTATATAGTAATTTGTTATTTGTTATTTGTTCTTCTTCTTTAAATATTTAAATGCTGGACGAATTTGTGTTATTTATTAAAGATAGTATTTCAATATGTCGTCACGTGAAAGTTATTTTGGTCCTAGGACTGTTCTTTTTGTTCGTGGATGGAAACAATTGTTTTCTTACACTGCAAAACGAATTACTTTTGCGGCCAGTGCACTGGACATAGCTTGTCAATGCTTGACCATGCCACAACAAAATATATTCTCTACAGCCAGTGCTAATAGTGCGCCCGTTTTCGTGGCCCGAGCGATTTGCACTGGTAGCCGAAAACGGCGCACTGGTAGCACAGGCTGTAGCTAATGTTTTATTGCGGCATAGAGAACATAGGGACGAAAATTTACACTTTCTACGCAGTTATGACGAAAAATATTTATAATCATTTTTTACCCACATAATTTTTTGATGTATTTATAGGGATCAACAATTAATCGTTGGGATTAAATGTTGATGAGTCTCTTGGCAGAAACCTCCTCGCGGTGAGACTCGGGCCATGATCTATCATAAAGCATGCAACCTGCGTTATGAAGTTTGTGAAATTCCGTTAGAAAAACTAATAATTTGAACAGAAGTATCGAAATACGATAGTATAATATAATATAATGTAGAATAATATATATAAGGAAGTTTAAAACGTTTATTTTAGTGTTTCTTTCTGTAGGAATCAGAAAAAAGGTGCTTGTGAGCTACTTAATCTGTTGGTCAGGTCAGGAATTCCATCATTCGGCACGTCAGACTTGCCGGATTTGCTAGCTAACACTAACCGATTGTAGTCTGTCAGACGAACCTGACTTATAGTACCAACAAGTACCGACAATTTCTCCGTGTATCAACCAACACTAGAAAAAAGTGTTGAACAAAAATTCTATTGAATTCTATTTTGCGATATAAATTTTGAAAAAAACTTTTTCTATTTTACTTGATATTTCTGTTCCAAATTACTGAAGGATTTTTGTACACGGAATCGTACGGACTTTATAACTCGGCTATGAATACTTTCATGAAGATTAGCTAATGTCTGCCTTTAAACTTAAAACTTTTCTATAACATATTTAGGTTAGGCTTTTGCTAAGACGGTATTATTAGTATTAAAAGGTTATGTTGACTGGTCTCTTGGACGGCGCGAGCCTCCACAGAGTTACGAGACGGTGAAAGCCTCTCAAAAGAACTCAGCGGAAATAGCGCGATCGTCATGGTTTTATTGACAGGACTCTTGGACGGCGCGAGCCTCCATAGAGTTACGGGATGGTGAAAGCCTCTCGAAAGAGTTTAGCTGAGGTAGCGCAAGCCTCATTGTTTTATTGGCATGACTCTTGGACGGCGCTAGCCATCAAGTTAGTCGTGAGACGGGGCGAGCCTCGTCGAGACGTAAATAGCGCGATCGTCATGGTTTTATTGGCAGGACTCTTGGACGGCGCAAGCCTCCATAGAGTTACGAGACGGCGGAAGCCTCTCGAAATAGTTTCGCTGAGGTAACGCGATCCTCATGGTTTTATTGACAGGACTCTTGGACGGCGCGAGCCTCCATAGAGTTACGAGACGGCGAAAGCCTCTCGAAAGAGTTTAGCTGAGGTAGCGCAAGGCTCATTGTTTTATTGTGTGACGTTTCGGTCTTCTTAAAAAATATATATATATATATATATTTATATATATTTAAAAAGATATAAAAAAAACTTGACAAATTATTATTTTCATTTGTTGTGTTGAGCTGGCTCAGTTATGCTTCACGGCCAGCTTCAAACACTTTTTTAATTTTTATTTTTATTTTGATAAATTTTGATTTTAAAGTGAAGCTCTATTCGCTTATTGCAAAATTAATCAAACTATTAAATTATTTTCATGACATTTAATGTTATTCGAATTTTTGAATGAGACTCTTTGATTTAAACAAAAAGACCGAACGTTTCATAAAAAGAATAAACCAAACCAAAGTATTTTATCTTGAATTTATTTTCTTGAATATGAACAAAACAAACAAACAAAAAAAATATAAATTTTAAGAAAAATGTGGGTTCCCGACCCGAACAAGCCCTATTTTACTCAATTAATTATTCGATAATGGATTTAATTGATTTTAAAAAGTGAATTTAAAAAAAACTATAATGCTCTCGAATTTCTCCTCGAGCAATTTTGTTTCTGATTTGGAATGAAGCTCGCGAATCTCTCCTTGAGCTTCTTTCAACTGAACCAGTATTGGTCCCACCAAAACTGTCAGTTTTATCTAATTTTAATTTAATTTTAATCGATTTAAGTTTTCGAAAATAAAAAAAATGAAAGCGAAAATGATTTAAAAAAAACAAAAAGAATTAAAAGAAAAAAAAATTAAAAATTAAAAGAAAGAATGACTTTGACAGCTATGCTCAAGGTTTACACCAAGAGCGCCACCTAGCTGTCAGCTTAACCCTCAAAAATTGGCTTCCGCCTTTTTAAAAAATGAAAGAAAAAGAATTGATCGCGACTTTCGCCTTGATCTAAACCGTTACCTTGCAAGGCTCTCGCCTCTGACGCAAAATCCTCTGCTGCTTGGCCTATTTGAGGTTATCCACCTTGGGCACAATAAGCACTAAGTCGCGCGCGTGACACACTCGGGAGGGTTGTTTCAGCTCGGTCTTTCAACCGCAAGTGAAGATTTCGGCCACCTAGCCCACTATTGTGCCTTTTCGGTCGACCTCAGCGCACCAATAGTGAGCGAGGTGGCCAATTCTCAGAATTCTGCACGATTGTGCAGCGTTTCCCTTACTTTGCTACCGTTGACCAATCAGAGCGCCGCTCGCACTTTACCGTGCCAATCAGAAAATTAGAAATGAAAAATTTTTTTATTTTTAATTGAATTGAATAAAACAAAGTATCAAAATTGTCTATTAATCACGCTGATCACGTTTGTGTAATTTGTTTTGCAAAATGATAACTAGAACTGATTTTATTAATGATTGAAGTTGCGAGTTGACAGGTCGTGGCGAGCTTGCAAGCGCCAACACACCGGCCGGCGACAACAATATTATTGGCAATAATATGGGCGAGATCTTTCCCATACTATGGCCAATACAGCTGCTTGTCAAAATATTGGCAATAATATGGGCGAGATCTTTCCCATACTATGGCCAATACAGCTGCTTGTAAAAATATGGGCGAGATCTTTCCCATACTATGGCCAATACAGCTGCTCGAAAAAATATTGGCAATACTATGGGCAAGATCTTTCCCATACTATGGCCAATACAGCTGCTTGTAAAAATATGGGCGAGATCTTTCCCATACTATGGCCAATACAGCTGCTCGAAAAAATATTGGCAATACTATGGGCAAGATCTTTCCCATACTATGGCCAATACAGCTGCTTGTAAAAATATGGGCGAGATCTTTCCCATACTATGGCCAATACAGCTGCTTGAAAAAATATTGGCAATAATATGGGAAAGATCTCGCCCATACTATGGCCAATACAGCTGCTTGAAAAAATATTGGCAATAATATGGGCGAGATCTTTCCCATACTATGGCCAATACAGCTGCTTGTAAAAATATTGGCAATACTATGGGCGAGATCTTTCCCATACTATGGCCAATACAGCTGCTTGAAAAAATATTGGCAATAATATGGGAAAGATCTCGCCCATACTATGGCCAATACAGCTGCTTGAAAAAATATTGGCAATAATATGGGCGAGATCTTTCCCATACTATGGCCAATACAGCTGCTTGTAAAAATATTGGCAATACTATGGGCGAGATCTTTCCCATACTATGGCCAATACAGCTGCTTGAAAAAATATTGGCAATAATATGGGAAAGATCTCGCCCATACTATGGCCAATACAGCTGCTTGAAAAAATATTGGCAATAATATGGGCGAGATCTTTCCCATACTATGGCCAATACAGCTGCTTGTAAAAATATTGGCAATACTATGGGCGAGATCTTTCCCATACTATGGCCAATACAGCTGCTTGAAAAAATAATGGCAATAATATGGGCGAGATCTTTCCCATACTATGACCGATACAGCTGCTTGTAAAAATATTGGCAATAATATGGGCGAGATCTTCCCCATACTATGGCCCATACAGCTGCTTGAAAAAATATTGGCAATAATATGGGCGAGATCTTCCCCATACTATGGCCCATACATTTAAATTTTGAAAATGTATAATGATATGGCAACGTATGGCATTTGGCCACGAGCCATATCCATCCATAGTATGGCTAATAATATGGCCCATATTTTTTTTCTGCGCGGGGTGTATTGAAGGTTTAATGTTTTTTTATAGGTATAATTTGTTTTAAGCAAAACAATTAAGAAAAATCAGTTACTTTTTATTGCTGTGATGGGTTTTGGAGTAGTGAGTGATAGATGCACGTGGGTGAGATATTTATAGTAGAAAATGAAAAATGTTTGTAAAAATATAGCAGAGCATTTATTGTTGAGGTGAATAATTACTTTCGAACTTACTTCAACATCTTGAAAAATAGGCTTTGTTAGAATTTGTTGAAAGAAGGCACTCTCCTGACACGACGATTGCTTCGAACAAAACTACGCGTGCAGCATTAGCCACCCCACTCCAGCATAACACTGTTGCCAACCGACATTAAGGCGGTAGAAATGGCTTGTTTTGTTTACAAAATGTGTAAACAAATAAAGAAAATGCATCTATTGTTGAACAACAATGATTCATTTTAATTGTTTTTATCAAAACATGTTATCAGAAACCTTCTTACATACATAAATACTTATATATAATTAACCTTTAACATTATCATAGGGCTGTTTTCATTGAAATTTCCTTGGAACACGCCGGATCGTAAAATGATGCCATAACTTTTTGGATATACTATTGGAGGTTATCTAAAAAGCAATTCGAACTTGGAGTTTGACTAAACAAAATTCTAATAATTGACAAAAAAATGATCAGATTTTCGTGTTAGAGGGCAGATCGCATAGGTTCAAACCTAAAAAAGAAAAATTTTATGAAGTTACATGTAAGTTGAGTTGTTTTAGCTTTATAAAATCAAAATTTTTTTATTATGATTTTATCAACTGACCAATTTTAAATATATGATACAGGCTGACGCAACAATTTGGATTACTTTGAACCATGTGGAATGAATATTTAAACATTGCATGTAAGTTCAATTCATTTAAGTTTATGGTAACGCATTCGATGGTACAATCAAACTTATTTCAGAATACTTTTTAGTAACCTCCAACTAAACCAAAGATGACGATGACAATGCACATTTGTTTTGTCTCAATACTTTTATTGAGTTTTGTGACGTGTGACGTATCTGGCGGAAGAGCGTATCATATTCGAGGGTATGAAACGAAGGAAATTATTTTGAGAAATTCACTCCAAAATGTAAGTTCTTATTTTCTGCGATAAATATTGTATTATGTAATGAATGAAAAATTTTCATTATTTTTCTCATTAAATTTAGATTATCCAGTACAAAATGACGTCCAAAAGTCGCGTTGAAAAACATCGAACGTTGCAGAATTACACTTACAACGGGAGCAGTGGAGAAGATGGTACAAATAAATTATTCTAAAACAAGACAACAATTCTAAAACAAGTGTTTTAGAATTTACTTTATTCCACATATTTTGATGTTTAAAATAATATTTCAATTTTATTTTTCAGAATTTTTGATCAGGCTTATTCCGGATGACAATCGAAGTGAAAATGAAACGTCATATTCCGACATTCATCAACAAAATTCATCGCTGAACAATCAAGCAGATAATCAACCGAGCAGTGACAACGATACAGATGGCAGCACTACAAGTGACAACGATTTTTTAAGCCATGAAGAGTTCGCAGTAGACGCTGCAATAGACGGTGGCGAGGACGTAAATGCTGGAGAAATGAACTTCGATGACGAGCTTTTAACAGGCGATATCAAATCTAAATTGAAAACATTAATCTTGAGCAACCTCGGGGCGGTGAAACAAAATTTTGTAGACAAATTGTTACGCGTCCTAAGAAGCGAGAATCTGCCTTTACCAAAATCGAGTAAGACATTATTAAAAACGTCCAGTGAAAAAAAACATTCGTTCGATGCTCAATAGCAAAGAAACGTATGGCAACTATTGTTATTACGGTCTTGAGTCCAATTTAAATTACACGGTTGATCCAGAAGTTTACACAGAAGGTGAAATCAAGTTATATATTAATATCGATGGCTCAGAGTTATGTAACAAATCTAAAAATCACGCGTGGACTATACTAGGTTGCTTAAGTCACAAAAATTACAAGTCAAAGCCGTTTATAATCGCAATTTACTATGGAATGTCAAAACCAAAACGCGTGTGTGATTTTTTAAAAGATTTTGTTGATGAAGCAAATGACTTGATAACCAATGGGATCATCATAAACGATCATTATTACGACTTCAACATTAAAGCATTTGCATGCGATACGCCTGCTAGGGCCTATATTAAAAGATGTAAGGGACACACTGGCTTCTACTGCTGTGAAAGATGCGAAGTTAAAGGTGAATCAGTCGCGGCTGGTCGACGAGCGCTAAACCGTAGAACAAAGAAAAAAAGAGTGTACTTAGATTTAAATTGTGAGGAACGGACTCATGAATCATTTGTAACGGAAAGACAGAAGAAACATCACTCATCAGGTGAAAAGTCACCTCTGTTAGACATAATTGGGTTCGATATTGTAAAGCAAGTGGTACTTGATCCGATGCACTTACTGTGCTGTAATGTTTCGCGTATAATAATAAGAAAAATTGTTGACCAAATGAGTGATAGAAAAAATAGGAAATTACAACTAGACTTGAACAATTTTTCTTCCGCGGTTCCGATAGAATTTCAACGAAAAACGTTTGATTTATCTCAAAAGTTCATCGATTGGAAAGCAACTCAGTTCAGATTTATTTTATTATATGCTTTTGGAATGTTTTTTGATTCAGTCTTACCAACCGATCAGTTTAATCATTTGATGTTATTGTTTGTTTCATGTCGAATGCTCTCTAACAAAAACCAGATAGACACGCGAAGAGTGCAATATTGCAAATCTCTGTTGCGCAAGTTTGTTCACGAGTTTTCGTCTTTTTACGGACCAAATTCAGTTTCAGTTACTATACATAACTTAATACACATGGCGGATGATGTGCAGAACATAGGTGAACCTCTTTTTGATTTTGGAGCATTTATATTTGAAGATTGCATAGGTTTCATAAAAAAACTCGTCGCGACACCTAACAACCCAATAGGGCAAATATCTAAGCGCTTGAAAGAGATGCAAAATTCGGATGTCCAGTCTATAAGAACTCATTATCCTTTAATTTTCAAAACGCAAAAAAAAAGTAGCAAGCCAATTTGTACATTAGACGAAATATCGGAAGGAAAAAAATATTTTGAAAAAGTCGATTTCAACGATATGACTTTAACTTCAAGTCATCCTGATAATACAGTAATGTTAAATGATGGATTTATACTTCGAATTGAACACGTTTATTGTTACTTTGAAAATGGTGAGGACTCTAGCGGTATACTTATTTTTGGAAAAAAATATAAAGTTATTAATGATCTTTTCAATTATCCGATACAATCCAGAAAAGTTGGTGTAATGGTAATTGAAAAGGTCAATAATAATTTACACGAAATTCCACTGCGAAATGTAATTCAAAAATGCATTTACACCGAAAGATCTTTAGATAATAAACATGTTGCAGTTACATTATTACATTAAGATGATATAGCAACTAACAAGTGTGAACAAATCAATAAACTTATGTAAACTAAAAATTATTATTTTTTAATCATTGAAATGTACAATTTCAAATGAACAAATTCGTTGAATAATTTTGATTAAGTATTTCACGGCAATTCACTGGCAATTATAAAATTTTGACGTCGGCCCAGTGCTGGGCAGCGATCATCGTTAGCCAGTGTCGATACGAGCTCGCACCGTTTCTTTCGTAAGGCACGCGGTATAATGTTCCACCTGGGAATGAGTACACGGGCGGCCGTTTTTGCTCTATAAGTACTATAAAACAAGTATTTTTACTTAGAAACTTTTATGTATTCCTCAGTTGAACTGTTTTCAATCGATATTATAGAAAAATTCCGACTGTTTTACTGAAATATCAAAACAAATCTCATATTACAGCATGCACGCACCGACTTGTTTGGGCGCCCGCTCGACCGCGCCGGGTTATTATTTAATGTTTTTTTTTTAATGAGACAGATATCTCTGGGGCACAGGCAATATTCAAGTTATTAAATTATACAATAATTATTATCAACAATTTTTCATCAAGATTTTTATTGTCTATATGGAAAAGAATCAGTTGTCAGCTGTGCGTAATGTGACGCGCACACTCACTCAGACAATCGATTGTCTGATTAGTTAATTAACATTATTATTTATAATAAATATTTATTATTTATTATTTACTATTAATTATTGAAATACTGATGTACATATTTATTTCCTAACAAATCTTGCACAAATATTAACAATTTGAGTTGTTAATGTTAAAAAACAATCGGTGTACTCAGTACACGACGCGCGTCCTTGTGTAACTTTCGACGCGCGTCACGGAAGGTTAAGGTATACGGAAATCTCGGTCCTCCTAGTGTTAAACAATTTCGATGCAAATTTGAAATGCAAAATTCGATGCAAATTTAATCATTAACTGCTTATTTAATCATAACTGCAGAGTTTATTTCAATTTATTAAAACCAGGAAATCAATAAGTTAATATTATTAACAAACTGAAGTCGGGCGCCTGGCCGATAGCCGATCCTGACTAACTTACAATGCCGATAAAACTGAGCAAAACTTTTTAAACATACAACAACGACCTCAATTTTGTTACATTCCTTTTGAAGAACTTTACCACGGACTGATTGGTCTGAAAAGTTACTCTCAAAATCGCATAGACTGTTTAAGCAGTTTGTTTTTCTCAGAAGATGCAGCGGAATGTTGAAGAAAAGAGAGAAAGCGTTTCTCAAGTTTGTAATATTTGATCGATATGAGCGAAAATTTTCCGCGTAGAAATACATCTATGGGACAGTCAATAGAAAAATCTCTGAAAAACCTCTGGGATTCAGACATATCCCAGAGGTTTCCTTAAAATTTTCCTAGACATTTGTCAGACGTTTTCCCATTTTAAAAATATTGAAAAAAATGATATGTAATTTTCTGATTGATTTCAGAAATGACTTTACCTTTGATTTTACAATTCGATAAGAAAAATATAGAGGAAAATTCTTCTTTTCTTCCATTCAATTTAAGTAAGTTTTTAACTTAGGTCTCCAAGATTTCTAGTGTGACGTTTTTTTAGGAAGTTTATTTTGATAGAGAATGAATAAAAAAGTCAAATCTTAATCCAAATATATAGAAGATTTTTAGGCTTATGAAACGCAACTGGCATTCCCATCTGTCATATATTATATATCAAATATTTAGAACCCATGTAGAAAGAAAAATATTCTGCTGTTGCAAACGATCGGACCGAACGTGGCAGTGCGTTGGCGGTCTACGGTTGGCATACTGTCTGGGTCCAAATGTGAACGACCATTGGCAAACAATCGGTAAAAAGTTGGTCCCATTAACGGCATATAAAAAAAAGCCCAATTTTATTAAACCAGAATACTCACGGAAGGTGTTTTTTTTTCATAGGATTGTTGGAGTCGTTTATTCTGAATTTGCGGTAAAAAACACGTTTCGTCAATTGAGAGCTGTCAAAAACTTTGTCAAGGAGAGACAAAGTACTTGATTTTTAAATTAAATGAATACGAGATAATTGTGCAAAGAACTTTTATTTCCTGCTCAAATTGTGACACTGAATTTCTCAACCATAAAAATGCAATAAAATTGTTGAGCGCCAGGCCAGAACTTCTGCCAAATTCTATCGAACAAGAATATCAAAATCTCTAATCGAATAATTAAACACATAACCGGTTGTTTCATGAAACTTTCTAATCGCGTTCGTCGTAAGGACAATGGTCAAACAAGCACTATCAGACAATACAACAATCATTAAATAATAAAACCATAGCTTCAGAAGCGACTATTGTTTATTGAACCATCAGTAATATCAATTACAATACATTAGATCGAGTCACGTTGTGCAAAATTAAGAAACATAATATTCATCAAATCAGCAATGAATGAAAAACCATAACTAAATAAAACTCAATGAAACTCAGTGAATCCTTGAACTATCGCCCGAACAGTAAGAAAGCCGGACCATAATTCTGCTATTTCTGCTAAGTCTTCATGACCCTTAGTTCGCGGCGAAAAGCCGATAACATACGCATCTCTCAGAGTCTAGGAGCAAGAAGAACGAAAAAAAAGCATGTTTCCGAATTTATGGTCGCGCCCCTACCCTGCGACCCCGCCTAGAGAACCGGAGGTAAGATTTGAATTCCCAGCTTGGCTGATCGGCATCCATCCTTGTCCCACTCCTTCTCAGGGGCTAAGAATTAAACATGAGTGACGATGATGCCAGCATGCGTCAGTTGCAATGACAGGCGCTATTTTTCCGGCAATGATAATATAAATAAATTGATGGTAAGACTGGCGATGCTACTATAATTCGCACTGTGCTGGACTTCTGCTACAGGAGTGCCCTCCGTCGATCGCTGCCAAATGAGATTAAAACAACAGCCAACATCTGAAAGTGCTTAAATAAAACATTCTACGTGAATCCTTATTGTTCGTTAGAAAATCCAATTTCAACCACAAAAATATCATTAAAGTCACTCGCAATTTGGTTCTCGCTCCAAAAGTAATTCTGTTTATAAAAAAGAAAAAAGCTTCTTGTCTGGACTATGTGCCCGTTTGAATAATTCCGGTCACAAAATAGTTTTAGTTAAATTTTTAATTCAACCACGATGTAGTGCCTTCGTTAATAGTTGACTCCATTGGTTGAGGTTTTGAATTGTTTCTAAATCTTAGCGAACTGCTGAAGAAAAGCCCGTTAAAATTGGAAAAAATCTTGAACTACTCAAGTAAAAAATAAAAGTTTCTCGCATACACATCTTTCAGTTAATGTGTCTCATTGCTATGCTTGCTAAATATAAGGACATGACATAAAAGGGGGACATATTGATTTTTATCAAAAAATTTCATGCGACTTAATCATTTGGACGCTCAATCGAATTAATCTCAAAGCGAAGTGCCCTTGAAAACTGGGTCTCATTTTTACGCGTCTTAAACATGTGTCTGAAATATACTAATATAAAGTACAAAGTTTCCTTCATTTTACCCCATCCGTATGAATATTATTCCATCGCGTTTGAAGACCCTTATTCAAGAAAATCTCATCTGCTTTGAGTACAAGATCAACTTTTCTCAAGGATGAGATTTAGATAATTTGAGCCTCATTTACAGGTAACTTATACATGTCGATCATCATTTCAAACGCGCTGATAGCTACATTCTTCAATCAATGAGCAGCATTCTCTTGAATCTTAAATGTCTTGCGCATCAAACACACGAAACGCAAACTAACGTTTGTCAATTGTGTTGCCTCATTAACAAAAATCTCATTCACGTTGAGTTTAATTCTATTTTTCAACATTTAGTACAAGTTTAGAAATCCTGTGGGCAATCAGATCCCTCCCTGTGAGTCCAGGTTACACCGTTAATGTTCTATTCTCGTAAAATTTTCCGTCAAATTGAAATTCTTGACATGCGGTGCGTGTTTTAAAAATGTATTCGCAGTCGAGCCAAAATGTTTTTTTTATAACTTTCAAAAGAAAAAAATTCATCGTTCTACTGTGGCTCATATAAAAATATCCACGTGCGAGCGGGGTATCAAAAATTCAGCATGAGTGTATAGTAAGCCGATGAAAATGTCGGCAAAATAAAAAGAATAGAGGATCGGTCTCATTGATATTCTGTAGATAGTCAATCGCGGTCTCTTAAGCGGTTAAGTACATTTTTGGTGGCTAAAAATTAAACAAAAGGAAAAAAATTAGTGTAAGGTGCGACAGGCCAACAAAGTTTTTATATAAGTATTTTGTGCACGTTCGTGATGATGCGCGTAACTGCGCACAGAATCATCAAGTGTTCGTGGTAATCTGCGAGAACTCTATATTAAACGCGCGACGGGTACAAGCGAAAGATATATATATATATCCTATCCTACAAATATAATAAAAATGGAAATATGTTTGTTTGTTTGTTTGTTTGTTTGTTTGTCCGAGCAACGGACATACAAAACAAATTCGGAAATGATTTCAACGCATCAGGGTAATTCTTGGGACTCTCAGAATTAACGTAGGATACATTAGAAATCATTTTCTCAATTTTTATGGAGAAAATTTTAAAAATATTTTTTTTAGGTTTTCGAAAATTTATAAATTTTTTGCGATTACACTGGAAAAGGTAAATGTACCTTTTATCGTGACTTTAAGCGTCCTTATCGTAAGTGTCTATATTCAATAATAAATTTAAAAAAACATATTACATGTAATTAAATTGTGGCTCTGATAATTGATCTGTAATACAAGTTAATGATGTTATGAACTATTACTTTATATCGTTTTATGAATGCATTTTTCAAGTAAAAATCACGATGGAAGAGACAGTCACGATAAGGGGTACATTTACCTTAAGGCTTTATAAATAAAGTTCAAAAATGTAATTGTATAGGTTTTATATTCTGTAAAATTACCACCTTTTCTTTTTACTGATAAAAAACGTAAGTATGTTTGTTTGCTATCGACAAAAAAATGATTATTTTATGAAATTGTTACATTTTCACATTATTCATACAATTTTATCTATACTAAGAATCCAGCGTCATCGGTAATTTCAGTAGGACACGATTGCTGTAATTCATGAGAATAAATTCAAAATATTTTCTCGGGATCACAATTCGATCGTTATTTTGTTTTTGATTTATTATGGCTTTTTGTTTAGTCGTGCTTACATCGTGTCCGCGAGTGAGTTCTTAAGTGACAGCAAAATGCCGACAAGACGTATAACACATTTGCAGAAAATAAGTACTAATACAGCTGATCATAGACTTGCACGAGCTACGGAGTCTAAGGATGTTCGTTAAGTAACTTCAATCAAACAATAATATATCAATTAACTGTTTCTTATTTAATTTCTCATGATTTATTGTTCAGGAACGTTTATCGCGTTTCTGTACAAGACAATGTGTTGTTCCTTTTAATGAAACTTCGCAAGAGAAAATAGTAAGTCGTTACTTCAAGAAACACAACATGCAGCAGCGTATTGATGATCCTCCAGCGACCACACGCTTCTGTTCAAGGTTGTTGCTGACTCTGGTACGACACTTCTTTCGCGTCTTTACGCACAATCGATGGTGAGGAATACGCGACCTACAGAGAGGCATGTGAGGTGCGGGGCTTGCTTGAAGACGACAACCACTGGACTTTAACAATGGAAGAAGCAGTTTTCACTCGGTATCCGTCGCAAAAAGAACGTTTTTCGTCATTATCATTACGTGTTGCGAAGTTGCAAATTCTCTCACCCTGTGGAACCTTTTCAAGGACCAGACGTCGGAGAATATACTTCATAACTACGAATTGAATAGTAAGTGATTGCGAAGGATCTTATATACGATGGAGCTCTTTAACTCATCGATGAGTTAGTTTATACAATGTCAGGTTTGTATTCGCTATTATTTTGCTATTTTTCTGTTCCGTTATATTATTTACTATCGTTGCATATATTTTTCGTAGGTCACCATGTAGCAGACTACGGGCTACCTGCTCCTAGAGTTGCAGCTCTTCACAACAACGAACTTCGCACACAACTTCAGTACAAATCTCAGGCTCTTGCTGCAAAGGTTTAAACAGCTTTGCCTGATCGGAATAGCGATCAAAGATCCATCTACGTTGCGGTACTCCAAAAAGTTGATAATAACGATCCTGCTATTTTTTTCTGGATGCATGTGGAAAAACAGGACAATTATATTTATTTAATCTCCTGCTGTCAACTATCAGGAGTCTAGGACATGTGGCTTTAGCTCTGACTTCAACTGGTAACGCTCCCTCGTTGTTACAAGGTGGACGAACTGCTCACAATGTGTTGAGGTTGCCATTGAATTTGCACCAACAAGAGACACCAGTTTGTAATATCAGCAAAAACATTCAAAGGGCCGAGGTGATGCGGTTGTGCAAACTATTGGTCTGGGATAAATGTTCTTCTTCTCATAAACATGCAGTTGAGGCACTCGAGAGAACTTTTGGGAGATATACGAAGTGACAATCGGTTAATAGGGGAATAATCGTCATATTGGCTGGTGATTTTCGACAAACCTTTCTGGTCATTACCCGTAGAACACCAGCTGATTAACTTTATGCCAGTATCAAGAGTTTGATCCTATGGCGAAGTCTTACGGTGCACAGGCTGACTATTAACAAAAAGGTATACCTTTACAATGATGAAAACGCTGCCAATTTTTCTGCATTACTTTTGACGATCGGAAATGGTACGGTACCGACAGTTACCAATGGAAATGTGACTCTTTCTTCGGAACTTTGCACTTTAGCCAATTCTTCTGGTGAACTGATTACCGCATTTTTTCTCAACATCCAGCGAAATCACTTGCAGATGGATTGGTTATGTAAGAGAGCCATTTTAGGATCTACGAATTATGTTGTCACTGATTTATATATGGAAATATTAGCGACTATTTCCGGGGTAGAGTGAATTTACACTTTTTTCAATGCAATATTAAACCAAGATAAAGTGGTGACCATCCTGTTGAGTTCTTCAACTCGCTGAAATTGTCTGGAGTTCCGCCACACGTATTGAACTCGGATACGCATCACTCAGCTTCGAGATAGGATTATCGAAGGTATTGAACTGTAAACTGGGACACAAGTTTTGTATTACAAGTTTTGTATAATTTCTAGGCTGAATCGAATTAAGGTGCGAATGTCATGATCCCTTAGATACTAGTTATCCCCACAGATCTTTTATTTCATTTCTTCCAAAAACAAAACTCAACTAACTTATGGAGTGCAACGAAACTGACTTTCGAGCGAAGCGAGGGAGCTCTGCTAGTATATATATATATATTTTATGGGTACACAAGCCGCGCGGCATATATCATTGTTTCTTAGCGTGCACATCTTAGGCGTGCGTAGAGACATTACATAAAACTGACAACGAGCTGTGACGGGCGATGACTCAAAACATATCCTTTACATTAAATGCAAAAAAACGCAAACAATACATTGAAAATTTAGAAACACGAGAAAAAAAACGATCAGAAAATGTTTAGTCCTAGTTTATAAAAGTCTAAAATTATGAATCAATCGAGCAGTAGAGTCAAAGAAAACAAAACGAAGATATTGGTAGCGATAAAAAACATTTAATGGTTGTAAACGAGGGCAAACGAAAAGATGGGATAATTGAAAAAGGAGCGAACTGAGTACGCGAAAGTGGAAAAGTAGAGAAGCAGAAATGACAGAGAAAGCGGCGGTTGTCTGGTGAATAGTTGTTGAACCGGTAAGTTCATCGAGCGATTTGTGCACGTTTAACGAGCGAGGGAATAATTCGGGCCATAAATCAGTCGATTTTTTGTCTAGTTACAGCCAAGATTGGCCAAACCGGCCTCCGGGCACTCGCGAGGTAATGGCCTGCCTAAACGATTCTCCCACTTGGGAGAATTGTCCGTCGCATGATGCAATCAGTTTCATGCACATCACGCGCCATTGCGTAGCTATCTACACCGCTACGCCGAGTGCGTAGGCGAGACGTGCGTTTGATCAGACGCCGACCGACAGCGTGAACGCAAACTTTATTTTATTAAATACACTTTCTACGACTTCACGTGTTCCTAAATACCACCAGTATTTAATTTCATACTATCGTCATTTCTTTAAATTATATCATACACAATCGATTTGCTCTGCTGTTCGACATTGCGTTTTTTAATTAAGAATTTACACAAAATTTTGTTTTAATTAATCAATTATCCCCGTGCATTTTTATGCGAAGCTTTCAATAATCAGATTTTAACAATTTTGCGATACTATTCCTAACTGTGGAGTCTGCAGACGAATGTTGTGGTATATGAGCAAATCCAAAATTAACATCCACTTAGCGGTTCAAAAAAATAAAAATTTTTGGACATTAGGCACACTCTTGGGATTTTTTTCTCAGGTTCTAGGTGTCAAAACAAGATGAAAAAATGGTGCGGCCCACCTTGAAACAGGTGGCGACATACTTTTTTAATTAAAAAAGAAGAAAATAAAAAATGAAAAAAAATCGAGTTCGTGAAACCCCCATTTTTTATTGCAGATTCGGATTCTTCATGAAAAAATAAAAAGATTTTATTCTTATATTTTTTTTGTTTTGCACGATAGATGGCGCTGTAATTGCAAGAGAACGATTTTTATTAATTATGTATTTCTTACGATTACAGCGACATCTATCCTAAAAAACCGAAAAATGATAAGAATAAAATCGTTTTATTTTTTCATAAGGAATCCGAATCTGTAATAAAAAATATGGGTTCAAAAAACTCTCCTTTTTTTAATTTTCTATGGAACCACCCTTAATCTGGACAGGGAGTGAGGGGTGAAAGTCGAGTTTGATATGGTTGTATAAAGTTTGAAAAAGTATTAGACAATTATTTTTTGCAAGTTGTGTGTCTTTTTGTACCAACTGTTCGTATTTTAATAGAAGAAAAAGAGCGATTAACTTAATTCACTCAAATTTCTTAGTCATAGTACTAAAATTAAGACACAGAAATATTTTGATATTTCGTTTTCGGTATTTGAATGACTTTGGTAGAACGTACAACACCCCATAATCGATAAAAAACGTAAAATTTGAAAGAAACCAAATTTGGAGTTACTTTTTACATGCTTTTTTGTTGCTTTTTTGGCAAAAATCACTATAACTTAATTTAATTTTAAAAGTATGTCGCCACTCGTTTCAAGAGGGGCCGCACCATTTTTCTATCTTGTTTTGACACCTAGATCGTAAGAAAAAAATCCCAAGAGTGTGCCTAATGTCCAAAAATTTTTAATTTTTTGAACCGCTAAGTGGATGTTAATTTTGGATTTGCTCATATAGTGTAGTGCGTCAGGTACTCTATTGTTTTTATATCGTTCATTCTAAATTGTAGTGGCAAATAAGTGAGAGTTTTTAAAATAAATATTGACATTCGTGTTTCAAAAAGTAATGTAGATAATTTTGAATGTGTTTTAGAGTAACTAGAGTTTCAGCCTAAGTTTAAGTTTAAGTGTGATTTTGGAATTTTACGAATCACATTTCGATCATTTCATGAAATTTCTTAATGACCTGTTCTGCTATGACGTGTGTATGATTAACTTAATTTAAATTGATTTACTTTTTTTGCGTTGTCATCTCCGTTGGAATCGAAAAAGCTAATAATTTTTGAAACTCATAGTCAGCTAGTAAAACCAATAAAATCATTTCCACAAGTCTTTTTCTCTTATTTGAAAAGGATATTTTTTTAGAAATTCGTTGTTGAAGAATTGTAGTAGAAGAAGGACTGACGCCCCCTCCCCGCCAATCCACGTTATCCATGACTCTTTAACATGAACATTCGAATCATTGTAAAAGCTCTTCTTTATTTTTGAAATGGATGTTCGAAGATAACCTTACTTTCATAACCATTGACTTTTACGTTGTAGTTATTTCCGATTACTATTCACTTTTAGTATTTTTAAGTTGTCAATATCAAACTCATCAATATTATTTACAACAATACTTCGCATGTTTTCGTTAAATCAAATCAGAAAACAGTCACTCAATTTTTTTTCTCAAATAAACCGCGTCGAAAAATTAAAGTATCATGTGAAAAGTTAGTCAAAAAGCTAACTTCAGGGCCGTCTGTCTTCTATAGATGGACTCTAGCTGAACTCCCTTGCTTCGCTCGGGCATCAGCATCAGGGGGGGGGGGGGCAAGTAAATCTTTCCGGTTCTGTGCACGGAGCGGCGCTGATGTGCGAGCATGTCATTATTAGTTCAGAGCAGAAGCTAAGAGAAATGTCAATGAATCTAATTTCTCTCAACTCTTGCTCTGAACCAAGAATCACATGCTCGCACATCAGCGCCGCTCCGTGTACAGAACCGGAAAGATTTACTTGCCCACCCCCCCCCCCCTGATCACTATCGCTGCACTATTTAAAGAAACAAGAACAAAATGACAATCGAATTGTAAACCGGGGTAGTTATTTTGAAACTACTCGCATAGATTGCAGCAATCGTGTCCTACTAAAATTTTCTGAGACGCTGAATGCTGTAAGTATAACCTCGAATGTCAATTTTCTTTTTTTTCGATAAAATAAAAAATTTGATTTTCGTGTAGCCTACGTTAATTCTACACGGAGCGCCCGAAATCTGAGTGGACAACGTCTGGACGTTGGTGACTGCTGTCGAAATGAAAACTTTTACTGCAACGTTGGTTATTCGGAGTTTTTGGCTTCAAAAAGCGAAAGTTAACATGGAAGAAATAGGTTTGAAACCGCATTTTGTTGTCTCAAGCTTTTTTGCTTAGTTAACAGAGTTAAGATCTGTTAACCTGACAAGACCATCATGAAAAATTAATCAAAAGAAACGAAAAAAAGAAAACAAATCAACTATAAAAGTTTTATCAAATATGTTGCTATATCTCTGAACATAATTTTGAGTTTTTTAAATCAAGACTTACTAAAAGAAAATTATTCATTAATTTCACTGTTTTTAACAAATTGTTGAGTGTAGATGTATTATATTATATGAGTTTCAATATACAGATAACCAAAGTTACAAAATTATATTCTAAATTACATTGTGATTGTATTCACAATGTCAATTGAATATAGGTTAGGTTCTTTTCTTAAAAAAAATCACCGGTCTGAAGTTAGCTGTTTACACATCACACATCGTTTATTATATTTAAATATTTGTATTTTCTGAACTCGACGAACCCAATGATTTACAATAAAACGTTGCATGCATTATTTATAATTACGAACAAATAGGCTGAAGCTTATTCATGATAATTAACAATGAAATATTAATAAATAAAATAATATAAATAAATAATTCATACAATTATTTTTAGCATAATTGTAGAATATTGCATGCATTGTAAATGATATAACAAATAGGCTTAAGTATACGCATGTTCATTTATTTAACAATAAAATATGAATAAATAATTTGATTTAACTTTCCGTGACGCGCGTCGTGTACTGAGTACACCGATTGGTTTTTCATCGTTAACAATTGAAATTGTTAATATTTTTGCAAGATTTGTTGGGAAATAAATATGTACATCAGGAGGCACGGCAGTGACTCTGGCCAACTACCGCCAGAAAATGTCACAGTGCCTTCTTTTCAAGACATTTTAGATTGGGGTTCTGGCATAGTTGAAAAACTATGAAATCACTATGCCACGAGGTCGTTATTGGTCTTAACTTGGTCGCGCAGCCGAGCTGAGCAAAACGAGACCAATGACGCCTCTCTAGCTTAACCCTTTCACCGATTTCTGGGGGGTCAAAAATGCGTTTTTTTTTTTCATGTAATCCATATTTTATTCATTTTTTTTATTTTTTCCAAAATTACAATTACAATAGCTGTAACTTTCAAAACATGATGATATGAATATACAAAAGTTAATTATTGAGTTTTAACATAAATTTATAAACAAAAAGCAATAAATAAATGAATAAATAATAAATTAATGAACAATTGTCATTTTTTTACGTTTTACCCTAATTTCTCATAAAATCGACGCAAAATGAAGAAAAAAAGTATTGTTTCAATAATTGAGGCCAACTATGATGAAATTTAACAATATATAATAATTGTTTATAACGAATATTGTTTTTAAATTTAATAAACAATCGTTTATTTTTCTCAATAATTTGCAATACAGAGAAAAAATCTTGGATTAATAAAATAAAGGACAACAATGATGGAATGAAAAATTAGTGACAAAATAACAAATTTTAATAATAAATTTATTTATATTACAAAGCAATTTTATAATGTAAAATTATATCATTAACAATTTTGAACATGATTATAATTATTCTTTCGACCCTCGTAAAAAGATCCGTATATTGTCCATACAAGAATAATATATCGACAATATATTATTCATGAAATAATATATTGTCACTATATTGCCAATATATCAACAATATATGAACAATATATTGCCCATATATGGACAATGTATTATTTTCAAACAATGTATCAACCATACATAAACGATGTAATTTGATTTACAGCAATATATTGGCAATGTATGATTTTTCGCAAACAATATATTGACAATATATGTATGTATATGTAAAATGTTCATTTGTTAATGAAGGTATTAGTTAACAATAAAATCATAAAGAATTTGATTAACATTCGTTTATGAAATTGCATTTGTTAACTAACGTTTGATTATGAAAATGCGTTTGATAACTCCCTTGTAAAAAGATCCGTATATTGTCCATATAAGAATAATATATTGACAATATATTATTCACGAAATAATATATTGTCCCTATATTGACCATACATAGTTAATATATTGACAATATATTGCCAATATATTAACAATATATGAACAATATATTGCCTATATATGGACAATGTATTATTTTCAAACAATGTATTAACCATACATATACGATGTAATTTGATTTACAGCAATGTATTGGCAATGTATGATTTTTCGCAAACAATATATTGACAATATATGTATGACAATCAAAATTTCTTTCGTTGCCATACATTGTTAATTTCTTTGTTATTTCTTTATTAAACAATTATTGTTGTTTTAAATACTCTAAAACTTTTTTTCTAATACTTAATAATTTTTTTATAACAAAACATTTAATATCACCGATCTTGTGAAAAGTCTATCTTCTGCGAATAGAAGCTTGTGATTTTCAATAGACAATTGTTAATAGTGATTTGTTAATAATTTTAATTAAATTTTCAGCAACAATAGATTAAATCATTCTAAACGGTTAGCTATATTGATTTTCTATAGAATATATGGATCCTTATAGTTTATCATAGTTCTTACTTGAAAAAGTATGGCTAAATTTATAAATAAATTTCCGGATTTGGTTAAAAAATTTGAAGATTTATAACAAGATAACTTTAAAGAAAGTATTATTGACAAAAAGTCATTCACATTAAACTATTTCCAATAAAAAATAGTCATTAAGTATGTAGCTTATTTCGATAAAAGAATTTACCGAAGCAGATAGAGCAGTGGACAACGACGTGGACTGATAACCTCAAGGGCCTGGGATCGATTCTCGTCCAAGAGTAAATTTATTTTACACTGTTCATGTATCGTCAATATATTGTCCATATATTGTAGATAGATTGTTCATATATGGGCAATATATTGTTAGTATGTGGTGCATATATTACTAATGTATAGTCAATAGATTGTCAATGTATTGTCAATATATGATCATTTTTACAAGGGGATCCTGCGAATGCGAAAAACAAATCTATTTATAATTAAACATATAAAATAATTGTTTATAACAAATGTTGATTTTAAATATAATAAACAATCGTCTTTTTTTCTCAATAATTTGAAATACAGAGAAAAAATCTAGGATTAATAAAATAAAGGACAACAATGATGAAATAAAAAATTAGTTACAAATTAACAAATTTTAATAATAAATTTATTACTATTACAAAAATGTTATTGTGCTAGAAATCATACACGTACAAGTGATCGTGATTTTTATATTAACAATCTGTACAGTGCCGTACTTTTCTAAAGGTCGTGATATAATAAAAAATAAATTTCAGTCAAACTAAAAAGTGTGGCCAACTACGCCAAAGACGTCCCGATTGTAAAATATTGCAATCGAATCGAAAATATTGATAACAAATTATTATTGAATTTTCCTTACTTGAACGTCGTGATATATAAAATTAACGTGGTCAATTACCAAATTGCTATATTTGGAATTTGAATTTTTGGGAATATTTGTTAAATATATAAAGAAGTCGTAAAATATAACCTCAAAATTCAGAGTCAGAATAGCTGATTGTAGGTACTTGGCGACATGTCGCGAAAACCAATTACATACAATACAATACAAATACAAATAGGCTATCAAGTTACTTATTTTACTTGATAACGTTAATTTTTGAGTAAAAAAATGAAGTTTAACATTTTTTTAGAATTGTTTAATTCCTTTTTCTTTACAGTACGGTTATGTCATACTTAAAAAAATTAATTACTCTACTTATTATCCTCTCACGAATTTGTACCGGTTGTATCATTTCTTTTCTATTATTTTTGCATCAATAATTTTCACAAAATAGATGACATTTCATTCTAAATACATTGAATGTTTACAGTTTGAATACCTTGGATTCGAATTTTCTTCCATTAACCAAGAATATTAATAATAATTGCAAATAATGAGATGGAATGAAACTTTACAGAATGAAATTACTTTTAAAACTGTTGATTGAAATGAAGCATTTTGTAAAACTCTGATTTTGACCACATTATTATATTTGTTGCACGTTTAAAATGATTCACTCATTTCAAATATGTTCTCTGAACATTTTTTGTTGTAAAGATTTAAAACGGTGAATTGTAACAATTGAATATCGGTCAATTATTAGAAAGTTACTTCTTCTTTACATCGTGACAAATACTGTATTGTATTGAATACTTGTATTGAAATACTTGTATTGATAAATTATATTCAATTGCGAAACGATAATGTGTGATTGTTAAACTTTTATTTACAACGATTGAATCTTCAAAAATTCATATTTGAACAGTATTTGTTGAAGTAACAAATAACAGAAAAGTTAACTTTAATGTTGAGCGACATGTCGCCAAGTATTAATGAGCTATTCTGTGAACAGCGTTTCACAGACAAGACCACGGCAGCCGACGTAGAAAAACGTTCCGATTAAACGCTTACAACGATTGAATTTAGCCCGTATTTAAACAGTCAATGAAAAAGTTAACTTTAATGTTGAGCGACATGTCGCCAAGTACCTATAATCAGCTATTCTGACTCTGAATTTCGAGCTCATATTTTACGACTTCTTTATATATTTAACAAATATTCCCAAAAATTTAAATTCCAAATATAGCAATTTGGTAATTGACCACGTTAATTTTATATATCACGACGTTTAAGTAAGGGAAATTCAATAATAATTTGTTCTCAATATTTTCGATTCGATTGCAATATTTTACAATAGGGACGTCTCTGGCGTAGTTGGCCACACTTTTTAGTTTGACTGAAATTTATTTTTTTCAGTATTTCAATAATTAATAGTAAATAATAAATATTTATTATAAATAATGATGTTAATTTACTAATCAGACAATCGATTATCTGAGTGAGTGTGCGCGTCACATTACGCACAGCTGACAACTGGTTGTTTTCCATATAGACAATAAAAATCTTGATGAAAAATTGTTGATAATAATTATTGTATAATTGATTAACTTAAATATTGCCTGTGCCCCAGAGATATCTGTCTCATTAAAAGAAAAACAATAAATAATAACCCGGTGCGGTCGAGCGGGCGCCCAAACAAGTCGGTGCGCGCATGCTGTAATATGAGATTTGTTTTGATATTTCAGTAAAACAGTCGGAATTTTTCTATAATATCGATTGAAAACAGTTCAACTGAGGAATACATAAAAGTTTCTAAGTAAAATACTTGTTTTATAGTACTTATAGAGCAAAAACGGCCGCCCGTGTACTCAGTACACGACGCGCATCACGAAAGGTTAAAGGACCGGAGTATGTAAATTTTACGTCTTGATGATTTTTCAATGTTGTAACTATTTATATGAATATTTTAGCTTCATTTATATTCAAATAGTTGATTTAATTGACTTTTAATTAATACTAGAAGGACGGACGACACTAAATCTGTGTTTTCAGAATTTCATTACCTCACTACTTTTGTTAGATTTATTATAAAACTTATTTCTTTAGTGGCTTTCACTAATTTTTTATGCTCTTTGAGATAGTGTTGAGAAAATGCTATTTTTTGCGTTGTTTCCGAGAAAAAAAAACATTCTACCTAGAAGGACGGGCAACACTAATCATTTCTCATCATCATTTCTCGAAAACGAGACAGCCGAAGTAGCTAAAATTTTCATACTATGTTTATGAATATATTTTCTCTGATTATGAAAGTTTTCAACTTTCTGACACTTATTTAAACTTCACGATACAACCTTACACAAAATTACTGTCGTCCGTCCTTCTAGGTATACGAAAAAATTAATTGCAATTTGTTATAAACATAATGAAAACAATTTATTATAACAAATATTATTGTTAAACAGTTCCATAAACATATCTGAAGCTGATTGCTTATTTATTAATTAAAAAACAACAATTTAATATGTGTTGTCATGGAATGACGTGAAATTTACGTACTCCGGTCCTTTTAGGTAGAATCGATTATTTCTCAAATTCTATTTAACATATCGAAAAAATTTTAACGTCATTTTGAAGAGAATCAAAAATGATGAAAAGTCACCAAAGGAAAAATAGTTTCATCAAACCTAACCAGAATGGTAAAGAAGTGAATATTGAAAGTGGTAAAATTTACGTACACGGTCCTCCTAGTGTTAATACCTATTACAAATTTTTTATTTTTCATTTTTTAGTACATTTTTTTGAGTTGAATTAAAGAAATATTTGATTTTTTATTATATATTTTATTTTATACTCTGTAGTGGCTTTATTAACCATTTGACCCATACAATTTTCTAGTGTTTCATTCTGCTTCTAAATTTGCATATAGGGGTGTTTTTATCGCTGAATACGAATTTGAGGTCATACTACCAAAATTTTTGATTTATTGAATCTGATGCCAGATTCGTGATTTACGGTACAAAAGACCGGAGAATACCGAATTACATAGTAAACAGGTCATTTTTTCGAGTTTTGGTTCGCCATGTCAAATTTGCCATTTTAAATTTCGAATTTTAAAAACAGTACGTTAGATTTATTTTGAAAAATCTGAGATACTCTGTTTTACAAGTTTTTGTTTCCATAAAATGAAAACTAAATCAATTACAGCAAAGTTCAACTTTTAAAACGCCATATTTTATCCACCATTTTTTTTTTTTTTTTTTTGAAAATCAGACATATAATTCGTGTTCAGCGACCTCAAAAACCCTAGAGTAGCAAGTTTCATATAAAAAACCTAATTTTTTTTAAAAAAAAACCAGTTTTACTGAGGTGTGACGTTTTTTGGCACACTATGGGTCAAAGATTCCTCTTTTCCTCGTACAGGTCATCAGACAAAATCTTTTTTTTTTTTCAAAACATACAGTTTTTATGTATCATAACGTGTTGTTGAATCTAAATTTTCTATAAAGAAAAGTGATTACGAAAATCGTACGACGGAATTTACAATGTCATTTTATTTTTCTGAGTTTCGTGTTTTCCAATGCTTATAAGTGTTTCAAGTCGTTCGGTAGAATGACGACGGCGATTGTTTTCCCGATTTAAGCGAACCCAATCGAAGACTACCGAACTATTCACGTCGTTCGGTAGAATGACGACGGCGATTGTTTTCCCGATTTAAGCGAACCCAATCGAAGACTACCGAACTACTTATTTACTCCGACCAACTCAAAAAGCGTCATATATAAAATTTAAATAGTTAATAAAAAATACTTAACGCGTTATTTTATGGAAATTAAAGTGACTAAAAATCGTGTCGATAAATGTTCTAAGAGAAAAAAAATTTTCCCGGAAAAAATTAATGAAATTGTTTAAGTTACATTGATTATTTACTTTCAAAGTGTGAAAAAATTTCTCCTAACGTTTTATCCTAACCGATATATATATAGATATACACACTGTGTAATTCAATTTTCTTTAAACTAATATCTTTCATATGTTAAATTAAAAACAATTTACAAGAACTAGTAGTGGTGCTGATAATCAATTAAATTTTTCATAAAAAAATTAGCGAATGTTAATGCAAAATTTGTAAATTGTTTACCAAAAGGCTGAATTAAATTATCATAATATTATTTGTTTTTATTCAATCATGAACAACAACAAATAACTTGTTACTCAAAAACAAATGTTATTTAACAAATATTTTTTATAAACAACTATTATTTAACAAATACTTTTTTATTAACAAACGTTATTGAACGAATGTTTTTTTCATAACCAAATGATAGATAACAAATAAATTTTCATGAAAAAGGTTTGTTAACAATTGCATTTTTCATGAATAAATATTTATTATTCAACAGTCGCACTTTCTATAAACAAATGTTAGTTAACGATCGAATGTTTATAAACAAATTTTAGTTAACGATTAAATGTTTATAAACAAATATTAGTTAACAATCAAATGTTTATCAACAATTGTTAGTTAACAACTAAATGTTTACAAACAAATGTTAGTTAACAATCGAATGTTTATAATCTAATGTTTACAAACAAATGTTATTTAACAATCAGTTGTTTATAAACAAATGTTAGTTAAGAATCAAATGTTTATAAACAAATGTTAGTTAACAATCAGATGTTCATAAACGAATGTGAGTTAACAATCAATTGCTCATAGAAAAATTGAGGCGCCTAGTTGCAAAACCGGCCAAGTCCAAAAAAAAACATTTTTCGCGATAATCGCCTAGTGTACATTTTTGACAATATTCTATCATCCTAGAATGTTTCGACCCTGAAAACAAATTTTCCCTATTAAAATGCTTTATCATTTTGTTTTCTTCTGATACCTGGATAACGAAAGCGTCGAAGTCCTGGTTCTAGGTTTCAAAATCAGCTAAGTCCAGGTTATCGGTTTCAAAACCGGCCAAGTCCATCAACTTAATCTCAAATTCTTAAAAACCCTAAAACCATGGATTTTAAACCGAGCAAACAAATATCCCACTAGCACTGACAACAATTGAGTAGCATTTTATCAAAATTGACTTTGTTTTGATGAAACACAACAATGAAATCACAACAATTAAATCCGAGCAAGCGTTCGCCAAAATTGTTTACATTTTTAAGACTTTTATCAAGTCGTTCGGTAGAATGACGACGGCGATTGTTTTCCCGATTTAAGCGAACCCGATCGAAGACTACCGAACTACTTATTTACTCCGACCAACTCAAAAAGCGTCATATATAAAATTTAAATAATTAATAAAAAATACTTAACGCGTTATTTTATGGAAATTAAAGTGACTAAAAATCGTGTCGATAAATGTTCTAAGAGAAAAAAAATTTTCCCGGAAAAAATTAATGTAATTGTTTAATTTACATTGATTTTTTACTTTCAAAGTGTGAAAAAATTTTTCCTAACGTTTTTTCCTAACCGATATATATAGATATACACACTGTGTAATTTATTTTTCTTAAAATTAATATCTTTCATAAATTATTACATATGAAAATTAAAAACAATTTCCAAAAACTAGTAGTGGTGCTGATAAACAATTTAATTATTCATAAAAAAATTAGCGAATGTTAATGCGAAATTTGTAAATTGTTTACCAAAAGGCTGAATTAAATTATCATAATATTATTTGTTTTTATTCAATCATGAACAACAACAAATAACTTGTTACTCAAAAACAAATGTTAGTTAACAATTGTATTTGTTATAAACAAATGTTATTTAACGAATGTTTTTTCATAAACAATGATAGATAACAATTGAATTTTCATGAAAAAGGTTAGTTAACAATTTAATTTTTATTATTAAATATTTATTATTTAATAGTTGCACTTTCTATAAACAAATGTGTGGTTATGGAAGAGTATTTTAAATTCCGAGAAAACCAAAAAACGCGGGTGATATAAAACCCAAAAGCAATAATAATTGTGAAGGGTTCGGCGATTGTTTCCCGAAACCAAAAAAACTGCTGATATAAAAAAAATTGCGATTTGAGAGAAAAAATATATTTTACACAGCAAATTTTTTCAATAGCTCAGCCTAGATTAAATGAATACGAAAATCTTAGTTACGAATATTTGGTTATTAATTGTTTTATTTTCTAAACAACATGTCTAATGAGAAAACAAAAACAATCGTCGGCCCAATTTTTCTTCTGTAAGGTTCCTCAGTCAATATATATTTTCGTAAGTTTCATCAATCATTTTATATTTAAGCATTTATGATTAAATAATGTAATGACTCCAATATAAGATATATTCTTATGTTCTAGTAGGACAGCTTTGCATATAAATCTGCTTGAATTCTGCTTTTTTCACTAATTTTAATTAGCTTAAAAATAGATAAAAAATAGAATAAAATGAGAACGAGAAAATGAGAAATAAGAACTTCAATTTTTTTTAAACTTTTTCTCTTCTACAAGTATTTTTTCTTTTGTTGCATTTTACAATCATAATATGAATAGTAGAGTTTAAAAACGAATTAGACATAGAATAAAATGTTTCAAGTACTTAATTTTTTCAAAATTCTTCTCTACTGCAGGTATTTTGTTCTTGTGTTGCATTTTACACTTATAATATTAATTTTCGTCCCACGCGCGCGCGAAGACACCTTTATCGCGGCAACATTTTCGCGTCTGCGAAGAAAGTCTTCGCGCTACTAGGCCGCGAAGAGTTTCCACGGAGACTCTTTGCGTGCGACTTGAGACAAAAAATATTATAAGGAGAGTGTACGACAAAGAACAGCTATTCGCGCGGCAGACCGAAGCTCAACGCCTCGGTAGGGGCGAGTCCCGGCGTTCCGCGCGAAGCTGTTCTTTTCGTACATGTTGCTTAATATACTATGAATCATTTATAAAAAGTGAAAAATAAGGCCTTTTTCAGCATGCTGATCATTGCTTAATATACTATGGATCATTTATAAATAGTGAAAAATAAGACCTTTTTCAGCATAATGATCAAGTTGTCTGACTTGGCCATATCAGTACAAGGTCTCTTATACTGTGAGATTGCGCGATAAATTTATAACTATTAATCTTACTTTATATTTGTTTTCTGCAAATTACGTTACAAAAATAAAGACATAGTCTATTTAGAATATTTTTAATAATTTTGCCTCATCGATAATTCAGTTACACCAGGCGAAGCCGAGTGCAACCTATCTGAACAGAGCCTACTTGCCCTCACTTCTATTTCTAGGGTGAAAAGTAAAAAATTTCTGCGCACGATTGTCAAATTTTTTGTATAGTCACAAAAATAATTCAAAACGAAAAGGATAAAATAAAGTTTATTTAATGAACAAAAAATATAAAAATTTACTTATCCGTCACGCAACTCTATTCAAATATTTACAGGAGTGATCCTGTGGCATGTAATTGATGCAAGGAATAATTTTTGAATATATTCCAGATCAGTGTAATTGAAATTGAACAACCTGATCAACACCTTATCTGAGCCCTATTTTGATGGTTTACTAGGGCCAGTATAAAATTTTGAAATCTAAGAGATTGGGCCGACGATTGTTTTTGTTTTCTCATTAGACATGTTGTTTAGAAAATAAAACAATTAATAACCAAATATTCGTAACTAAGATTTTCGTATTCATTTAATCTAGGCTGAGCTATTGAAAAAATTTGCTGTGTAAAATATATTTTTTCTCTCAAATCGCAATTTTTTTTATATCAGCAGTTTTTTTGGTTTCGGGAAACAATCGCCGAACCCTTCACAATTATTATTGCTTTTGGATTTTATATCACCCGCGTTTTTTGGTTTTTATATTGTGACACTGATCGAAGCAGATGTAAACAATACATTAATGATCAATCGATTAACAATAACAATGAATTATAAGACATTGTTGTTGCTCTGGTCACAACAATAATGAAGTTTTGACGACTATGTGTGCTTACATTGTAGATCTGCCGGTTAAATTTTGTTTTAGATATTAAACGAGTCTTATCGAGAAAAACTTTTTGACTCATGTAGTACTGGAAAAATCCGTTGGCGTTGGTAGTTCATTTAGAATAAAACTTTTTGCAAATGATTTTTCTTTTCATTTACAATTGTCCATTGTTAATGATTATTAATATCGATTATTGGACCAAGTCGAGGACACGCAAGTGAAGTTAATCAATTCAATTTTTATTGAAAGGTAAGATATAATCATGAATAAAAGAATAATATAATTTTTGGATTTGTTTATGAAATGTGATCCTGTGTTGATATTTAGTTTGCATTCAGTTAACATACACATTTTGTTGAATGTATTTAAAAAGAAAGAAAAAACTCCTTGTTTGGATAGTAGTATAAATCTTTCCAGAAACATTTTTAGCGGAAAAAATAGAAAACTCATCATCTGAAACTGACGTCGAGGAAACTGCAACCAAAAACCAATCAAGAAAGCAAAAAAGCAAAAGAAAAAATGGAAACGGATCAAACAACAAAGAGAAAGGTAAATTCAATCAAATTAAGAATAAAATAGAATGAATCACTAAATTCATTGAAACAATTATTTTTAACGTTCATGAAATTATTTTAGGTACCAGCTAATATTTCAACCCAAGAAATTGCAATATTCTCATTCAAAAGCGGTTTTCAAGTGTCGAGAACTGAAAGTCAAGGATTTGCAAGCATTTCATAGGCGCTTTTACGATAAGGCTGAAAAATCAGCCTAAGACAACTTCATTTTAAAACATTGCCATGTTGACAATCCGGCAAGGCAGCGAACAAGGGATGGTAGTCGAACTGGAAAATTGAAGACCTTAAAGTGCTTTCTCACCGGTAAAAAAGTAAAATATGCTCGTGTTTGCCAACCTGCATTCCTGTCAACCCTCGGTCTCAAAAATCATCGAATAGAACATGTGATGGCACACTATCTCGAACATGGAACAGCGCTCACTGAGAAACGAAGTGGAGATCGGAAGTCGGTGAAGTTTGTGGCCCAAAAGAATGCAGTGATCGAATTAATCTCGCGCATTCCAACCGAAGATAGACACGATTGCCGCGAACACAATCCTTATCGTAGCTACGTCTCAAGCGAACTCAGCATAGCAAAGTTGTGGCGGATGTACAACGAGCAAGCAACGCAGGATCTGCAGGTCAAGGAGGATTATTTTCGTATGGTTTTCAATACGAATTTGAACATCGGGTTCCGCTTTCCTAAATCGGATGTTTGCTCAACATGCCTTCGTTTAAAGGAAGAAATAAAAGTGGCTAAGGATCCCCGTGCCAAGCTGAAATTGGAGACAGAATTGTTGGACCACGAAGACGGAGCTGATCTTTTCTTTAAAAATCTTCAAGAGAAGAGAAACGGCCTCTTAATTGTATCCTACGACTGTCAAAATAACTTACCACTACCTAAACTGCCTGATCAATCTACTTACTACAGTCGGCAGTTGCATTTGTACCATTTCTGCGTTGTGATAGGTCGTTCAAAAGACAGCCTCAATAAGGATAATACATTTTCTTATGTCTAGCTGAAAAATCAACACAAAAGAGGGTCTAATGAAATAGCATCAGCTCTTTTTCATCGACTTTGTAAAATCGACTACACAGGCATCGACGCACTGCGATTGGTGTCAGACGGGTGTGCTGCTCAAAACAAAAACTCGATAGTTCTAGGAACTGTGGCTCATTGGCTTTTGAAAAACGGTCCGAAAGCACTCAAACGAGTTGAGATGATATTCCCAGTTACAGGTCATTCGTTTATGCCAGCTGACAGAGTCTTCGGTAACATTGAAAAACAGATTCGGAAAAAAGAGGTCGTTCTTCAACCAGAAGGTTATTTAGAAGCGATGGATAGGTGCACAGTTTTAGAAGTGGAAAAAGATTGGAAGGTTCGTGATTGGGAGGCAGAACTGAAGACTGTCATGAAACCAACCACTCAGTTTCACTTCCACATTTCTGAGTGCAAACGCGTTATTATTACTGTAAACCGAGGTAAAGTTACAATTCGAGGTGAGGAAAATTACACTGAGAATGTTTGTGAGGAAAAATCATTTTTTGTTCTGTAAATAGTTTCAAAACTCTCAAGCCTTTAGTTTTGTCACCTCAGAATTCGGCTTTATCATCGGAAAAAGTGAAAGATGTTGAGAACTTGCTGACCAAGCACTTTAAAGAACGATGGAGAACAAAAAGAGATTTGAAATTTTATAAAAAGTTGATTGAATTGTAACAAACATCGTTAAGATTTGTACTTTTCGATACTTGAATCACTTATTTAGATCTTTAAATCACTTATAATTCACTTATAATCAATTATTTCCGTTAAAATTAAAAAATTGTAGTCATAAAGTGTTATTCATTCCTTCTATATTAATATAATATTGTTAATCAGTACTTTTATATTCAGATAAATTGTTTTAGTAATATAAAAGTTTATGAAAAAATAATCATTTATAGTGTTTCAAGTAGTTTTTGATAATGAAACTTTTTATATTTACAAATTTTCATTGAATGTCAAAGAAAACGACAAAAAAATTAACGAATCTAAACGAGACTGAAAGATATTAAAAATTATGATAAAAATCGTTTAAATGCAGTATTTTGGGATCAAATTTAGATGAGTCCAGTATTTTAGAATCGAAATAAGCCAAGTCCAGTGTTCTGATATCAAAACTGGCTATGTCCATTTTCTTGGAATCAAAACTGACGAAGTCCTTTTTTTCAATTATTAGTTCCGAAGTTTCTGTTCTAAAACTTGCCAAGTCCATGTTTTGGGTATCAAAACTGGCTAAGTCCAAAATTTTTTTCCTAATAACACAGATAAAATAAAACAAAACAAAGCGAAGTTCACGTGTTTTGAGATGACTTTTATAAGGCTACCGAAAAGGCTACTAGTTAAATTTTTTTGACGAACAAAATTAGTGGCACGCGTTTTTCGATAATTTTTCAAAAACGTTAAAATTAGACTTGGCCGGTTTTGCTACTAGGCGCCTCAAATGTTAGTTAACAATCAGATGTTTATAAACAAATGTGAGCTAACAATCAATTGCTTATAGACAAATGTTAGTTACCAATCAAAAGTTTATAAACAAATGTTAGTTAACAATTGAATGTTTATGAACAAATGTTAGTTAACAATCAAATGTTTACAAACAAATTCTAGTTAACAATCAGATGTTTATAATCAAATGTGAGTTTACAATCAATTGCTTATAGACAAATGTTAGTTAACAATCGAATGTTTATAAACAAATGTTTGGAAAAATTGCATTTTTATGAAGAAATGTCAGTTAACAAATACAATTTTATAAACAAACGTTAGTGAACGAATGCAATTTTATAAACAAATGTAAACAAATGTTCATAAACAAATACAACTTTAAATAACAAAGTTAGTTAAATTTTTTTTGATAGCATTTTTCATAAACAAATGTTAGTTACCACACGCATTTTCATAATCAAACGTTCGTTAACAAATGCGATTTCATAAACAAATGTTAATCAAATTCTTTATGATTTCATTGTTAACTAATACCTTCATTAACAAATGAACATTTAAGAACAAACTTTTGAAATAGTTTTCGTGGTCATGGAAGAGTATTTTGAATTCCGAGAAAACCAAAAAACGCGGGTGATATAAAACCCAAAAACAATAATTGTGAAGGGTTCGGCGATTGTTTCCCGAAACCAAAAAAATTGCAAAAAAAGTGAAAAATAAGGCTCCTTTCAGCATGCTGATCATTGCTTAATATACTATGAATCATTTATAAATAGTTAAAAATGAGGCATTTTCAGCATGCTGATCAAGTTGTCCGACTTGGCCATATCAGGCCCCTTAGTACAAGGTCTCTTATACTGTGAGATTGCGCGATAAATTCATAACTATTATTCTTACTTTATATTTGTTTCCTTCAAATTACGTTACAAAAATAAAGACATAGTCTATTAAGAATTGTATTAATAATTTTGCTTCATCGATAATTCAGTTACACCAGGCGAAGCCGAGTGCAATAACCTATGTGAACATAGCCTACTTGCCCTCACTTCTATTCCTAGGGTAAAAGGTGAAAAATTTCTGCGCACGATTGCCAAATATTTTGTATAGTCGAGAAAATAATTTAAAACGAATAGGATAAAATAAAGTTTATTTAATGAACAAAAAATATAAAAATTTACTTATCCGTCACGCAACTCCATTCAAATATTCACAGGAGTGATCCTGTGGCATTCATGTAGTTGATGCAAGGAAAATTTTTTAAATAGATTCAAGATCAGCGTAATTGACATTAAACAACCTGATTAGCACCTTATCTGAGCCCTATTTTGATGGTTTACTAGGGCCCAAGAGTTGGAAAGCGCGAACTCCTCTGATGAGTTCTCATGAGTTTTCAAGAGTTTTGAAGAGTTCTAAGGAGTTCTAAAGAGTTTCAATGAGTTTCAAAGAGTTTTAAAAAGTTTCAAAGAGTTTCAAAGAGTTTCAAAGAGTTCTAAAAAGAGTTCACAATAGTTTAAATGCATAAATGTCTCACTTTAAGATGTGAGAAAATAATGTTCGACTTATTCTTGTAATAATACGTCGTTATCATTAAAAAATAAAGGAATAGTAAAAAAAATTGTCAAAAAATTGAATATCACTCGGTAATTAGATTTTTCTGTTAGATCAAAAAGGGGTTTGAAGAGTATTTTGAACTATTAGAGTAAAAAAACAAAACTAATTAGTTATCCACAAACTTTTTTATCCAAATCTCGTGATCGAAAAAGATATACAAAGAGTGTTTGTATTAAGAATATTTACAAAATAAATAAAAAAATAAGTAAAGGGAAAAGATATTTTTTCGTGAAGAAATTGTTATGGCATTTTCTTTCGGTCGGTTCTATGGTCCGAAACCGAATCGAACTGCAGATGGGAACTAAAACAGAACCAATGTAGGGAAATGTAGGAAAAATAACAAAGAATTTCAATATAATCGATTCAATCGAAGTTTTTTTTGTGTGGTTGTGTGACGGCTGTAAAGTAGTCCTACGGCATGCACTATATAATTATTATTCATGAGTTCTGATTTGGTTCTGAAAATTCGACGTCGATTATACTTCAATCTACTATTTTTCTACGTTGGTTCTGTTTTTATTCCATCTATAGTGTCGATTTGGTTCCGTTACTAGTTTGGCTCCAGTTTCAAACCACAGAACCTAGCTAGCAAAACGACCCAGGGAAAATGTATAAGTTCTTAAAAATCAGTTTTATCAGAACCAAAAACAATAATTTTATCATTTGAAAAAAAAATTAAATCTTATCTTACATAATTTCAAGATTGTAATAACAACATGAATCAGAACCAACTAATTTTAATTGACAAATATTCTCTTATACACGCAAAGTTATTTTACTTTTTTTACTACTAGAAAGACCGAGATACAGATTCGTCTAATTTTAAAATTTAAATTGCAATAACTCTTACATGGTTAACCAAATAATCCGTTCAATTTCTTTATGCAATTGTTATTTTTGTGAGTTATATGATATTTAAATCTCAATTGAGGTCGAAATTGGGTGTTAAAAAGAAAACTTTTTCGTTCTATACGCGCGTGAAGAGAACCTTTGCGTCACTCTCTTCACGTGCGCAAAGAACTTATTCGCGTTACTAGTACGCGAAGAGTTTCGTTGCACGCAAAGAGATTCAAAGGTCTCTCTTCACGCTCGAATTGGAACGAAAAATATTGTCCGTAACACGGATTTCGAAGGACCACCATGACGAGGCGGTCTCTGGCACAAGAAACGCAAGAAACTTGTGCTGACGACCGTCTCGCGAGGTGCATGGTCCTTCGCGGTCCTTGTTACGAAATATACAATTTAGATTTAGACGGCGCAAAAAAATTTTATTCTGAATTTTCGTGGCACACCTTTGGAAAAGCACGGTAGGTTTTCGACTTGTTTGGAGTCCACAGAGTACAAAGAAAATGATCCATAGGTGTGCCACGAAAATCAAAATACATTTTTTCCGTCTGAGTGCGCCGTCTGAGTAGACAATCTTTCTGGATTTGCTCACATATTGCCGCGCTACAGTCTCATGTGTATAGTGTTGATTAAAATTCTTAATAACAATACTATTTATGTTGAACATCTATGTTTTACATTGATTATTCAAGCATTGTTTAGTTAGACTATGATTAAAGAACTGATATTTTCAATAAATATCAACGTGAAACACGAGTTATACGGAATTTTGTCCACTTGGTTCTTCAAAGTAGAAAAGTATTTCAGTCCTTCTGGTGTTAAAAACATAAACGATAAATCTTCAAAATTATGAAGATTTTTGTTACATTTTTCTTGATTTTGAAAAATGAATCAAATATATTCTACTCGTTTTTACGTGCATTGAAAAAATAATTAAAATGTTTGTTGCTGACCTACATTGTTGTTACAATGCTTGTTTCAAATCTTGATGGAATAATAACGAATAAGTTTCCGGCAACTTTCACTACATCGAAAAATCATTTAGTTTTCAACAAGAAGAAGAAATTGCGAATAATCATGCCACAAGTATTTATTAAAAATTGAAAAACGAATTTTTTACCTGACAGAAAAATCTGATCACCGAGTGATATTCAATTTTTTGACAATTTTTTTTACTATTCCTTTATTTATTAATGATAACGACGTATTATTACAAGAATAAGTCGAGCATTATTTTCTCACATCTTAAAGTGAGACATTTATGCATTTAAACTATTTTGAACTCTTTTTAGAACTCTTTGAAACTTTTTGAAACTTTTTGAAACTCTTTGAAACTCTTTAAAACTCTTTAAAACTCTTCGAAACTCATAGGAACTCTTTAAAACTCCTTAGAACTCTTTAAAACTCTTGAAAACTCATGAGAACTCATCAGAGGAGTTCGCGCTTTCCAACCCTTGCGAAAACCCGTTGGCATCTCTGCGGATTGCCAACTACTTTTTCTTCTAACGTATTCGTTTTCAATTATTTTTGTGACTATACAAAAAAAACTTGACAATCGTGATCAGAAATTTTTCACTTTTCAGCCTGAAAATAGAAGTGAGGGCAAGTAGGCTCTGTTCACATAGGTTGCACTCGGCTTCGCCTGGTGTAACTGAATTATCGATAAGAAAAAATTATTGAAACAATTCTAAATTGACTATGTCTTTATTTTTGTAACATAATTTGCAGAAAACAAATATAAAGTAAGATTAATAGTTATAAATTTATCGCGCAATCTCACAGTATAAGAAACCTTGTACTAAGGGGCCTGATATGGTCAAGTCAGAAAACTTGATAAGCATGCTGAAAATGCCTCATTTTTAACTATTTATAAATGATTCATAGTCATTCGTTTTTAAACTCTACTATTCATAGTATGGGTGTAAAATGCAACACAAGAAAAAAATACTTGTAGGAGAGAAAAAGTTTAGAAAAAATTAAAGTTCCTAAAACATTTCATTGTATTTTTTATCTTTTTTTGAGCTTATTAAAATTAGTGAAAAAAGCAGAATTCAAGCAGATTTATGCAAAGCTGTCCTACTAGAACATAAGAATATATATTATATTTGAGCCATTACATTATTTAATCATAAATGTTTAAATATAAAATGATTAATGAAACTTACGAAAATATATATTGACTGAGGAAACTTACAGAAGGAAAATTCGGACGACGATTGTTTTTGTTTTCTCATTAGACATGTTGTTTAGAAAATAAAACAATTAATAACCAAATATTCGTAACTAAGATTTTCGTATTCATTTAATCTAGGCTGAGCTATTGAAAAAATATTCTGTGTAAAATATATTTTTCTCTCGAATCGCAAGTTTTTATATCAGCAATTTTTTTGGTTTCGGGAAACAATCGCCGAACCCTTCACAATTATTGTTTTTGGGTTTTATATCACCCGCGTTTTTTGGTTTTCTCGGAATTCAAAATACTCTTCCATGACCACGAAAACTATTTCAAAAGTTTGTTCATAAATGTTCATTTGTTAATGAAGGTATTAGTTAACAATAAAATCATAAAGAATTTGATTAACATTCGTTTATGAAATTGCATTTGTTAACTAACGTTTGATTATGAAAATGCGTTTGATAACTCCCTTGTAAAAAGATCCGTATATTGTCCATATAAGAATAATATATTGACAATATATTATTCACGAAATAATATATTGTCCCTATATTGACCATACATAGTTAATATATTGACAATATATTGCCAATATATTAACAATATATGAACAATATATTAACAATATATGAACAATATATTGCCCATATATGGACAATGTATTATTTTCATACAATGTATTAACCATACATAAACGATGTAATTTGATTTACAGCAATATATTGGCAATGTATGATTTTTTGCAAACAATAAATTGACAATATATGTATGACATTCAAAATTCCATTCTTTGCCATACATTGTTAATTTCTTTGTTATTTCTTTGTTAAACAAATATTGTTGTTTTAAATACTCTAAAGCTTTTTTTCTGATATTTTAAATTTTTTTATAACAAAACATTTAATTTCACCGATCTTGTGAAAAGTCTATCTTGTGCGAATCGAAGCTTGTGATTTTCAATAGACAATTGTTAATAGTGATTTGTTAATAATTTTAATTAATTTTTTAGTAACAAAAGATTAAATCATTCAAAACGATTAGCTATATTGATTTTCCATAGAATATATGGATCCTTATAGTTTATCATAGTTCTTACTTAAAAAAGTATAAATAAGTTCATAAATAAATTTTGGGATTTGGTTAAAAAATTTGAAGATTTATAACATAAATATAATTTTAAGATGTTTAAGATGATTAAGACAGGGAGTCCCACACAGATTTCGTTGCATTTACTTATGACCCCCAGCTTACTTATATCCATGTCAATAACATTATAGAAGGTATTATTGACAGAAAGCCATTCACATTGAACTATTTCCAATAAAAAATAGTCATTAAGTATGTAGCTCGTTTCGATAGAATAATTTATCGAAGCAGATGGAGCAGTGGACAACGACCCGGACTGATACCCTCAAGGGCCTGGGATCGATTCTCGTGCTAGAGTAAAATCATTTTACATTGTTCATGTATCGTCAATATATTGTCTATATATTGTCAATAGAATGTCCATATATGAACAATATATTGTTAGTATATGGTCAATATCGAAGCAGATGGAGCAGTGGACAACGACCCGGACTGATACCCTCAAGGGCCTGGGATCGATTCTCGTGCTAGAGTAAAATCATTTTACATTGTTCATGTATCGTCAATATATTGTCTATATATTGTCAATAGAATGTCCATATATGAACAATATATTGTTAGTATATGGTCAATATATTATTAATGTATAGTTAATAGATTGTCAATATGCGGTTTGTATTGTATGGTCAATAGATTGTCAATATATTGTCAATAAATGATCTTTTTCACAAGGGAGGGAATGCGGGGGTGGATTCCTCGAGAAACACCGCTTATTTTCTTATAAGTGGCATCATTTTCTTAAAAGTTTCGTCACATATATATGTGACACTATAGTGTCACAGAAGTTTAAAATCTTTTACTTTTTGATGTACTTTCATAAAGTCTAAAATCAACCCTTGTGAAAAAGATCATATATTGACAGTATATTGACCATACAATACAAACCGTATATTGACAATCTATTAACCCTACATTAGTAATATATTGACCATATACTAACAATATATTGTCTGTATATGGACAATCTATTGACAATATATGGATAATATATTGACGATACATGAACAATGTAAAATAATTTAACTTTAGCACGAAAATAGATCCCAGGCCCTTGAGGGTATCAGTCCGGGTCGTTGTCCACTGCTCCATCTCCTTCGATAAATTCTTCTATCGAAATAAGCTACATCCTTCATGACTATTTTTTATTGGAAATAGTTTATTGTGAATGGCTTTTTGTCATTAATACCTTCTATAATGTTATTTTGTTATAAATCATCAATTTTTTAACCAAATCCAAAAATTTATTTATAAATTTATCCATAATTTTTTCAAGTAAGAACTATGATAGACTATGAGGATCCATATATACTATAGAACATCAATGTAGCTAATCTTTTTCAATGACTCAATCTTGTATTACTAAAAAATTAATTAAAATTATTAACAAATAACTATTAACAATTGTCTATTGAAAATCACAAGCTTCTATTCGCAGAAGATAGACTTTTCACAAGATCGGTGATATTAAATGTTTTGTTATAAAAAAATTATTAAATATCAGAAAAAAAGTTTTAGAGTATTTAAAATAACAACATTTGTTTAACAAAGAAATAACGAAGAAATCAAAAATGTATGGCAAAGAATGGAATTTTAATTGTCATACATATATTGTCAATATATTGCTGTAAATCAAATTACATCGTTTATGTATGGTCAATACATTGTTTGAAAATAATACATTGTCCATATATGGGCAATATATTGTTCATATATTGTTAATATATTGGCAATATATCGTCAATACATTAACTATGTATGGTCAATATAGGGACAATATATTATTTCGTGAATAATATATATTATTTCGTGAATAATATATTGTCACTATATTATTCTTATATGGACAATATACGGATCTTTTTACAAGGGAACAGATGCAGAAATCTAATTAAATTAATGCGTAGGCGGGAAATAAGAGTTGTGGGGGTGGTTCCCTTCGGGAAATAACACTAACTTGTATTGTTACTAGAGGTGAACTCGTGTATAAAATTACATTGAGTTTTATTTCGTCTAATGATGGAATTTTGGCGTTTGTATATTTGATCAGTCACGATGGAAGTTGAATAAAAGAAAGAAAAAAAAAGTAAAAATAAAGAATCAATAATTAATCAAAAATTTGAATCAATTAATATAAAAGAAGCGTGAAATATGATAGAGAAAATATATCTATTGAATTCATTTCGCACCTAATTAGTCAGGAAGTGTGGAATTGTAATCGTACATTAGAATATTTTTTTATTGCATGTATGATCACCACGAGAGTCGACTCTTAATTGGCATGAAATCTTACTTAATCAGGCATATGCAAAAACTGATTTTGTCATTAATTAGTAGTGTCATTAATTAGCGATTTCGAAATGAGTATAAAGAAATAATGAATTATTACGTAGGAGTTGTTTAAAAGAATAATGATGTTACGCCTACGGTTTTATTTCAGCAAGATGTAATCGTACGGATAAGTATGAACATTTCTAGGTTCAATAACGTAGCAAGTAGTTAATCTTCGAATAGTAAATATAATGACAAAAATAATAATAATAACAAAAATGCATAATTTGACTTTTTTATTATCTGTTTTCGGATATATCAACTTTTCGAGAATTGTTTCAAAAAAGCTATAAAGTTATTTTTGAAAGCCAAATAGGTTCATTGCCGAATTTTTAAAATCAATATTCTTTCCAATTGTTACTATCATGCTATGCAGCTGCGACAAAATTGAAAGGTCGTGTTCAAATGTTACACCTATTCACGTGTCTAAAGCGTTCATGTGATTTGATAGCTCTTGTGTGTACAATAATAAGCGATGCCTAATATCAAACTTAAGATGCATATTGGCAGATATTAACAATGATGATGAGGATTAGCGTCCGGCGACCTTCTAACCCCTTATTCGGTGGTTCAATTAGCGGCTGCTTTTTTCAATTACACTCAATTACTAATGCTGTTGCAAGACTCCCACACTGTGCCAAAGTCCTTCCTATCTCGCAATGCACCAAAACATCGTCATTCCTACACCCAGGAAACTAAACGCAGTTAATCTTTTTGTTACATACTCAATTTTTAATCTGCCAAAAGAACGTGAAACATTTCAGTATGAATAATACCAATTTCCGATAGTCAAAGATTAGTCCAGCTGGTACCTTATTTCGATAGTTGAGTTTCTTCAGAAACTCAAAGCAAAATTGCTTTGAGTTTGTAAAGACACTGCCCAATTAGTCTAGGTTGAATTCGAGTTGTAAATTCGAGGAAATAAAAAGATTTACGGTTGGACAAAATGAACCGAGTAAAAAAGTTAAAGATTGTAAAAAAAGAAGCGATGAGAAAACGCATAGAAACGAAGAAAGAGTGTGTCGAATGAGCTTGTTCGTAATCTCAACGTGACACATCATTAGCAAGAATGTTTTGAGAGCATGTTTAGGGAATGGGCGGTCACAGTTCTCCGGTGTAATCAATTGATGCAGGGTGAGAAGCCAAAGGTTCGAATTCTTTGAATTTTCAGTAATTTTAACGGCACAGGCGCCAGGACTCCGACATCGTGAATGAGTGACTACGTGAGCCTCACTAAGCTAACAAGGTGGGCCTGCCTCACGCGTAATTACGGGTTTCGCACGAGGCTCCGCACTTACTGCCTTTTATTTATTTTACATCTTTCACCACACAGACAGCAGGCTACATCCGTGCCCGAAGGCTTGCGATTCATTAACCCGCTATGACTTATCAACTTTTTCACTTACTGAATTCGTATATTTATTCATGTCCTCTGCCTTATAGTGAAATTTCTGTCTAATACATTGATTTTCAATGCTGGGAACTCACTGGTACAAATCTTCTTTTACCTGTGGGAACGGGCACAACTTCAATAGCTACAAGGGAGAGAAACAAGCGTTCGTTCCGAGGGTGTAGTTGAGTGCTGGTCACTTCTCCCGAGTTATTGAAGTTAGCTGCTTTTGATGCACGTGTTACGAAAAAATTGTAAAAACTTATAAAACTTATATGAGTAAAATATGAACGAAATATAAAAAAAATGTACTACTTATAGCTGATTCTCATGTATAAAAAATATATGTAAGCATATATTTTTGGACATCAAATGTATATATACTGGATATATAATGCTTCAAATTTCATATTGTTCTTAAGGTATAGAAATAAACTTTAACACGACTGTATTTTATATATAATTGAAAAATATTTTTATTTGAACAGAACACTTTTTGAAAACATACTCTCAAGAAAACGTCGCACTTTTTTTCAACATAACTTCTGCACGGGACAATCACAGCACTTTTAATAAAAAATCACATTCACAGTGTCTGAGGCCATGTCTCAAAAGAAAAAATAGTAAATTAGTTGTTTGTTACATTCAATGTTATAACGATTTGGGATGTTCACGGGGTATCCCTTGTAAAAAGATCCGTATATTGTCCATATAAGAATAATATATTGACAATATATTGCCGATATATTAACAATATATGAACAATATATTGCCCATATATGGACAATGTATTATTTTCATACAATGTATTAACCATACATAAACGATGTAATTTGATTTACAGCAATATATTGGCAATGTATGATTTTTTGCAAACAATAAATTGACAATATATGTATGACATTCAAAATTCCATTCTTTGCCATACATTGTTAATTTCTTTGTTATTTCTTTGTTAAACAAATATTGTTGTTTTAAATACTCTAAAGCTTTTTTTCTGATATTTTAAATTTTTTTATAACAAAACATTTAATTTCACCGATCTTGTGAAAAGTCTATCTTGTGCGAATCGAAGCTTGTGATTTTTAATAGACAATTGTTAATAGTGATTTGTTAATAATTTTAATTAATTTTTTAGTAACAAAAGATTAAATAATTGAAAAAGATTAGCTATATTGATGTTCTATAGTATATATGGATCCTTATAGTTTATCATAGTTCTTACTTGAAAAAATTATGGATAAATTTATAAATAAATTTTTGGATTTGCTTAAAACATTGATTATTTATAACAAAATAACATTATAGAAGGTATTATCGACAAAAAGTCATTCACAATAAACTATTTCCAATAAAAAATAGTCATTAAGTATGTAGCTTATTTCGATAGAAGAATTTATCGCAGCAGATGGAGCAGTGGACAACGACGCGGACTGATAACCTTAAGGGCCTGGAATCGATTCTCGTGCTAGAGTAAAATCATTTTACATTGTCCATGTATCGTCAATATATTGTCCATATATTGTCAATAGATTGTCCATATTTGAACAATATATTGTTAGTATATGGTAAATATATTACTAATGTATGGTTAATAGATTGTCAATTTATTGTCAATATATGACCATTTTTACAAGGGATCCTAATCTGTAACCTCTAAACATAAAAGTCTGAGCTGAAAAGGCAGAGAAATTGTATTTGTTTATTTATTCTTTATTACCTAGCGTTAATATGAAAACATTGTGTTTCGATTAAACGTACCTGCATGGAAAAGTTATAAATAGAATTCTATTTATAGAAAAAAATATTAGAAGATGCGATCCACGTGTAGGCCCAAATGACACTCAATGAGACTCACTGACATCACGCCACAATGTTATAGATGGCGTGCTCATGACGCTATGTCAAACATTGCTTCAATGTTATGGTATATGTAAATTTAAGATTATATTCTAAATACTTGAAAAATAACCTTCGAAAGGTATATAAATAACGAGACAAAGTCCTGCCCATCCTTCTGCCATGTAATACGCAAAGGGATTAAAACTTCAGTCAGTAATGATATGAAATTATTGCTATCGAGACAAGTGTACCTTTCGAACTTAAATTATGCATACTTAAAAATAACCTTAGAAAGGTATATAAATAACGAGACAAGATCCTTCCCTGCCTCATACAACACACTTATGATTTCAAATTTCAGTACGAAATGATATGAAATCATTACTACCGAGACAAGTGTTTTCTTTTAAAATTATTCTTAATACTTAAAAAATAACCTTCGAAATTATATAAATAACGCGACAAAGTCCTGCCCATCCTTCTGCCATGTGATACGCAAATGGACTAAAACTTCAGTCAGTAATGATATGAAATCATTACTACCGAGACAAGTATTTTCTTTTAAAATTATATATGTTGAATATTTGAAAAAATTTCCAAGTTAGATAACATTAGAGTAATAAAAGATATGACATCATTGTACTCGAGAAAAGTATTTTTCAACTTTCTTAGTATGTATTCGATTGATTTCAGAAAATTATGTTTTCCATAAAAATAGTCTTTCAAGTTTAAAAACACCTTGGCGAGTCGGCCCGTTTTGAAAAAGCATCAACTTGTACATTGCACGAATATTTACTCGATAAAATCTCATCTCATGAGGCATTTTTTCACGGAAAATTCATCTCGTTAGACGCAAAGTTACAGAATAGTTGAATGTAATCAAAGGCAAACAATTTATTCTTAATTCTCAAGTTCAAATTGATATTTTAATAAGAATGATTTTGCGCCTTGATACATTAAGATTCACGTAGAATTCATTGAAAATGAAATCCTTTTATTTAATAATTCAATGGATTCATTATAATTTTTTTCTGAGAATAGATAACAAAATCTGTTAGATTTACTTTCGTGTGGATCGGTCACACTAAACAGTCGGAGTGGACAAATCTGTACCCGGACCCCTCTTGTATCAACGTAATACTAATTGTTTCTATCTTTGTCCTCTAATTCCACTCCATCTTTCTATTGAATGCTATTCACATTATTTTATATTTTTAAAACTTGCGGCGACCACTTTTCTGGCAGCATTTATTTCTGTAGATTAAATTAATAATTTTCTTCAGTTTCTTCTAACAAACTTGTTATCCATGCAACGAATTTTATGAAATTATAATTATTGAAAGGGTACTTTAATAAAATAATAATTAGTAAGATGAAATATCACTGACGTACATTGCAAAAACATATAGGAAATTCAAAAATTTAAAAGGAAAATGCGCAGTGGTTCTGCGCCGATATCTGTGAAATCCTAACACATGTGTGTGTTGTTTCAGGTTAACAGAGTTAAGATCTGTTAACTTGACAAGACCATGATGAAAAATTGATAAAAAGAAACAAAAATAAAACAAACTAACTATGAAAGTTTTATCATATGTTTCTATCTCTGAACATAATTTTGATTTTTTGAAATCAAGACTTACTAAAACAAAATTATTCATTAATTTCTGCGTTTGACTTGCGCAGCCGATGTGCTCACTAGCCCTTTCCGTGATCGAATGAGCCAATCACCGGCTGCCATTTTTCTCTTATACCCCCAATTCCCCGATTCCATTCAGCCAATCAGAAAATTCCAAAGTCATTTTTTATTTATCGCTTGTAAAAATCAGATTTTTGTCTTAAAATTAACTTTGGAACTTTCTGATTGTTGCTATCTAATTGTTTTTATGATTAATTAGGTATTTTTATATGAAAAAAGTAATTAAAGTTGTAAGTTGACAGCCAACGACAAAAACACTTACACCCTCTAGCCGGGATTTCCGGCCGGCAGACTTTAAACACAAATAAAAAATGAAATACGCTGTCAAAACTTCTGAAATTACTATTAAAATAAAGGAGAGAGTCTAATTTAATTTTCTATCTGATTAGTTTTGGTCCAGGATAACTCAAAATACTTTTTTAATAAGAAAGCAAAATGGTAAACAAAGCATTGATTATTGGCTTGGATCGGTCGGTAATGCCGCATCCTATTTGATTGAACTACGTTTTTACAGCTGTTTGGTTAGTTTGTAAGAATCGACGTGGTGAAACGTTACACAAGTTTACTGTTTATTTTTAAGTTTTACTTTTATTTTTTTCTTTCATCTTGTACACTTTATGTAACTTTTATCATTAACAAAAAACTTTCAATTCAATTCGCGAAAGGAATCGACTGTAGATGGCACTGATGATAATCAAAATGTCGGATAAGTCGTATTTACGTTCAAATGAGTTGCATGTATACAATCATAAAAACTCGATTAAACGTAAAAGTTTACTATTTACAACAATGTAATTATGGGTTTCACATTAGATATTGATGTTAGCGACCTTATGAAATTGTTGGGCGACAGAAAACGATTATTACAGGAAAGGAGATAGCAATTTTAAAGACGCTAACTTCCGAAAATCATCTTTTTGTTTTTTTTGTTGGAAATTTTTCATTTATTCAAGCCTCATGCTCGAAATTAAAAAAATGTTAATGAGCTCCACGAAATCTATAAAAAATTAAGATTTATTTTCAGAACAAAGAAAAAAATTCGAGTGTAAATCCACTTGCAATAAGGCTCTGACGCGAGAAGCAAGTGCAACCAAATAAAACTAATTTTTGAATAAAAATGAAATTTTGTTATTTTCTTGTAGTTTGAAACGTCTCGAAACATATTCTAAGCAGATTTTCTACTATTGTGAATTTTAAGAATGTTTTTTTAAAAGAGAAAGTTTTGTGGACCTTTGTTTCAAACAGAAACTCATACGTCGATTCCAATCGATTTATAATTGATTAAAATTTTAAATGAATATGTGTAAAGGAAAATCGTCAAGATAAAAATTAAACAGTCGAAAATTATTCATTTATTATAACGAAAAGAAGACACTTTTTAAAACAAATCCAATTGTTGCAAAGTTCTCTCCATCAGCTATACATTATTGTTGTTTGATTGAAACTACTGAAAACAAACTTTTACAACAAAAAAAAATTTTGTTAGATAACACAATAAAATTCATTTTTTATGTTTTTAATAATATCGGATTTTGTGTGGCACAAAGCGACATCGCTTTGCACCACACAAAATCGTTTATAGGGGTGAAAATTATTATTATCATTAAAAAAATGAAAATAAATAAAAAAAAACACAAGTTAGATTTTTTTTAACAAACATTTTCATTACAAATGGTTTATTCCAGGTAGGTCAATCAATATAGCTGATAGAGAAGAATAGCTAAAAAAAAGTTTCAAGAAAGTGACTTTTTTTATTAACAAACAAATATTTTTTGACCATTCAATTCTTTTCATGAGATTGAAACTTCTCAACATTAATTCCATTCAAATTTTGATTAGTTCTATTCATTAGATCCGAATTTATTAATTTTCTCACAAAATGGTCTACAAAACTTTCTTACTTAAAAACTTTGTTAATATTAACATTAGTACAAAATCCTTTTAGGATATGTTTTAGGACGTCCCAAACTACTATAACATATAAAATTTTTATTTTTTTCATACAGTACAAAAAATTGAGAGACAGATTACAAATTCTTATTCGCGTATTACTTTTACGAAAATACGACTTGTTAGTTAAGCATCTCGCCGCGGCGCGCCGCCCCTTTAGATGCCTTTCGCGAATGAAGTAAGATTGAATTTGAACGCTTACAACGTACCAACCTCATAGTCTCGACGGTCGCTATTATTGCCTCGGTCGGTAACATGGTAAATTTTTACTTGATGTTAGATCGGAGGGAAACGTCATATGAAACGGGTTGCCGTCAGGCCACGTCTGGCAACTATTTCAAATATGCTAGTTGTTGAAAGAAAGATCTGGCTGGTGAAATTTTATTAATTAACTTGTGTTTAAAGAAATCGAGCTAGTAAACAAAAAAACGCAAGGTATTATTAAAATTATTTTTTCGATTCTTCTGAGAACAGGATAAGCAATACGAATAAGTATTGATGTATCGACTCGAGGTAACTAGAAAAATTTTAGGTTAAAAAGTGCAAACTAGCGTATATAATGTTGCTCAGCGATTTGACATTTCATTGACGTTAATTATTAACATTGACGTTAATTATTACAGGTATTGGGCTTTGTCTCGTTGGGGTCGCTACCGCAACTTTTCATGTATACAATTAACATAACTGTGATATACATATGTGTATGTATATATAAATATACATATGTTATACATAGTTTCTATTCTTAAATTATAAAAGATTTGTAGCCGTGAATGAAGTGTCGAAAACGCATACACAAAAAATATATGAATTTGTAGTATATTCTACATATAAAAAACATATATCATAGAAATATATAAAATTTGGACTACATTGGTAATATATCCATTTCATTTTCCTAAAATATAAAATATATTTAGCTATAAAATGAGTATAATTAAAGTTTACACAAACAAAATATAAGAATTTTTAGTATATTCTACATATAAAAAACATATATCATGGAAATATATAAAATTTGGATTATATTTGTAATATTTACATATTATCTTCCTGAACAATATAATATGTTTAGGAACTGATCAGTGTTAACACTGATTCTGTATTCCAACAAGTTACTTAAGTTTTGATTGCTTAAAGGTTAATGCAATTTACTGAAAATAAAAGTTTTGAAGTCTTATTAAAAACAAGAAAATTTCCTTTAGACTGTAGGTGCGTTTTATTTTCCTCAGATAAACTTAGCAGACACTTGAACTCGTTTAATGATCTGCTCAAAAGTTGAACCAAACACCATTCCCTTGGCACCAATCATCTTCATCAACTGTCCATTTGGGTGAACGTGATTAACCCTTCTTATGACAACGAAAAACAAACACAACTCGCATATCAGTCTGTCAGAGAGATATAAAGTTGCTAAGAAAATCTTGAGGCGCATCGTTATTAGCGGGTTCCGGCCATCAAGTTTTTTCCTTTATTTTTTTGTTTTTCATCGAAGTCGTTAGCAAGTATAAGTGATGGGATGAATTACGCAACAGGTTGGATCATCAAAGAGCATGAAACGTATCGGGTTGTAAAGCACGTTTAATGTGTTGACGATAGGAGTCCTTAAGGACAACGTAATCTTACTATTGAAGATGTATAATTCGATCGACACCTAAATGCGCGCCTGTTTTGGAAACTTGGAATAACCATGTTAGGCTGAAAATGCCATTTTATTCAGCAAAGCACCTGTCGACAAAGAAAAATTGTATATCCAAATAGATTTTAAAAAATATCAGCAACTTGTGGCTCATATTATCCAATTTTGTAACGATCATCATGGCCGATCTGTCTTACAAAAATTTTTGCTCAACCAAATAATAAGCTTATCAAAAAAAAAGATAAAATCTGAATTGTAGAATAGCGCTTCAAAAAAGCAACATTTTAACTCCAATTAATTTTTTCCATAACTAGAAAACAAAGACTTTATTGGTTGTGCTATGTATTTATAGTGAAAAATCAAATTTTATGGAATCTATATCAAATATAGAATGTAAGAACATGAACCAAATTCATTCATTGCATTTTCTCAACAGTCGAATTTGACAAAAGTGTCCTCAAGGTTTTCTAAATTAGACGAAAAGACTAACAATGTTAGATTTTGCTCGCAATAAAGCCTACCACTTTAAAGAAGTTATCATTGGAAGTACAATATAACGTTCGGATGGCAAATGAGAATTACGGGTTTCAATATAATTTGCAAGAAGGAAGTGGAACGAGGTATGTAGTATCACCGTTTAAGAGAACCAGCGATCTCGTCCCATAATTTCGTGCAAATGGTCGTTAGTCTGACTGCATGTGTGTATCTTTATAACGACACTTCTGCAAGATACTAGGGCAGGTTCGCGCTAACGTATAATCAACACACATTTTTATATCCCGTAGCCAAACTTGGTTCTCAATGGCCGTAGAGCCACGACGAGGCGTGCCCCTTCGCCCTCAGCCCGGCGCCCGTCTCGCTTGGTCTCTCACTCTCTGTTTGCCAGCTCGTGATGCTCCTTTTGGAGACTCGCGAAATTACCCGACCACCTTGGGCGCCTTTATGCCCGTCGTCGCGTCTCGTCGTGCAACTCTCTCAGCACGCCGAATTCATTTGCATTTTACGATTTTCGATGCGAAATTAACATTTCGATGGCGCTAAATCGCGAAATTAAAAGCCCGGATCAACCATTTGGCGGTCAGCCCCCAATTGTTTTCTCCGGGTTATCGCGTTGTTCATGGACGACCAAAAACTTGCAACGTGGCTACAACACTGTCCCATTGAACGCAATTCTGACGTATGAAAACGAGGGCTATTTCGCTCGATAGCATCTTTACAATCTCGACATAACTTTTTATTACGTTCTGATCTAATCGTCGCACAGGCAATATGAAATTGGAAAAATAAAAAAAAACTAAAAAATGGATTAAAAAAGGGAAAAAAGGAGATTCCGGAATACATAAAAACAAATTAAAAAAGACTCACACATTCCTTAGAGAAAAGCATGGTAGCCTAATCGAACCTCATGATTAGTTCTGTTTTTTTCGTTCTGAAATGTTCAAATGTACTCACGGCAGTCATGTTTCCTAAGTTGAAGTTGGTATGAGCGCCCATACCAACTCAACTAATTATGCCTAAAGTGAATTTTAAGACTCTGCCAAGCTCTGCATTGTAATAAACGTATAATTCCAATTACTATACTATATACTCCGCTATTTATAAATCGTGCAACGAAACGAGGATCACCAACTCCTCGTTTTTGACTATGTATAAATAAATTAGAGAGTTAGACTTAAAGCAATTATATCTGAAAAAAATTGTCGGTATCGGTAGAACCAGGATTATAAAGGCGGATTCAGTGTTTTTTTTAAGACGCGCGTCCCTAATAAAAATTCACCCGGGCGTGCCTAGTCAAATAGCAGGGCCTCATAAAGGCGTACCCAGGAGTCGCCGAAAAAATGCCTATCGTATGCGAGCCTTTGAGAGGCCCGCATATGCCCCTTATATATTTCTTCCGGGTGATTAGCAGGCGTGTAACGCTTTGCCTTAAAATTACCTTTAAAGGACCTTTGAGGGCCCATTAAGGGTTAACAATGACTTTCTAAAAAGTAATTAAGAATAAAAAAATTAAAATACAACAACATTTTTTATTATTTATCACAATGACGAATGAAAAATTGAAGTTCATATATTTATTATAATTTGAGAACATTTCAATAAATAAAAGAAGAACGGATGAGAACAGATGAGAACATACAAGCGTTACCAAGGGATTAACACAGCATTTCTGTGGAAGAAAAGCCAATTGGCTCCTACTTGGGTGAGCTCGGAGTGCTTCCTAAAGCTCATTCGAAAGAGAGAATTGGCGGTTCTTGCACGTGTAAGGTAAGATATTTTTTTACGGGTAGGAGAATCAGGCTGTAACTCACTTGCGCCAATTACCCCTGTGTCCACGCTTGATTAGGACACATTTTTATGTATCATTTGCGCCAAAAAAATGTGCGCTTTGCGCCAGATGAGAAACTGCTTTTGCGCCAAAAAAATAATGCTTTTGCGCCGCAGATTCATAATACAATTTTTATACTTAGTCGTCTTAGTCAATCATAACACTTAGCCAAGGTGAATGAAACGTGAAAAATATTTGCAAACAACAACAAAATTTTATAATAAATTAAAGTCGGCGTATATTAAGTCAGTGTGTATAATTAAAAAATAATTAAATAAAGTTTATGAATAAAACTTATAAGAACTTTTGACGTAAAACTCAAAGTTAATCATTTTTTCGAGTATTGAGGTAAATAACCGGCTGAAATGTGTTGCCGCCTTTCTTAAGATATTCGAAAATGTCAACATCACCGCTGTCGTATTTTGCGCGATACGTTTTGCGCCGTTCATGTTGCTCTATCGCCACTTTGTTCACGCGTTTCTTCACGCCCCCGAATTTCAAATATGTCTCGGTCTGCAATTTCACGAGCACATCAATACAGACGTAGATCATCGGTTTCGCTGTGTAGAAGTTGTCCTTGAGGTGTCGATGGAAAGCCTCTGGGCCATTTGTGGTGCGTACGTCATTCGAAGGCACTGATGCCCACAACTTTGGCGGAAAGAACGCATTCTCGTCGATGTAGTTGTTCAAAATGTAATCGCTGAATTGGAAAAGTTTTTTCTTGTAGCGCCCATCTGTGCAATTTGCAAAACATAAATAGATTATCATACATATTCATTCATTAATTTTTTATTTATTTTATTATTGACTAGCGCTTTTTTGAAGCGCCATTTCAACAAACAAACAAACAGTTACATTTTTATTTATGAGTAGGATAGAATTTAATTAATTACCTGGCAACTCTGACATAAGTTGCACGAAAGCATCTTCCATTTCCTCTGGTTGTAAAAATGCTAAACCGAAAAACAGCTTCATCCAGTTACTTACAGCACACTCAGTTTGGTACAATTTAGCTAGACCAATTTTTTGGATGTTCCTGTACCACGCTTGTCCTAGATGGAATCTACAGCACTTCAAAATAATATTAGGGAAGGTTGTGGTCCACGCTGTATGCGCAGCTCTTTCAAAATCGAACAATCCAATTTCTGGAGTCCATGCGCCATCTGAAAAGTTGCAAATATTTGCAATACGTTTTTTTTATTTTTTTGTAATTTTTTTATTTCTTTAAAATAGTTTTTTATTTTCAGTCTTTTTTTATTATTATAAATAATTTCATTTTCACCTGTTAAAGTTATAATGTGATCCAACATGCGTATGTACGTCGCCGTGCTTTTGTCTTTCAAAAAGCAGAATATAAGTGGGTAATAGGTGTGGTTGTAAAAAGCGTGGATCGTATACAATTGATAAAAATGTTTTGGACTGCAGTAAAAAGTTCCATCTCCTAAAACAACGTTGCCGAACTTAATCAAGAAATTGAGATTTGTTTTGCACGTAAGAATCACTACGTCTTCATAAACGTGACAAAATTCTTCCTTTCGGTTTGTAGGAAAACTCTTCTGACTTAATTGCTCGAAAAGTTCGTCAACGGTCCGCGGTGACCTCGGTAGAAGCTTTTTCCGGGCGCGGTACAAGGCTTGTCGAATTTTTGCCAGGTCTTCGTGCTGCAAATTTAAATTCTGAGTCGTCGAAAGCTCACCCCGGATCACTACAGAAGGTTTGACGCTCAGCTGTGCAGTTCCTTTTAATTTGCACCTGGACGAAGCAGCCAAAAACTCCACTTGGGCGTCAGATAATTTTTTGTGGTCGGAATGATTTCGAGTGATAACCGTTATCACCGTCGCGGATTCATTAGTACGCACTCGACACGGACACCCTTTTACGCAACACCTCCACGAAATGCACCCGTTCATAACTTTTATTTTGCGGTATTTATAATTATCGACAATTATGCAGTCTTTGCCCTTAGTCGTTAGTAGGCTGATGACGTTAGCCATGGCTGCGAGAACGTTTCTTACAAAACTGACTTTGAAAGTGGAATCGATAAACAGAAACCACTTAATCAAAGTATTTGAAACAATGGGTGAATCAAAACAAATACAAAATTAAATTGAAGAATCGAAACAAATGAGATGAATTTTAAACGTATTTATACGAATAAAAACTTTGTATTGAATAAAACTGAAAATGTTAATGTACTACAATCGTTTCCAAAGTTTATTTCTTTTGCAAAAAATGAAAATAACAAAAAAAATAACAAAAAAAGTTTGTTAGTTACATTTAAAAATAACAAAAAGATCACAGAACTCGGTCTGTGTAAACGTTGAGGACTTCTTTGCGAAGAGCTTTTTGAAAAACATCACATCGTTTGCGCCAAATCAACTTTGGCGCAAAAGATTAAAAATTTTGGCGCAAATGATGTATTAAAATGCTGTATATATTGGCGCAAAAGACACATTTCAAGTGGCGCATATGATAGCCAAAAAGGTCAAATTGGCGCAAATGAAAATCACCTGAGAATCAGTCGCTCTCTCAAAAGTAAGGAAATAGTATATTTCGTATCTAGGAACGAACAGATATTTTTTTAGACTTAAATTTTTTAGAAAAGTGATAACTTGATTTGAAGTAATTTTCAGATTTATCCTTATGTCATGCACACTGCAAAAAGTTGTTTACTTTTGGACATACTATGCAGGATAAAAAAAGCAGAATTTCAACTATTGCCAATGGCAATGGTCCAATGATGACTTTCTATATTAATCATAGGATTCATTGTACAAACAACCATAATTATGATTATAATGAACAAAATTACAAAAATACAGGATTGAAGAACGAGGTTAAGAATTACATTTTCACTATAAAAAACTATTATTTCATACTGTTTTATCTTTTTGCACAAACGTATTATTAAGATTACCAGTTGAGCTGTATAAATAGAATTTTATTGAGATGATTACATTAAGCAAGTATTCCGGAGAAATACTAAAAAAAAATGTTTAACAAGTTTGTTTGGATGATAACATATTTTTTTCTCATACCATTACTTTGGACTCAATTAAGAACGATTCAGAAATCAATAATAAGCGAGATGCTAACATGACATGGCATTTTAAGATCCAAGCTGGGACATAAGTTAGAGCAGGTGTACACTAACTTTTATGTTTGATGATGTGAGGTCTCATGTTCGTGACCAGACGCACCTCAGACTCTAGAAACAGAGCGGTTATACAAAATTGTGAGTTTGTGCGCAAACTGAGAGGGGTCCGATTGCCTACGGGATTTCCAAACTCATACCAAATGTTGAAAAATGAAGAAAACTCAAGGTGAATGAGGTTTTTGTAAATGAGGCAACATGATTGACAAACATAAGTTTGCGTTTTGTGTGTTTGATGCGCAAGATATTTGAGATTTAAGAGAATGCTGCTCATTGATCGAAGAACGTAGCTATTAGTGCGTTTGAAATGATGCACGACGTAAATAAGTTGTATGTAAAGGAGGCCCTAATTATCCAAATCTTTTTTTTTAGAAAAGATGATGTTGTGCTCAAAGTGGATGAGATTTTTTTGAATAAGGGTATTGTAAATTGTACCAAATATCGTTGATTCACATTTTTTCCAAACGCGATGTAATGATACTCATACGGATGGGGTACAATAAATGAAAACTTTGTACTTTATATAAGTATATTTCAGACACATATTCAAGGCGCGTAGAACTGAGACCCAGTTTTTTAGCGCACATCGCTTCGAGATTAATTTGATTGAGCGTCCAAATGATTGAGTCACATGTACCTGATTGATGAAAATCAATTCAAGTCCCTCTTATGTCAGGTCCTTATCCTTATATCTAGCAGGCATTGCAATGAGACACAATAAACGAGAGATGTGTATGCGAGAAACTTTTATTTTGTTCTCGAGTAGTTTAGGATTTATTTGAATTTTGAATTTAACCAAGATGTAGCGCCTTCGTTGATAGTTAACCCCATTGGTTGAGGTTTTGAATTCTTTCTAAATCTCAGCGAATGGCTGAAGAAAGGGCCGGTCAAAATTGTTTTTAAGGGTTAAAACTTTTGTAAATTAACAGAAGAATGTTCAGTCTTAAGAAATATTAACCCATCGGATTAATGTTGTTTTGTTTAATTGTTCAATGAGGTGTCACAAGTCACCTCAAAGTCACAACTACCCCGATTGCCCCTAAATAATTCATGCAATTTCAAACGCGCTGATAGACACATTCTTCGATTAATGAGCAGCATTCTCTTAAATCTCAAATATCTTGCGCATCAAACTCACAAAACGCAAACTTATGTTTGTCAATCATGTTGCCTCATTCACAAAAATTTCATTTACCTCGAGTCTTATTACATTTTTCAACATTTGGTACAAGTCTGAAAATCTCGTGGGCAACGGACCCCTCCTCACAAAATAGCTTGTTACGTGATAAATCTTTTACTATCATTAAACTAATTACCCTATCCATTTGGTAGCGATTCTATCACTCAAGATCAAATAAACTAACAGTATACAATACATTGACGTTAATTATTACAGGTATCGGGCTTTGTCTCGTTGGGGTCGCTACCGCAACCTTTAATTTTGTAACATTGTCTAGACAAAACACCAACATCTACATACTTTTTGTTCTTTAATAAACATATCTCGGAATAGTTAAAATGATTTGTCGTGCATAATTTTTATTTTATCAAATTTTCTCTCTGCAGAGAAGTTCAATCAAAAAGTGTGATTAAACAATCTCGAGTCAAAAATGCATAATAAAAAAAGGATTCGGCAAAATGGTATCGATAATTTCAGTTGTGCGAGTAAAAAATACAATTTCGAATTTGATTGGATAATCGTGTCGAGCTAAACGTGATTCGAACAATGTAAACGTGCAAAATGCGAAAAGTGCAATTTAGAGACGATATGATCGGTGCCCCAGTGGCGGACCACCAGGAAGCCGCCACGCCCCCGGCAAGCCACACTTACTCGCATGCCGAGTGCATGCAGAAACGACTCTAGCACACGAAGAAGGTGGTAGGCCGGTAGGACATGTTCGCATACTCGTGCACGCGAGAGTGGACACAGGCTTTAATGGCGCAATGGCGGGCGAATTATATACGTCAACGTGTGTGCTATGCGCCATCCTTACTTATCGTCGTCCTTTTCGTGCCTCCCCAGTCCATTTACGTCTTTCTCGCCGTTGCTCCGTCCTTTTCGACCAATCGACTGGCTTTGTCTGTTATCTCAAATGAGAACAGAGTGTTGACAGCATAATCGCTGGTTCTGCTCGAAAGGGCTTCGCACGAAATCGTACGCCCACGCGACTCGCAATAACTTCAGTAACTGATGTTCGCGAGCAGATTCAATAATCCTTTCTCTTCTACTAGCAAAAATGTACTTGCCGAGGAACTGCAATTGCGAAATAAAATTCGATCAAAAATTGATGATTAAGAAAAGTTTCTCAGATATCTCAGATATGTGTACGACCAAATGATAAACTATGAAACGGTAGATATTGTTTATAGGTGTTCGAATACGGAAGGCTACGATCAAACGCTCGAGATAAAATAAAATGTAACACAATAGCGATCGATCCTCGATAAAATAAAAGCTGGCCCATACATGTGAGCCGAAAGATTAAGCGCCTGTGCATGCTTTCAATATCAAACTTTGTTGTACGGACAAAACGACGTCAGCCGCCTGGGCGAATATTTTCTCTCGGACCCTGCAATTAGACGGACGCTCCGTATGGGCGAGTAAACTAGCAGTAAATCAAAATCCACTTGCGTGATGACAGCTTCGGAGAAGAACTATACGAGTGTCCTAACAAACGATTATCAATGACCGACATAAGCGCTCAGCATTTTGTGATTAATTGCATGCAACGTGTAATGTATACTTTCATTCACTCGCGCACAAATTCATCTACCTCCTTTTCTCTAGTTAATATGTGTCGACTAGTTACGTTTGTTAAGTAATTAAATTTTGACTGTGATCAATCATTTTTGTTGAAATCAAATATTAAATTAACAGACACGATATGAAGAAAAAAAACAAAGTGTTTGTTTATATTGAAATTAAGCGATTGATCAATTAACTTCACAATTTTTAATCGGTGTTTTATTTTTGAAACACTTTCGAAACGTTTTTAGATTTTCCCATCCTTATAACATTAAAAACTGCTAAAATTGTTTCGTCCCGTAATATTTTATTAGCTCTCACTTTTAAAACATTTATAGCGGTTGTCAAAGTTATTTAAACATTTCAAAAGTAGGGACAAAATGAAACACCGCGGTTTTTGCAGTGATAATTTTTTGTGGATGGCTTCACCGCAGGATTTGGAAGTAGATAAATTAACAAAAAGAAATCATTGCAGTTGGCATTTAATTTTTAGCCTAGAGTCAAATTTCTGAGAACAAATCGACTGTGATGTATAAAACGATCATTTTTCATAATACAATCATGGAAGTGTACAAGGGCAAATTTACATAATTCATTTAATAAAGAGTGTATTATTGATTAATTCAAGAATTTTCGTCCGTGAGAGATAAAAGCAAGCCAAACAGGATAAATTTTAAATGTCGCGCTTGCCCAGGTTGATGTAAACCTATGTGATGTACGCGGTTAGAAATATCGCGTGTTTGCTGTCACCGAGAATCAATAACGTTCATTATAACTAACTGGTTATTGATTTGGACGCATCTTTTCCGTTTGATTAAACGATTAGTGAAAGTAAACGTTGATAGAAGTCCTCAAGAAACTTTACATTGATGCAAAATAAATCATATATTTAAGTTCTATTGAAACGATGGAAATTTAAGAAATAAAATTAGAAAGAAGAATTTAGAATTTGTTTAAGAAGGCAATCGGACAAAAAGGTATGGAAGAATTTTCAAATGCCTCGCAAACAAGGAGGAGAGAGTAGCAAGTTGATGAATTAGTAGAAATAAAACTGTATTGCGTTATATTACAGCCGGTTTGAATAATAGACAAAAATTTGCGGAGGAAGCGTGAAATTTGACAACGCGTTTTTATGCGAGTTGGGTAAAGAATGCGCGCACATGACAAGTAGACTAGGATAGGAATGCGCAATATTGCCAGCAGTCTGTCACATTCGATTCGGTCAGAGTAACGATCCGCCTGGAACGGCCCCATGAATTCTCCGCTTTTATTACCTATCCCATGGTTTCGCAGCCCGATATCAGACAATAAACCACGAGTGTTCAAGATTTGCGAGCGCGTATTAATCTTGCTGTATTTATGGAAGCGTGCTCAAATAGAATAGAATGGGCTGGTGCAATTCACTGCTTGCCGGACATTGTCCGTTGACACGACCACAAAAACTCAACTGGTATCAAAATGATTTTACCTAGATAGGCATATGAAAACTGCCTAGTTTCAAAATTTTGTCATTCCAAATTATTGCTAAAAACTGATCTGAAGAAAAAGAAACACTTCAAAATATCGTTGACGACTGTCTTATTTCATAAAATTTGAAACTTCGACAACCATAAAAATGTGAAAAAAATTGTTTTACGTTCCGTATTTTCTAATTCAAATTATATCAATTTTTAATTCTTATTTTTTTTGAAATTATGAATATTGATAAAAAAAATTAGTTACAACTTTAATTTATTTTTATATAAATTATATCAATTTGTGTACAGGACAGGTGTGGCTGATTATATTATCTCCTCTTCTACGATGATAGAATATTCTGGGCGGCCAGCCATATGCCCGTTGCGAAAACGTTATTAAGTCTGCCTAAACATAAGGAAGATTTTTCAGCAGATGAGATGATATAAATAACGTCATAATTAATACTCGCATCATTTTATAGGACCTTTTTTCATGTCCTTGTATCATGCATGGGCGAAATTTAGAGGGGAAATTAATAAGCTGAAACGAGAAGTAACGTTGAAAAAACTTTAGCTCGTGCTATATGCAACGCGTGCGGTTGTTGGTAATGAATTAAAAACATTGTCGATATTTGATTGGAACCTACTATGTAGTTAATTAATGCAATCACTAGATGGCAATTATCTGTAGAATGAAGTTGTTCATTGAATTTAATTTTCAAAAGTACCTACGTTTTATCAATACCAACTTGGAGTTAACATTTTACTAAAATAAAAACAACTTTTTAATTCAAATATGCTTTTTAATTCAAAATTTGCAAGACTACACTTTTCAGATTTTTATCTTCAATGAAGATTTAAGACGAGAAAATTTCTCAACAATAATAAATAAAAAAAAGATGAAAAAATAGTGAAAAAAGGACGAAGTGGAAAAGAAGAAGACGGCGGCGCTTTTGGCGTGGCGCCCCATGGCGTGTGACATGTCTGAGTCTGGACGCTATTTAGCGTGAACCTGTCTGGCTGAAGCCGCCAACTGCTTCTTAATTTTGAGTATCAAACACCGCCAAGGTAAGACGCTTGCGCGCAAAAATGAGCATCCGCCATGAAGCATGTCCTCGCGTTGACATAAATAATGCATTTTAATTAACCCGTTGCCGACATCATATTAATCTTGACATGGGCGAGAGGAGAGGTTTCTTGTTGCGCCACGCTCGTAAATATGATGACCAAGTCTTAAAAGACGCTTAAGCTGGACGAGCGCTCATCGCCATTAAAAACGCAAGCGCCAGATGGCTCTTAGCTAATTTAAAAAAATTTACCGAAAAATTGCAAAGTGTGAGAGAAGCTCAATGCTCGCGGCAGTTTGCATGCAAAGCGTGACCATTTCGGATGCGCGGCCGCGAATTCATAATTCAACGTAGCCGCGGCTATCGCGTTACGTGCCGGCGCGCAAACGCACGATTTGTATTCAAATGGCGCGATCTCACCGTTCGGGAGATGTTGCAATTCAGTTAGCCCCGCGAATCATCGCGATATCGCTTCAACTTTTTAGGCCGGATATGTATAACGTCGTGAATATGCGCACTTCAAAACCACCGCAAACATTTTTATTCCAACGCAATAACAACAAGTGTCCTCTAATAATTTATATGCCGGTATAAATTTTATTTTCCTCTTTTATTACAAAACGGACAATGTACTCGTATACATTTTTTGTATATCAAACTCTTTAAACCAGTCAATAATTTTGTTTTTCTCTGATTTTAATATTGAATATGTTATCATAGCTGATTTCAGTTTCATGAAATTCAGTTTTTCTAATATTAAACGACAAGAATAACGTAGTTTTATGGAATACTTTTATTTAATTCAAGGTGTAACATTTTCGTTGAATGCATGGCAAATTTGGTTAATCTGTGAAATGAAAATGAATACTGGTTTGTTGATCGAGTAGCATTGAGTGATTTGTCAGTGTAATTAAAAAATAAAAGTAAACAAGATGATCGAGGAAATTATGACAATTTAGTCGGTGATTATCAATTCTCATCAAAGCGCCAGTCATGATCGCGATCTGAACACTAAAAATTATAATGGTCAGCTGATCGCGGTCAATCTGGAAATATGAAATTCATCTTTCGAACACATATAAACAAAAGTCATCAAAACGGGCGATTCAGCATGATGACATTCGATAACGCGTGGTGGCAGAACAGCACGTTGAACCGATAAAAAGTGCTCTGTGTGGCAGGATAATGACGACAAACATCCAAGCTTCGGATGGTCACACAAATAGTCAAAAATTGTGCATTTGTATTCTGCAACCACTTTTATACGGTTGCTCTACGATATTTTTGCCATTTCATTTATGACCGTTTGTACATAACTCCCGCGGTGTTTTCGGGAAACTTTTAGCGTTTTGCGGGGAAAAGCAAAGAATTCATTTGTTCTTTCATAATATAGTTATTGCTTGAACCGTATTTCATTCTTAGGTAATGATGATTTTTTACCATTTTATCATTTTATAATGATAGAGTTATTGTTTGGACCGAGCGGGATGGCGCAAATAGCTAGTTGTTAGCACAGGCTGTGGCTGCCATAACCCCGCATTCAGTAGGTTGGAAGTTCGATTCCCACAGCCAGCAGAGTGGTACCCCTAAGTCGAGCCATGACTCCCTTCCCATGATATCACTACTAATGAAATTGTGTAATTATGTATAACAAGGTTGATAAACCAACCAAAGATGTAATAGTGACAAGTCCCCCGAACACAAAAGAATTTTATATGCGGGGTAAATAAATAAACGAAAACGGGGAGGATCCCAAACAAGCACTGTAAAAATAAATATTATCAAAAACGACAAATTCGAACGAGCAATTTAAATTTAAACATTGTTAATTTCAAACATAGCGTGAAAAACGGACAGCAGCTATGACGATCACGGTAAAAACAAACAACCAAAAGATGATCAAGTCAAAAAGTAGCGCTGTAAAATTAAAAACAATCCAAACAAAAATAACAAAAATAACAAATCATGACAAGCAGTGTAAAATCAAAATTTTGTGAATTCAAACATAGTGTGAAAAACAGACATAAAATATGATAATCACTCATAAACAATATCAAAAACGACAAATCATTACAAGCAGTGTAAACTCAAAATTTTGTAAATTTGAACATAGTGTGATTAACAGACATAAAATATGATGATCAATGAAAAGACAAACAATAAGAAAAAATAGTAGTAATTTCATTTAATCATAAAAATAAAAAAATATAAATCACTATACTTGTACTAATACGCACTGTGATAATAAACAATAATGGCGGCTATTGCCAACTTAAAATGATAAAAAACGCTGTACTGATATTAGGAAAAAGTTTTTATTTTTGAACATTTAAGTTGTCATCAGCCGCCATCTTTGTTTATTATCACATTGTGTATCAATTTTAAGTATTGATTTATATTTTTTTCATTTTTATAAGTAAATAAAATTATTTTATTTCTTTATTATTATTTATCTATTCATTGATCATCATATTTTATGTCTGTTATTTACGCTATGTTCAAATTTACAAAATTTTGATTTTACACTGCTTGTCATGATTTGTTGTTTTTGATATTGTTTCTTTTACAGTGCTTGTTTGGGATCCTCCCTATCGAAATATTGAAAATTTAATATTAATAAACAATTGCACATCAATTAATAAAAGTCTCGAATTCGAAATATCAGTTTTCGGCCCCACGTTTTCGAGCACACGGGATGGGTCCGATTGGCCAAAAGATTTTCAGATTCTTACCAAATGTTGAACAATAAAATGAGACGCGGGCGAATGAGATTTTTGTGAATAAAGCAACAGGATTGACAAACGTATATCAGTTCGTTTGAGATGATGCACGATATGAATTCTGTGGCTTCCGGTAAAAACCAGACAAGTGCCAAAATTTTCAAAATTGAGTTAATCTGACAGAAATGTTGCATTTTTTATGTAGTTTTATAAAATCTTTTCAATGACCTGATTTTATGCATCTTTTTATCACAAAACGCATATGGAGTTTTGAAGTTTACGAAAATAAAATGGTAATAACCAGACAAGTGCCATAAAAAATCATCAACCTTAAAATTTAGTAAAAAAAACGGAATTGAATCAATTAGCTGACGGACACCACAATAGTCCTTCATAAATATTTAGAAAATATAGAACAAAAATAACGCTAAATATAGAGGGCGCTGTGATCAAATTACGTATCGTTCTGAGAGAGGAAGGGGATTTGAGCCCGCGTTACGTGACGTTACAGGAGGGTGGGGGTTTTTTAAAACATTACGTTACGCAACACTTTTCTTTTTTGATCAAAAATATTTTCTTTTGGAATTTCTAAAAAACTAATTCAAAATAATGAATAATTTTGTAGATTGTGTTCCAAAAACACAAATGCGAAAATTATAACAAAGAGCACCATCATGAACATGATGGTAAAATATTGAAACTGACCGAAAATTTGTACAATTTCGCTGACGAATTTAAAACTAATGCTACAAATTTTCAAAAAAATGTACTCGTTCTGTGCTTTCTTTTTCATTGTTTTTGCATTGATCTAAAAATATTTGAACGAAATTAAAAAGTTCTTTCGCTTGTTGTTATGGTCAACAGATTTTTTTTTATTTTTTTACAAAAAATCTTCATGTATTATAGAGAAAGGGCATACAAATTCTTCAGAGATTTTAGAGGTTGATTCTCAAAAAATTTGATTTCAATTATTTGAATTTAAATCAATCGAAAGAATTTGAATATGCGTTAAAAATTTACAGAAATTAATTTTTATGTTAATTATTAAAATGAATATTAATAAAATTTAAAAATTAAAATTTATGTCCAGGGAAGTAGAAACGACATTTTTTCTGGGTACGTTCACTTGGAATTTTAGTAAGATAACGAAGGGCACAGAGGCTATTTTTGGGTGGGCCGTGCTGCCCAACCAGCCTATGGTGTTCCTACGCCCCTGTTTATGTCAAACATTTGTTAGAAACGCTGAAATCTGTTTGACAATGTATTTTTTAGGAAAAGATAGAGAGCAATAAATATTGCAAAACATTCATTTTTAATTTCCCTTCACAGCCTTTAACGATGTAAAACCCTTTAAACAGTTGATTTATCCTTTATCTGTAGAATTGCTGAATTTTGTTTCGTTATTGACAGCGTTTTTGACAGCTGGGATATCGTCAAAACGTGTTTTCGACTTCTAATTCATAATCAGCGACCTCAAAAACCCCTTAAATAGTTGATTTACCCTTTATCTGTAGAATTTGTGAATTTTGTTTCGTTATTGACAGCGTTTTTGACAGCTGTCATATTGTCAAAACGTGTTTTCGAAACCAAATTCGTAATCAGCAACCTCAAAAACCCCTATATACAACTAATTTCAACATTCTGGACGAACGCGTAACCCTTTATAAAGTGAAAAAAATTACAGTAATAATCGGATATCTCCATATGTTTTGACCTTGTACAAGGTCACAAAAGGATCAAAAAGATATCGACCCAACAAATAACTACTTTAACTATTTACGAATAATAATATCATATATTATAACATTAATCATAATGTGAAACACGAATAATATCAAATGTAAGTTTTTGAAACTTCAATTCTCATTTTCTCAAAAAGGAAAATGGCACTTGTCTGGTTATTACTGGAAGCCACAGAATTAGTTATATGTAAATTGAGCACTAATTGTTCAAATCTTATCCTTGAGAAAACATGATCTTGTGCTCAAAGTGAATGAGAGTTTTTTGAATAAGTGTATTGTTAATTGTGCTAAAAATAGTTGTCATTTAATTGAGCGTCCAAATGATTGAGTCCCATTTACTTATTGATTGTCAGGTCCTTATATTTAGCATGCATAGCAATAAGATACAATAAATGAGAGATGTGTATGCAAGAAACTTTTATTTTGTGCTCAAGTACTTAAGCATTTATTGAAATTTAGTATTTAACCACGATGTAGCGCCTTCGTTGATAGTTAACCCCATCGGTTAAAAACGCTTAAAATCAAGTCGTTCAGTAGAACGACAAAGGCGATTGTTTTCCCGATGCAAGCGAACCCGATCGAAATTATTTTTATTTTATGGAAATTAAAGTGACTCAAAATCATATCGATCAATGTTCTGAGAGAAAAAAATTTTTTCCTGGAAAAAATTAATGCAATTATTTAAGTTACATTGATTGTTTACTTTCAAAGTGTAAAAAAAATTTTCTTGGAATTAATATCTTTCATATGTTATTACATATGAAAATTCAGAACAATTTACAAAAACTAGTAGTGGTGCTGATGAACAATTTAATTATTCATAAAAAACTTAGAGAATGGTAATGCAAAATTTGTAAATTGTTTAACAAAAGGCTAAATTAAATGATCATAATATTATTTGTTTTCATTCAATCATGAACAACAACAAACAACAACAAATAACTTGTTACTCAAAAACAAAGGTTAGTTAACGATTGTATTTGTTAAGAACAAATGTTATCGAACAAATACTTTTTTATAAGCAAATGTTATTAAACGAATGTTTTTTTCATAAACAAATGATAGATAACAATTGAATTTTCATGAAAAAGAAAAAGCTTTGTTAATAATTGCATTTTTTATGAATAAATATTCATTATTTAACAGTTGCACTTTCTATAAACAAATGTTAGTTAACAATCAAATGTTTATAAACAAATGTTAGTTAACAATCAAATGTTTATAAACAAATGTTAGTTAACAATCAGATGTTTATAAAGGAATGTGAGTTGAGAATCCATTGCTTATAGACAAATGTTAGTTAACAATCGAATGTTTATAAACAAATGTTTGTTAAAAATTGCATTTTTATAAAGAAATGTTAGTTAACAAATGCAATTTTATAAAGAAACGTTAGTAAACGAATGCAATTTTATAAACAAATGTAAACAAATGTTCATAAACAAATACAACTTTAAATAACAAAGTTAGTTAACATTTTTGATAGCATTTTACATAAACGTATCAAACGCATTTTCATAATCAAACGTTAGTTAACAAATGCAATTTCATAAACAAGTGTTAATCAAATTGTTTATGATTTTATTGTTAACTAATACCTTTATCAACAAATGAACATTTATGATCAAACTTATGAAATAGTTTTCGTGGTTATGCAAGAGTATTTAAATTCCGAGAAAACCAAAAAACGCGGGTGATATAAAACTCAAAAACAATAATTGTGAAGGGTTCGGCGATTGTTTCCCGAAACCAAAAAAACTGCTGATATAAAAAAATTGCGATTTGAGAGAAAAAATGAAGGGTCGCGCAAGCGACCCGACCGTGGTAAGGCGTCCCCTATTATTCAAATACAAATGTAAATGTAAATGTAAATGTAAATGTAAATGTAAATGTAAATGTAAATGTAAATGTAAATGTAAATGTAAATGTAAATGTAAATGTAAATGTAAATGTAAATGTAAATGTAAATGTAAATGTAAATGTAAATGTAAATGTAAATGTAAATGTAAATGTAAATGTAAATGTAAATGTAAATGTAAATGTAAATGTAAATGTAAATGTAAATGTAAATGTAAATGTAAATGTAAATGTAAATGTAAATGTAAATGTAAATGTAAATGTAAATGTAAATGTAAATGTAAATGTAAATGTAAATGTAAATGTAAATGTAAAAGATTTGAAGCGCTGCGCGACTATATATGGGGGAGTTTGAGCTTGCCGCTCACTGCGTCTTTCTCTGCCCTGGATATTACTAGGGCATAAGACAAAGAGAGGTTGTTTGTTTTCGCATTTCATTTTCGTTGCCACGGTTGAGAGCGACACCTTGCAGTGGATTGATGTAGTAGTGAACCGCGGGTCGCCTCTTGTCTTATGTATTTGACAGACAAAGACATAAAGAGACGGCTCTATCTCTGTTCTTGTTGAAATGAGAAAATTAAATTGTATAGAATAATAAAAAATGTTAAAAAATTGATGTATATTGTAAATAAATACAGATAAATTAATAAAAAAAATTTAGTTGAAAGAGCGTGCGTTTTTTTGTGTGTCATTAAAAAGTCGCGAGGAACGGTGAAATGATAGGTTAGGTTTCAGATGTAAACAAGTGGTTAATGTTGTTGTTGGTGAAACACTAGTTGGTTTCAACCAACGTGGCAAGGTTTGTGATCCTCCGATATTTTCAACACAAGTTGTGAAATCAAAACACGTGTTAAAAATTATTGTGAAAAAATTATTATCTAAATCAAAAATACATTTACAAAAAATACCCTAAAAGGTAAAAACCAACGAGGCAAAGGTTTCAATCCGTTGATATTTTCAACACAAGTGGTGAAATCAAAACACGTGTTGAAAATTTATTTATATAAAAATATATCTTTAACAACAAAAATACATTTACGAAATTACAAAAAATACTTTAAAAAGGTAAACACCAACGTGGCAAGGTTTGTTATCCTCCGAAATTTCAACACAAGTTGTGAAATCGGAACACGTGTCGAAACATTCTGTTATTGAAATTAAATTAAATTAAAGTTAAATGCTGACAGAAAAATTCGAAGAATAATTTAAGGTTCGACAACTTTCAAATTTTTCGTTTTTGACTTTTGACTTTTTCTGTTTTTTTCGATGAAATCTTCCAAAATAATTAGTATGAATCTTGCAAGACAATGTGGACTTAGGTGCATGTGAATTTGGTGTACATCTTCATGTAAAGCTTAGCCAACTAGGGAAAAATTGTATAAATGAAACACAAGAGTTTATGTATGTTTAAACTCAGTCATTTATACAACTTTTTATTCTTAACGACGGATGCGTTTTTCAAGATGTATTCATTTACGATGAACATTTACAAAATGTACGATACTACAACAACTTACCGCCGCGCTTTTTCTGAAAGGCTCCCGCGCAGAAAAAAAAGTATGAGCCTTACTATTAGCCATACTATTGATTGATATAGCTCGTGGCCAAATCCCATACGTTGCCATACCAATCGATTTGTCAAAGTATGGGCCATACTATGGCCCATACTATGATATTATGGGTCACAGTATGGGCCATACTTTGATATTTCGGGACATAATATGGGCTATAGTATGGGCCATAAGTTGGGCAGTAGTATAGACAATACCATGGGCCATATTATTGCACATACCATGGAGAATATTATTGCCCATAATATGGGTCATACTATTGCCCACATTATTGCCCATATTATTGCTCATATTATCACCCATACTTTGGGCCATATTCTAAATGTATCGATCGTTCCTTCCCGAAAATTAAAATTTTGAGAAGTTTCCGCCGTCTCAGGCCTCGCGTAGGCTCGCATTGTCGAAAAATCCCGTCAACAAATTTCGGAGAGGCTTACGCCGTCTCAAGACGCTTTAGAGGCTTGCACCGTCTAAAGGTCCTACGATCTAACTGACTTGCATCAAGCGACACAGAACACCAAAAATGTAATAAATCTATAAGTTTATTTCGATAGAAAAAACATTGCCCATGACAACACTTTGAAAAAAACTGTTTGAAGAAAATTTTACACCTAAGTTTCACCATGAAAATACAAACACAAAAACCGTCAATCAAAACCTCAAAATTGTGCGTCGAATCTGGACACTTTTCAATAAACAAACTTCAACCGGATATAAAATCCATTTTTACAATTAACTTCACACAGATTTGAATCTTTATTTAAACATCGCACTTAGTACGTGATAACGAACATTTTCGAAGGAACTTTAATGCACGTCTCCATTTTCGTGACATTCGGTTAAAACGGAAAATTTTTTAAATTTTTTTTAAAAAAGTTTTGAAACATTTGGTTATAACAAATGACAGTTGTTTATCGTTGCTAGGGTAAAAATTTTCAGTCATAACCAAATGTCACGAAAATGGAGACGTGCATTAAAGTTCCTTCGAAAATGTTCGTTATCAAGTACTAAGTGCGATGTTTAAATAAAGATTTAAATCTGTGTGAATTTAATTTTAAAAATGGATTTTGTATCCGGTTGAAGTTTGTTTAAGTGTTGTCATGGGCAATGTTTTTTCTATCGAAATAAACTTAATGATTTATTACATTTTTGGTGTTATGTGTCGCTTGATGCAAGTCGGTTAGATCGTAGGACCTTTAGACGGTGCAAGCCTCTAAAGCGTCTTGAGAAGGCGCAAGCCTCTCCGAAATTTGTTGACGGGATTTTTCGACAATGCGAGCCTCTACGCGAGGCCTGAGACGGCGCAAACCTCTCAAAATTTTAATTTTCGGAAAAGAACAATCGATACATTTAGAATATGGCCCAAAGTATGGGCGATAATATGAGCAATAATATGGGCAATAATGTGGGCGATAGTATGGCCCATATTATGGGCAATTGTATGCTCCATGGTATGTGCAATAGTATGGCCCATGGTATTGTCCATACTACTGTTCAACTTATGGCCCATACTATAGCCCATATTATGTCCCGAAATATCAAAGTATGGCCCATACTTTGACAAATCGATTGGTATGGCAACGTCTGGGATTTGGCTACGAGCCATATCAATCGATAGTATGGCTAATAGTATGGCTCATACTTTTTTTTCTGCGCGGGAGCTGCGCACATGAATACACTCATAATATGAATAGTAGAGTTTAAAAACGAATAAGACATAAAATAAAATCTTTCAAGTACTTAATTTTTTCTCAATTCTTCTCTACTGCAGGTACTTTGTTCTTGTGTTGCATTTTACACTCATAATATTAATTTTCGTCCCATGCGCGCGCGAAGACGCCTTTATCGCGGCAACATTTTCGCGTCCACGATGAAAGTCGTCGCGTTACTAGTGTTATGCCCATAGTTTCATATAGATAAATATTATAACTTATTAATTATTATAAGTCAATCACCTAAGGCGGACGACCTACTCGGAATCTGCTTGAACGACAGATTCCGCACGGTACGCCAACCTCGGTCAAGGACACTCGGTTTAGCCAAATTGTGCACTGTGCAATTGCGCAAACTTAGGATACAAGTTCAAACAACTGCACAGATCAGCACAAATTGGTCAGTCACCCTGCCACTTCCAATCAAGGGAACCCCCATTTTGGGACTATTCCCGACACCTTAAATAAGCGACCGACACTACCTCGGACGCTTAGTTCCTGGTGCAAGTCTGACCTCCCACAAATAGTTTGGCAGATTGCTAAGTCTACCGAGACACCAGAGTTATTATCAGTCTACGAATAATCAACGAACATTATAATTACTCTTTATTATAACTTATAATCTATTGTAACGGTACACAGTCACACAGGTGCCCGGACTCCCCTACGACTCATTCATACACCGGCGATTAAATAACACGATCGAGGCACCCTCGATCCGCGGACGCGCTACCTTTGTACAGGACCGGCCGTTTACAATAAATCCAGTGAATCAAATACTGCCTTCCAACCTTATTTCCGTGACCTTGGAGCGTACCCCGACATAAACATCGAGGAACGCAACACTAGGCCGCGAAGAGTTTCCACGCAGGTTCTTCGCGCGCGACTTGAGACAAAAAATATTATAAGCAACGTGGACGACAATGAACAGCTATTTGCGCGGCAGACCGAGGCTCAACGCCTCGGTAGGGGCGAGTCCCGGCGATCCGTGCGAAGATGTTCTTTTAGTAAATGTTGCTTAATATACTATGAATCATCTATAGAAAGTGAAAAATAAGGCTTCTTTCAGCATGCTGATCATTGCTAAATATATTATGAATCATTTATAAATAGTGAAAAATGAGACATTTTCAGCATACTGATCAAGTTGTCTGACTTCGCCATATCAGGCCCCTTAGTACACGGTCTCTTATTCTGTGAGATTGCGCGATAAATTTATAACTATTATTCTTACTTTATATTTGTTTTCTGTAAATTACGTTACAAAAATAAAGACATGGTCTATTTCGAATCGTTTTAATAATTTTGCCTCATCAATAATTTAGTTACACCACGCGAAGCCGAGTGCAACCTATGTGTACAGAGCCTACTTGCTCTCACTTCTATTTCTAGGGTGAAAAGTAAAAAATTTCTGCGCACGATTGTCAAATTTTTTGTATACTCACAAAAATAATTTAAAACGAATAGGATGAAATAAAGTTTATTTACACGGCAAAATCCAAACGCGAGACAGTCGCGCGCATGGCGGCACAGAGTGTCGTTCAACCAAAATTGTTCAGGCAAACGCGACTCAGTCCGATGCAAACGCGACTCAGTCGCTCACGTGACGTGAGTTTTATTAAACGTGCATGGGAACTGCACTGAACGCGACTCAGTACGCTTTGAACAAGACTGACTCGTGTTCACTGCTTTGATATTTTTCTAAATGAACAAGTAGGCAGTACTGTTGATATACTATGTAAATGTTTTTAAACTTTATTATTAATTAAACAAGGTAAATTGAAACGAATATATATTATTTTAACATGAAAATATAAAAATATTGTTTAACGTATGAATAATAATTCTGAATACAACTTAATATATTTATCCATTATTTCAGGATTACTATTCACATTGAAAAAAATAAAATCAACCCTAAAACTCCAAATCAAAACAAAAATGAAATAATCACAAACAAAACCAAAAATTTAAAAACGCAACAAAAACAAAAAAAATCAAAAAAGGAACAAATTAAGAATCAAAAATTAAAAGCAAAACAAAAAGAAAAAATCAAAAAGAAATAGAAAAACCAAAAAATTTAAAATAATGAAAATATCTTTCGATTGTTTAAATTTTTGGTTTTCGTTTTGTTTTGATTTTTGTTTTGTTTGTTTAGATTTTCGGTTTTTGTTTTGTTTTGATTTTCGTTCTGTTTTTTCGAATGTTTGGTTTTTGTTTTGTTTTTTATGTTGGTTTTGTTTTTGAGTTTTTGGTTCCTATGTTTAATAATATTATTAAAATCAGGAGGCACGGCAGTAACTCTGGCCAACTACCGCCAGAAAATGTCACAGTGCCTTCTTTTCAAGACATTTTAGATTGGGGTTCTGGCATAGTTGAAAAACTATGAAATCACTATGCCACGAGGTCGCTTATGCTTAACTTGGTCGCGCAGCCGAGCTGAGCAAAACGAGACCAATAACGCCTCTCTAGCTTAACCCTTTCACCGATTTCTGGGGGGTCAAAAATGCGTTTTTTTTTTATGTACGCAATATTTTATTCATTTTTTTTATTTTTTCCAACATTACAATTACAATAGCTGTAACTTTCAAAACATGATGATATGAATATACAAAAGTTAATTATTGAGTTTTAACATAAATTTATAAACAAAAAGCAATAAATAAATAAATAAATAAGAAACTAATGAACAATTGTCATTTTTTTACGTTTCACCCTAATTTCTCATAAAATCGACGCAAAATGAAGAAAAAAAGTATTGTTTTAATATTGAAGGCCAACTATGATGAAATTCAACAATATATAATAATTGTTTATAACAAATGTTGATTTTGAATTAAATAAACAATCGTTCATTTTTCATAATAATTTGAAATACAGAGAAAAAATCTTGGATTAATAAAATAAAGGACAACAATGATGGAATAAAAAATTAGTGACAAATTAACCAATTTTTATAATAAATTTATTTATATTACAAAGCAATTTTATAATGTAAAATTATATCATTAACAATTTTGAACATGATTATAATTATTCTTTCGACCCTTGTAAAAAGATACGTATATTGTCCATATAAGAATAATAATAATAATATATTGTCCCTATATTGCTAATATATTAACAATATATGAACAATATATTGCCCATATATGGACAATGTATTATTTTCAAACAATGTATTAACCATACATAAACGATGTAATTTGATTTACAGCAATATATTGGCAATGTATGATTTTTCGCAAACAATATATTGACAATATATGTATGACATTCAAAATTCCATTCTTTGCCATACATTGTTAATTTCTTTGTTATTTCTTTGGTAACCAAATATTGTTGTTTTAAACACTCTAAAACTTTTTTTCTAATATTTAATAATTGTTTTATAACAAAACATTCAATTTCACCGATCTTGTGAAAAGTCTATCTTCTGCGAATAGAAGCTTGTGAATTTCAATAGACGATTGTTAATAGTTATTTGTTAATAATTTTAATTAATTTTTTAGTAACAAAAGATTAAATCATTCAAAACGATTAGCTATATTGATTTTCCATAGAATATATGGATCCTTATAGTTTATCGTAGTTCTTACTTAAAAAAGTATGGATAAATTTATCAATAAATTTTTGGATTTGGTTAAAAAATTTGAAGATTTATAACAAAATAACATTATAGAAAGTATTATTGACAAAATGTCATTCACATTAAACTATTTCCATTAAAAAATAGTCATTAAGTATGTAGCTTATTTCGATAGATGAATTTATCGAAGCAGATGGAGCAGTGGACAACGACGCGGACTGATAACCTCAAGGGCCTGGGATCGATTCTCGTGCTAGAGTAAAATTATTTTACATTGTTCATGTATGGTCAATATATTGTCCATATATTGTCAATAGATTGTCCATATATGGGCAATATATTGTTAGTATATGGTCAATATATTACTAATGTATGGTTAATAGATTGTCAGTATATGGTTTTTATTGTATGGTCAATAGATTGTCAATGTATTGTCAATATATGATCATTTTTACAAGGGGATCCTGCGAATGCGAAAAACAAATCTATTTATAATTAAACATGTAAAATAATTGTTTATAACGAATGTTGATTATAAATTTAATAAACAATCGTTTATTTTTTTCAATAATTTGAAATACAGAGAAAAAATCTAGGATTGATAAAATAAAGGACAACAATGATGGAATGAAAAATTAGTTACAAATTAACAAATTTTAATAATAGATTTATTACTATTACGAAAATGTTATTGTGCTAGAAATCATACATGTACAAGTGATCGTGATTTTTATATTAATAATCTGTACAGTGTCGTACTTTTCTAAAGGTCGTGATATAATAAAAAATAAATTTCAGTCAAAATAAAAAGTGTGGCCAACTACGCCAGAGACGTCCCTACTGTAAAATATTGCAATCGAATCGAAAATATTGATAACAAATTATTATTGAATTTTCCTTACTTAAACGTCGTGATATATAAAATTAACGTGGTCAATTACTAAATAGCTATATTTGGAATTCGAATTTTTGGGAATATTTGTTAAATATATAAAGAAGTCGTAAAATATGAGCTCAAAATTCAGAGTCAGAATAGCTGATTGTAGGTACTTGGTGACATGTCGCTCAACATTAAAGTTAACTATTTCCAATAAAAAATAGTCATCAAGTATGTAGCTTATTTCGATAGAAGAATTTATCGAAGCAGATAGAGCAGTGGACAACGACGCGGACTGCGTCGCCAAGTACCTACAATCAGCTATTCCGACTCTGAATTTTGAGCTCATATTTTACGACTTCTTTATACATTTAACAAATATTCCCAAAAATTCAAATTCCAAATATAGCTATTTGGTAATTGACCACGTTAATTTTATATATCACTACGTTTAAGTAAGGAAAATTCAATAATAATTTGTTATCAATATTTTCGATTCGATTGCAATATTTTACAATAGGGACGTCTCTGGCGTAGTTAGCCACACTTTTTCGTTTGATTGAAATTTATTTTTTATTATATTATATTTATCACGTATAACAAAACAGTATTTGTCACGATGTAAAGAATAAGTAACTTTCTAATAATTGACCGATATTTAATTGTTAAAATTCACCGTTTTAAATCTTTACAACAAAAAATGTTCAGAGAACATATTTGAAATCAGTGAATTATTTTAAACGTGCATCAAATATAATAATGCGGTCAAAATCAGAGTTTTACAAAATGCTTTATTTCAGTAATATATAATTGTTTCAATTTATCTTATTTGATGTATAATAGAGTTTAGAAACATTTACATAGTATATTAACAATTAGTACTGCCTACTTGTTCATTTAGAAAAATATCAAAGCAGTGAACGCGAGTCAGTCTTGTTCAAAGCCTACAGAGTCGCGTTTAGTGCAGTTCCCATGCGCGTTTAATAAAACTCTAGTCACGTGCGCGACTGAGTCGCGTTTGCATCGGACTGAGTCGCGCTTACATCGGACTGAGTGGCGTTTGCCTGAAATATTTTGGTTGAACGGCACTCTGTGCCGCCATGCGCGCGACTGGCTCGCGTTTGGATTTTGCCGTTTAATGAACAAAAAATATATAAATTCACTTATCCGTCACGCAACTCTATCCGAATATTCACAGGAGTAATCCTGTGGCATGTAATTAATGCAAGGCAAATTTTTTGAATAGATTCAAGATCAGTGTAATTGACATTGAACAACCTGATCAGCACCTTATCTGGGCTATATTTCGATGGTTCACTAGGGCCAGTATAAAATTTTGAAATGTAATTGTTTTTGTTTTCTCATTAGACATGTTGTTTAGAAAATAAAACAATCAATAACCAAATATTCGTAACTCAGATTTTCGTATTCATTCAATCTACGCTGAGCTATTGAAAAAATATTCTGTGTAAAATATATTTTTCTCTTAAATCGCAATTTTTTGTATCAGCAGTTTTTTTGGTTTCGGGAAACAATCGCCGAACCCTTCACAATTATTGTTTCTGGGTTTTATACAATTTTACACGAAAGGTCTCAGGACAACTTAGCTTAAAGTACTGATCGTTCACGCTGTGTATTCTTCAAAATATATAATTTTGAAAGGTTTATTCCGAGTTATCATTCATAACTTGTAACGTGTCAGTCAATTGACCTATATTTATAACCAACGGTCTGCGGCGACAATCACCCGACGCGCATGCGCGTTGCGGCGAAAGCCTTGTTGATAACTTTGATTCTTGATTCACTAAATCACATTAATTCAGCACTCAAATTGGCAAAACTGTCCTAATAGTTAGATTCCTTAATTATTATGGTAATTTTTTATCAAAACCTTTTTTTATTTGAACGAATATTCAAGTCAGAATTAACACCGCCGAGATCGACTGATTGTTGTCGCCGGCCGGTGTGTTAGCGCTTTCAAGCTTGCCCCGACCTGTCAATTTGCAACTTCAATCAGTAAATCAGTAATAAAATCAGTTCTTATTATTATTTTGCAAAACTAATTATACTAACGCGATTAGCGTAATTAATAGATAATTTTAGTACGTTGTAAAAACTTCCATTTCTTAATTTCTGATTTGCACGGGCGGGTGCGAGCTGCGCTCTGATTGGTCGACGGGAACAGGGTAAAGGAAAAACTGCACAATCGTGCAGAATTCTGAGGATAGGCACCTCGTTTTCTATTGGTGCGCTGAGATCTACCAAAAAGGCAGGATACTGAGCAAGGTGGTCAAATTCTTCTTTTGCGGTTAAGTGACCGTGCCTACAAAACCTTTCTCTAGAGTGTGTGCTGGCGAAAGCCGGTAAGTAAGTGAAATTTGACGGGTGTATGAGCGAGAGCCTTGTGCCTTGTCTGTCATCTTTCTGGTTTTGATCAAGGCGATAGCCGTGATCATTAGATTTTTATATTTGATTTTAATTAGGGTGATCAACGGCGAAAGGCTTAATCTAAAGGTTAGGGCTGTCAGCTTTGCTCTTGGAGAAATTCTCGAGTTCAATCTTTCAAAGTCATTTTTTCGCATTCAAAGAAACAGAAATAAAAGAAATAAAGGTAATAATAAGTAATATTAAAAAAAGAAATCTTCAATTGACAGTTGAGGCGAAAGCCCTCAGTGGATTTGATATAACAAACAATTGAATTTATAAAGCAAGAAACAAAGTTCGTGAGATTTGCGAGCGTAAACAAATTGAATTATTAAAAATTAAAATTGAAAATACTTAAGTTGTTTTATTGGTAGAACGGAATAGAGCTTGTTTGGGTCGGGAACCCACATTTTGTGTTTTGTTTACATTTCAAAATTAGATTTAAGATAAAATACTTTTGTTTATTTCTTTAATGGAACGTTCGGTTTTTTTTATCTAAAGAGTCTCAGTAAAAATTCCAAAAACTTTTCTTTTTAATAATTCATTAGTTTGTTTTTGGTTTTAGTTCATTTTGTTTTTTTTTCACTGTGTAATTAATAAATTATAGCTTTACTTTCAAATCAAAATTAGAAAAAAAATTCAGAAAGTATTTGAAGCTGGCCGTGAAGCATAACTAAGCCAGCTCAACAAAACAAAAAATAATTTGTCGAGTTTTTAGTTCGTATATTTTGTTTTTGTATTTCTTTGCGTTCATATTTTTTCATTATCGACCGAATCGTCTCAAACTCGAAATCCCTTGCACAACAGGATGATATTCATCACATATAATTTTTCAAAGTAAGATAACATTGAATTTGACAGGTGAAAAACAGTAGTTTGAAAATTAGTATTGTTCCAACAAAAATAATTTCATACCTCATATAACCTATTTTAATAATCGATCGCATTTCAAAGTTCATATTTAAAAATTAAATTAAATTATTTTACTATTTGTTATAATTAAAATCAAAAATGGAAATAAAGAATGCGTGTGACTATTTGTCTTATAACAAAAGTCATGGGTGAAAATCGTGCAAAAACCATTGTATATATTTAGGTTATTATGATAATGATTTAAATCTGCTACAAAGAAGTTGAAATCATATTTTTCATAATAAGTATTGGAATATTTAACGTTATCTATGATTGTTTCATACATATCGATCGTAAAACACTTACGAAAAAAAAGTTTTCACATGTAAGCTGTACCCTTAACCTACAATCATATTTTAAGTCTTTCTTCGTCAGTTTGACATCATGTGAAAGTTACACCATTCTGGTTAGGTTTGATGAAAATATTTTTCCTTTGGTGACTTCATCATTTTTGATTCTCTTCAAAATGACGTTAAAGTTTTTTCGAAATGTTAAATAGAATTTAAAAAATAATCGATTCTACCTAAAAAGACCGGAGTACGTAAATTTTACGTCATTCCATGACAACACATAACAATATTTGTTACAATAAATTGTTTTCATTATGTTTATAACAAATTGCGATTGAATTTTCCGTCAAAACAAACATCCAGAACGAAAAAGAAGGTCGGCGAAATACCGACGTGTATTTCGCAGACGCTTTCTATTGAAGGAATAATTGTTTTTAACAATAGATTAATAGTTATGTTAATCAAAAGTCAATAAAATCATAAAATATTCATATAAATAGTTACAACATCGAAAAATCATCAAGACGTAAAATTTACGTACTCCGGTCTTTTAAAGTATACGCAAATCTCGGTCCTCCTAGTGTTATATACTTTTTTAACTGAAAGATATATTCGTTTGTATCACAATTTTGTTTTCAAAGATTTTAAAAGTAACAAAAATTGGAGCTTTAACCCAAATCGGTGTGTTTACCTTATGTCGAGGGAAACTATTGACACAGTTTGATCACACTAACGACTATTTTATTAGTATCAATGATTTAAAATGAAAAAAAGATGAGAATTTGTTTACTTTCTACTATTAATATATTTCTTTTCTTTACGCACATACTGAAAACGTAAAAAATTTCGCGATTCAATATTAATGATTTTTTTTTCTTGCAGACACATATTTTCTGGTTACTGTTGCTGGAGGATTAGCTGTTATTAAGTAAATCTTTTCCAGAATTATTGAAAATTCAATTTTTCGTTACATTATCCCAAGAAACAGGTCATTTTTCAATTATAATACAACGAAAAATCTAAAATGGAGCGCGCGAAGATAAGCTCATTCGTAGAAGCACGCGCAATTCCAGAAATCACATCGAAGGACGATATGAATTCCAGACAAAAGTCCAGGGCTGATTGAGATAGAGTAAACAGTGAAAATGACTGAAACGCCCATGAGCTCGCGAATTCTGCCGTCTTACATAATTACGACGACGTAAATAATTCAAGCGTTGAGAACGTCTCGATTACTTGTTGAAAGTGGATGTTTTTCAGCGTGATATTACGAGCCGGTGGCTTTAGAAAACGTCGCTAGCAAGACACTTAGGATACACACTGAACCCGGTTCGAAATTAGATGTTATCTGTGATGGGCCGTGTGCTACGCGGAGGCTAGCATCCTCGTCTCATGGTCCTGTTTGCATCTCACTCACCGAAACCTCGCTTCGAGATATGGATCTGCCTGGCGCCACTGTTAGGCCTGAGTTGAACCTCGCGTCCAAGACCCAGACAGCCGAGCTCGAAACCCTTAAATGTGGTTTAAGCGTAACCGATACCCCGGCAGGGGGTCACAACTCCCAACACAATCTCATACACGACTAAATCTCTAAACCAACTCCTAATCCGCCCGGCCCTTACACCTCACCGCGCTGATCTCTCCATATTCTTTATATTATTCTCTCTGATGCTATATTGTCGATCAACTTTATCAGCTTCAATACACTCGATAATCAACGCGTACATCCAGAGACCAGCTATAGGATGACATAATTTTCAAACTCAACTCACTTTGTTCAATACAAATCAGTTTTTCTTTTCCTAATTATTAATATACTGTGGGAAAATCTTGTCTTTGTTATTTTTGTTAAAAAGTAATACCTTCGGAAAAGTTACAAATAGTATAAGGTAAACGCATCAATTCTGTTTATAGCTTCAATTTGTGTCAATTTTAAATATTTAAACTTATTACAATAATTCTACAAAACAGGAATTAGAAACGAAAATACTTTCAGAATCTTCAAAAACTTTTTATTTCATTGAGTTGACGTGCAGCCCTTTTTTGTAAGTGTTTCACGATCCATATGTATGAAACAACAATAAATCATTTTCATTGGGATCCGGCATCGACCAAACGCCTTCTGGATCGAACTACTTTAATAAAAGTTTTTTAAAATAAATTCGCAATTTTAACAAAACTACTTAGTAAAAACGGTAGAACAGATAGTTTTGATAATTATTTAAAAAATCTGAAAGGTCACAATTGCTTTCGTTCGGTGTACTTAAATGCTCAACTTTTATTGAATCGGCCATGTTTTTGTTAAACTCCGCCCCCATGTCAGATCCCAATACTAACCCAAATACCCCGGTCGCGGAACACTGTAAGCCGAAAGGCAAAGTGTTTGGTGATGAAAGTGCATTGGTTGATACTAACTCAAATACACACAAATATAAAGTTTTAGTTGAGTTAGGTAATGTTAGGTTGAGTAATGTATAAGTTGTTACATTAACTCAATTCAGCTAAATTCAACTAAGACTGTTTTTTGAGTGTAGATAGAATGGTTACTAGCACATCATTTTGCTACAACACAAATAGGTATAGACACATTGAAAGGCACAAGAGGTTGCTCACTGTTGAAGTCTTTGAACCACTTGGTTTGTAGCACTTTCGACGTACATTTGAAGTATTTTTGAAGTACTTGTAGTGTTGAAGTACATTTAAAGTGTTTTTGAAGTACTTCCCTAGTAAACATTTTCCAAGGCGCGCCCTGGATACATATCGGGCCATGCTAAGGCTGTCTCGTAAATGCCTAACATGTATCCTGCCTTCAAAGGCCTTATGAAGGGCCTCTAAAGGCACCCACATAGGTAAGGCAGTGGCGATTATTGCCTCGCCGTATAAGGGGGTTTAAGGTTTGCCTCGTTGAAGCCCGGCGTGCAAAATTCAAGTAGCCCTTGCTCCACTCTGTGGACCCCGTGCAGAGCACGGAAAATCAGCAAGTAAAAATTATTTTTCAGATCATCAAATTGAATTTTGATATTTCAACTGTAGACAACTCATCTCGAATGATGAAAAACAAAACTTATCAACCAATGTCTTTCTGTTTTTCGTTTTTTTTTGTTTTTTTTTACAAAAACTTAAGAATTCAGCAGCGGATTTGAATTTTTTTACGTCAAGCGAGCGACCTTCTCAAGGCCCCTCGAAGTAAAATAGGCATTATTAAAAGATATTTTAACATTTTTGGAAAATTGTTGATTTGTCATTATTTTGACTTAAAAAAAAAATTTGAGGAAAAATTTTTTGTTATCGCCTTTTTTAATCTTTTATACAGCCTATGTTACTCGCACGGACCCAAAAAACACGCAGGATGTGGAAAAAATTGGATCCGATGCTTAGTTTTCATGTTATAGTCAAGCAAACAAACAGACAAACAGACACACGGACAAACACATGTCATTTTATTTTTATATATTAGTATGGATGTGGCCTACTAGGGGCCTCGTCTGGGCCTTGTGTGGCCCCGTAAGGTTTTGCCTTTATAGGCCTTAATAAGTGCCACCATTAATCGCCGTCAAGGCGCCTCATCTTTTCCTTCGAAAGGCCTCAAAAGGTCTTTAAATTAGTCGGGCAGGCCCTATGACGGCCCTGGATCCAATTTTGACTAGGGTTGTAGTGTTGAAGTACATTTGCAGTGTTTTTGAAGTACTTGTAGTGTTAAAGTATGTTGTAGTACTTTGAAGTCGTCCCGAGGCGAAAATTGTTCTACTCCAGTCCTACTCTTTCATGCTCTTTTTTTCGTTTTATACCCAAAAAGATTCTCAATTGATGATCAACTCGACAAAATTTTCGATTCGACAAAATTGTTGTCGAAAATTTTGACATAAAAAGGCCAAATTCATTTTAAGTGTATACTGACTAAAAAATTAACTAAAAGGTTCAAAATGGGAAGATTTAAAAAAATATAAACTTGTAAATCGAAATAAAAAATTCTTACACGTTCCAGAAAAGCGTGGGGTGCGTAGTTATATAAAAAAATGCTTAATAATTATTACTAAGCATTTCCACTAATTATTAATAAAAATTCAAAGCATTAAACTAATATGAGAACTGTTCAATAAATTTTTTAAGTTGATGTTACTATAGGCTCCCTCGCTTTTCTTCAGGCATATATGTTACCGGCAATGTCCGAATTTAGGCATGGTCGGACCTTGCCTGAACGTTCTGGCGCTGCAATCGCAAAAATCAAACTTAAACCAAACAATTAAAAACAAAACAAAAACCAAAAAAATCAAAACAAAACAAAAAATAACAACTTAAAATCATTTAAAAATTTTCGTTAAAATGAAAAAAAAACCAATTGCAGGTGGCGCTGCAATCGCAAACACAAACCTAAAAACAAAGAATCAAAAAACGATATGAACACCGAAAAATTTAGAACGAAATAAAAAACCAACAACTTGAAAACATTGAAAAATTTTCATTTAAATGAAAAAAAACAATTGCAGGTGGCGCTACAATCGCAAACACAGAACTAAAAACAAAAAGTGAATAACAAAACTAAAGCAAGTAAATAAAAACTAACCAAAAACCTAAAAAGTTACCAAAATTGTTATGGAAGTTGAAAAAATCTCAAACTCAGATGGCGCTGCAAGCGCAAAAACAAAACGGAAACCAATAAAAATGATACAAAAACCAGAAAATTAAGACAAACCTAATACTAAGAACATTGAAATTCGAAATTGTCATTAAATTGAAAAAATTTCAAACGTAGAAGGCGCTGTAAACGCAAAAACAGTACACAAACTGAAGAATCAAAAAAAAGCACGAATCAAAAGACTAAAACACCGCGTTTTTCAAAAATCATGTTTTTGGTTTTTGTCCATTATTATGTTGTTTTGGATTAGGGAATTAATTTTCTTCAGTTTTTGTACTGTTTTCGCGTTTACAGCGCATTCGGAGATTGAGATTTTTTCAATTTTAATGACAATTTTCAAAGTCTTTATGTTTTTAGTATTGGGTTTGTTTTAATTTTCTGGTTTTTGTATAGTTTTTATTAGTTTCCGTTTTGTTTTTGCTCGCAGCGTAAGTTTTTGGTTTATGGTCTGCTTTTATTTTCTGGTTTGAGTTTTGTATTTTACTTTTTCATTTAAGTTTTCTGTTCGCGATTGCAGCGCCACCTGCAATTGTTTTTTTTTCATTTTTATGAAAATTTTTCAATGTTTTCAAGTTGTTGGTTTTTTATTTCGTTTTAATTTTTTTGGTATTCATATCGTTTTGTGATTTTTTGTTTTTAGTTTTGTGTTTGCGATTGCAGCGCCACCTGCAAATGGTTTTTTTTTATTCTCATGAAAATTTTTAAATGGTTTTAAGTTGTTATTTTTTGTTTTGTTTTGATTTTTTTGGTTTTTTGTTTTGTTTTTAATTGTTTGGTTTAAGTTTGATTTTTGCGATTGCAGCGCCATCTGCAATTGGGTTTTTTTTAGTTTTAATAAAATTATTTTTAAGTTTAGAGTTAGAACTTTCAGTTTTTGGTAAAAACAATAAGCAGTAATAAGAAATTATAAAAGTTTTAGCCTTATGAATATTAATAAATTCGGTCAAATTTGAATATCTTTGACCTTCAAAAAAAACAATGTCACGAGGCTTTGTTTTGAGGGTCGCTAGGTTTTTTAGTTCTTCTAAGTTCTTCTATTTTTAATTATAGTGTTTATCTTTTCAATGATTATCATATTTTATGTCTGTTTTTCACACTATGTTTAAATTTACAAAATTTTGATTTTACACTGCTTGTCATGATTTGTTGTTTTTGATTGTTTTTAATTTTACAGCGCTACTTTTTGACCTGATCATCTTTTTGTTGTTTGTATTTACCGTGATCGTCATAGCTGCTGTCCGTTATTCACGCTATGTTTGAAATTAACATTGTTTTAATTTAAATTGCTCGTTCGAATTTGTCGTTTTTGATAATGTTGATTTTTACAGTGCTTGTTTGGGATTCTCGCTAAATATTTGAGTTGTCGGAAGAAACTTAAGTGACGTCTATTTCTAATTAAATTCTTTTATTTAACTTGTACACCGTGTCGTCAAATCTTGCAATGCAAAATTTTTATACTTGAACTTTATCAATCTTAATGAAAATTTAAACACATGTTCAGTTCCGATGACAATACATGTTAGTCATGTTTTGGGGACGAATCTTCCCCTTTTGCCTTAGATTTTCATGAATTTAATACGAATAGCTAACTTCACGTTGTCAATATGTCAAATTTCAGTTTGTTTTCACTCATAAAAAAGTAACAAAAATAGTTAGTATTTTTATATAGTAATTAAACAATTGACGTTAGTAAATTACAACATCATTGCCACAATCATGGGACTTTTAAAAAAAATAATCGTGAAATGTTTTTTTCGCTGGCAATCCCCACAAATTCGATGTTTCTCAACTACATATTTACATTAAGGTCCGATTTGCTTTCTTATAAAGTTTTATTTGCGTGTTGGTTTATGCCACTGTAACTTCTTAATTTTTAGTCTTGGGGGAAAAATAGAAAAAAAATTTTTTTTTAAAAATTCTTTTATTTAACTTACAAAAAACAAACTAAAAAATTAAAATAAACAAATTCATCGAACTTAAAGTTACAGAATAAGGTTAGCACTAAGAAAAAAAATTTATATTTACAAGAAAATTTTAAATAAAAGAATGGCGCACTTCTAAATCAATATACCTAAGTCATTCAACAAAAAATTACTTATTACATAGAAAATGAATTGACCAAATCAAAAACTGTGAAAATCATGTAGACATTGAAAAAAAGTAAAGATTCTTCGGAATTTTGTTAAAATACTTGCATAATTTCAGAAATACACCATAGAATTTTATTGCAAATGTGTCTCCTTAATTCTTTAAATCGGTGGGACACACTCGTGATTAAACAAAAGTAATATGCGATTCAACCTCGTGAAACTTCTTTTTACCATATAATCCTGCAAAATACTCTATGATTCAAAAGATAAGGAATAAAGGAAAAAGTCCTGAACTGTAAACTATGCGCCATTCTTTTAGTTAAAATTTTCTTGTAAATATAAATTTCTTTCTTAGTGCTTACCTTATTCTGTAATTTTGAGTTCGATTGATTTGTTTATTTCAATTTATCAGTTTGTTTTTTGTAAGTTAAATAAAAGAATTTTTAAAAAAAATTTTTTTCTTTGAATATACAATACATTTTCGTGTTTGAACTTTTTAAAATTATTTTGAAGTCGGTTTTAACACCTTCAGAGGCTTTAATCTGAAGTTCTTCTATCGATTGTTCCGCGGAGGACAGAAAAAAATTTACTTTTGGTCCTGGGCACGGGACCCCGGAAACCGGACTTTCGGTCCTCCTAAGAGAGCCAAAAGTCGGCACTTTCAGGTCAGAGGTGTAAAACGATTCAAACGTCAAAAAATAAAGATAGTGAAATACCTTTTCCTTATATTATAATAACTGCACCAATTACGGTTAGTTTAAGGTTCAAGCTGTCATAAATTGCTATCATTTGAAACAATGAAATATTTGATTCACTTGGTATAACTGGCAAATGAAAATTTGGCCATTTAACTATTTTTTTATAACAAATATATATTCCCTTATTTGTGGAAGAAAAAAACACAAAAAAGAAAATACATATCATCCCTTATACACGAAGAAGACTATCTACCTATCTATTTATATGTAACCGCCTATGTTTCTTAATCGCGTTTCTTCGATCGTACTTAGCAATTTCGAATTCAGTACAACACGGAATAATTTTTTTCACACCTCTGACCCGAAAGTGCCGACTTTTGGCTCCCTTGGGAGGACCGAAAGTCCGGTTTCCGCGGTCCCGTGCCTAGGACCGAAAGTAAATTTTTTCTGTCCTCCGCGGAACAATCGACAGAAGAACTTCAGATGAAAGTCTCTGAAGGTGTTAAAACCGACTTCAAAATGATTTTAAAAAGTTCAAACACGAAAATGTATTATTTATTCAAAGAAGAAAATGGACGTCACTGAAGTTTCTTCCAACGGCTCAATTATTTAACTCGAAATTTATAAATAAATTCTCGAATTTTGTATTAAGAAGTGTTGAAAACTATTGTATTTGATGTATTCATAAATTCTGTGATAATTAGGAAGATAAAAAATATGATAAAAAATATGATGATTGACACGAATTTAGGTAAATTATAGTACAAATTACAAATTGAATCAAACATCTGATGTTCAAAAGTCAAACTTTCCGAAATACATGCGATTTTTGCGAAAAAATTAACGCTTTTGAAAATGTCACTTAACTGGTTTTTCCTAATCACTACAGAATTTTGAGTTGAATAAAACAGCTGTTGCAATGAAATATAGTGACGTTTATTCTTGTGTTCTAATAAACAAGAAATTTTGCGTTTAATTTTTTAAATCATTTTAGAGTCGGTTTTTTTTAAGTCACGGGGGCTCCGCCCCCTCGACCCCCGTGGGGTGCCCTCAGCTCGGGGACTTCATCCCCTCGGAAGACGACGGGCCGCCGTCTGTTATATGCTCGCGGGAACTTCGTCCCCTCGGTAGACAACGGGCCTCTGTCTGTTATACAGTCGGTTTTAGGTATACGATTTAAAATTGCAAAGTTGCACAAATCTGCACCTACGGCACTATTGGGTTCGTCGGTGTCAAAAGTATAGTTCGTACCACGGGCCGAACGTGCAGGTTCAAGTGTCGGCACGTCATATTGTACCCCGACTCCGAAACCTGCACTTTCGGTCCTCGGTACGAAATGTACTAATTTTTTTAGCCTGTCCTTTTTCTTCATCTTTTGATGTTCTTTATTAAAACTAATTAAATAAAACACAAACAAAACGCGAAAGTTTAAGATGAAACAAAGGACGCTGACATTGCTTCATTTGAATTGCTTCGTTTGAACTCTCATGTTGCATCTTTTTCTAGAGTCAAATCGAGTCGAAAGTAACTTTTAATTCAAAAGGGGCAACTTCGGCAACGTACTAATTTTTCGTTTTTGGAAGAGACTCGACTGTTGGATGTAAACCCTTTTTTAATCTGCTCAACGCAATCTTAACTGTGATGATAGCCTCGAAATGCCACTGGAAACAACAACAACAACAACAACAAAGTGAAACGTCAAACTTGTCATGACCTTCTTTTTGAAGACAAAACATATACAACCATTTCATTTTTAAAAAAAAAATTTTTTTATGAAAAATAAGTTTAGACAAAATAAGAACTGCTGATCATAATTGACCTGTTAACATTTTTCCCCTCAGGGTAACGGTTGACTTAGAATAAAAATTCCATACGGCGTTTCGGGTATGATTTATGTAAAATCTGCATCTCTCGTAAAAAAATAAAAAAAATGTATGACAACTGCGGACATAATCTGAAAGCGCGGCCTTGTTTTCTTTATCTGTTTGCGGACATGAGTCATCGTTCTTATTAACTTCGAAACAAACCTAAAACCCACGCGAGGTGAAAATCAAGCGGCCATTTTTTTGCCGATCAAATCGTTCAAAAGTGTGACGTCACGGTGTCGAACGTTGTAAATATTTGCTGTCATCGGCGAGGTATTTCATCGTCCGAACTAAGTAGCGGACACTGATGATGAGGATAGCGGCTCTTCATAGCGGCACATAAATTATTGGCCAAATAAAGGGTACAAAGCCTGTCCGCTATATAAATTGATTATTAAAAAAGGTGTAAAAGAACAAGTCGGCTTTAAGAAAATTTCTGAAAATGGTTGCGATCGAACGATATGATACAGAGACGAGAATTAATTTGTCGGCTTCTATAGATAGAGAGAGGGATCTGAGCGAGCTTACGTAAGAGCTGATTCGGGATGTTTACGACACAAACGCGAATCAGTGCTATTTTTCAAGTGCCAGATTGTTATCAAAAGCTGATCTACAAACGTGTTTATAATTATCAAGCACACATAGTGCCGAGGCTTCTCATGAAACTGTCTTAGTGTTCGAGATCAACCGGCAGTTATCGATTGAATGTTTCGCATTTTTCTTGTGCCATCGCCAACCTAGTTCTAGTCTGTGTTATTTTATCTCCACATGAAAGGCTTCCACGAAAAATCGCCCTAAAAAATCTTACGTCCATTTTCATTTTTTTCGACAATATTTTTTCAATATAAAAATATAATGAATAAATTTCATTACGTTCTTATATAGAATTTCGTTTCTTATATAGATCAAGAGTGTGTTTTGACTTTTTGTCAACATGCAATACTCCGCACCTTCAAAGATGTTTGTCAAATTTGAAAATACCACATTACCGATATTTACACAAATGTTGATACTGAAATCAAAGACATTTTTCTCCAGTGTGGATCAAGAATCGTCAACAAGATATCCCGCAGTGCGTCGCGTAGTATAAATCCTGTCAACTGAAATCTTGTTTTTCAATCTACGAGAAGAGAATTGACGCGGCAGAGGCGAATAAGTTGCCGAACCGATAGTAGCTCTGTACGTGATAGCAAATTCGATAGTTATTTTTTTACAATTTTAGCTGGCCGATAGTTAGCGAGTTTCGTTTTGACAGCGCGACTTCTACCTGAAGAACACTTAATTCTTTTGTCCCTGAAAGGTCAGAGGCTGGAAATAATTAAATCCCAAGCTAGTGAACATCAGATGAAATAGAAATACCGTGAAGAGCCAAGTTATATGAAAGCGAGCAGCCGGCAGAACGATCATACAGTGAAAACGACATGTGATCCTATCTTCCGTTTACACCCATCAACTGCCACCTCGTTTGGATCCAAAACATCCATCTCTATTCCGTTTTCTCGTCAGTTCTTAGATACGAAGCTCTTAAATTATCATAGGTCAGTCACCCTCAACAAAATCAATATATTTTCTTACTTTCCTATTTTATTCAATTCTATAACTAGCAAAAAGTCAACACTAATTCGCCTCCAAGAAATCGTTTAAGATTATGTTACTAAAATCTAAGTTAAACGACACTTAAAATATAACATAAACCTGACTTGATGCGATAATTAAAAACAATGTAATTCACGTTCGTATGACAAAAAGAAATAAGGTAATGTAACCTCAAAATTAGATCGATTTTTCAACACTTTTAGTATGATTTTAGATTATGTACAGAAAACGTCAAAATTTAATACAATTATTCGGAGTAGTGACTTCGTTTCGAAGGGGAGCAGCCTATGAAGGGGAGGTTTTTTTGCATGTCCATTTATAAATATCTTTCTGAAAGTGATAAATGTATAGCAGAGCGCGCGCCGTTAAGCACATGGGTATCATATACAAAACTCTGGGTGGCAAACGGTGTTGCGTAAATCTTTTGCGTGTATAACTCATCTTCGAGGAAACCCAGTTTCAGTGGAGTTGTTTATGCTTTCCTGTGGTAACGGTATTTAAAATATGCAAATCGTGCATTCCGCATAATAGTATTATCGCGATTGGACACGGCACGCAGCGCGTAATGAGAAAGCGTTCACTTATATTCGAAAAGCTGAACTTATTGTGACATGAAAATTTTTTTTTCAGTTTTCTCGAATTTTTCACAGTTTTTTCTTTGAGTTTTCATGCACTTCACTAAACTTACGTTGATGTTTATAACAGGATAGTTCCGATTGCCCACAGGATTTCCAGACTCGTATCAAATGTTGAAAAATGAAATGAGACGCAGGCGAATGAGATTTTGTAAATGAGGCAATCGGATTGCCAAACGTAAGTTTGCGTTTTGTGTGTTTGATGCGCAAGACTTTTAAGATTTTAGAGAATGCTGCTCATTGTTTGAAGAACGTAGCTATCAGCTCGTTTGAAATAATGCATGATATGGATTAGTTATATGTTAATTAGGCACTTCAAATCTTATACTTTAGAAAAGTTGATCTTGTGCTTAAAGTGAATGAGAGTTTTTTGAATAAGTGTATTGTTAATTGTGCTAGATATAGTTGGATCATATTTATTTTACATCCGATAAAATGAGATTCATACTTATGGGGTTTTCATACTGAGGGATTCATACTCATAAATGAAAAAATTTTACCTCAGATTATTTTATTGCAAATTGGTAATAGTTAAGGCGCGTAGAAATTAGACCTAGTTTTTCAGGGCACATCGCTTTAAAATTTATTTAATTAAGTGTCCGAATGATTGAGTCGTATGTACTTCATTGATGAAAATGAATTTAAGTCCCTTTTATGCCAGGTCCTTATATTTAGCGTGCATAGCAATAAGATACAATCTATGAGAGATGTGTATGCGAGAAACTTTTATTTTGTGATTAAGTAGTTTAAGATTTATTTAAATTTTGAATTTAACTACGATGTAGCGCCAATGTTGATAGTTAACCCCATTGGTTGAGGTTTCGAATCCTTTCTAAATCTCAGCGAATTGCTGAAGATAGGCCCGTTAAAATTAAAAAAAAATCTCAAATTAAAATGAATCTCAAAGCGATGTGCCTTAAAAAACTGGGTCGAGTTTCTACGCGCCTTAAATATCACGAATCCGAATTATAATAATCTAAGGTACAATTTTTTCATTCACTGTACCCCATAAGTATGAATCTCATTTCATCGAATGTAAAATAAAGGTGATCCAACTTTTCTTAGCACAATTAACCTTCCGTGACGCGCGTCGTGTACTGAGTACACAGGCGGCCGTTTTTGATCTATAACTACTATAAAACAAGTATTTTTACTTGGAAACTTTTATGTATTCCTCAGTTGAACTGTTTTCAATCGATATTGAAGGAAAATTCCGACTGTTTTACTCAAATATCAAAACAAATCTCATATTACAGCATGCGCGCACCGACTTGTTTGGGCGCCCGCTCGACCGCGCCGGGTCAGTTTATTGTTTTTCTTTCAATAAGACAGATATCTCTGCAGAAAAAGCAATATTTAAGTTAATAAATTATACAATAATTATTATAAACAATTTTTTGTCAAGATTTTTAGTGTTTATATGGAAAAAAACTGTTGTCAGCTGTGCGAAATGTGACGCGCACACTCACTCAGACAATCGATTGTCCGATTATTAATTAACATTATTATTCATAATAAATATTTATTATTCATTATTCATTATCGAAATACTGATGTACATATTTATTTCCCCACAAATCTTGCAAAAGTATTAACAATATCAGTTGTTAACGAGGAAAAGTCAATCGGTGTATTCGGTACACGACGCGCGTCCTCGTGTAACTTTTTTGACGCGCGTCACGGAAGGTTAACAATACACTTATTCAAAAAACTCTCATTCACTTTGAGCACAAGATCAACTTTTCTCAAGGATAAGATTTAAACAATTAGTGCCTAAATTATCGAAGTACATTAATTTAAATGTGAAATTTAAATATGTTTGTTATTCATAACTAAAAAAATATTAATTAAACAAATATTCAAATGAAATAGCAAGGTGAATAAGATGTGTCCATATATCAACAATGTCATTGACAGAAACTATTTATAATAAAAAAAATAAAAGAAAATAAGAGAAATGTTACATTTGTTTAGTATATAAATACATGATCGTAAAAGTACTATCGCGACGACATCTAAAGAGAGATCAATCAATTTATGAAATTTGCAGAAAAGTCGAAACAAAAAATTTAATCTTAAGTTTTTAAATGGAGGTTCAAAATTAAAATCAAATTAGTAATGCACAGCTTGCAGAAAACTTGAAAATATTTAATCAAAAAAAAAAAAAACGTTAATTTCTGAAGTTCTTTGCAAACTCAAAAAAGATCTGTTTACCGGCTGTATTTCCTTACCGTTTACCGGTAGGGAGGATCCCAAACAAGCACTGTAAAAATCAACATTATCAAAAACGACAAATTCGAACGAGCAATTTAAATTAAAACAATGTTAATTTCAAACATAGCGTGAATAACGGACAGCAGCTATGACGATCACGGTAAATACAAACAACAAAAAGATGATCAGGTCAAAAAGTAGCGCTGTAAAATTAAAAACAATCAAAAACAACAAATCATGACAAGCAGTGTAAAATCAAAATTTTGTAAATTTAAACATAGTGTGAAAAACAGACATAAAATATGATAATCATTGAAAAGATAAACACTATAATTAAAAATAGAAGAAATTTTATTTAATTATAAACATAAAAAAATATAAATCACTAATTTGTAATAATACACACTGTGATAATAAACGAAGATGGCGACTGATGACAACTTAAATGAGCAAAAATAAAATCTTTTTCCCAATATCAGAACAGCGATTTTTATCATTTCAAGTTGGCAATAGCCGCCAGCATTCAAAAAATTTCTTCTATTTTTAATTATAGTGTTTATCTTTTCAATGATTATCATATTTTATGTCTGTTTTTCACACTATGTTTGAATTTACAAAATTTTGATTTTACACTGCTTGTCATGATTTGTTGTTTTTGATTGTTTTTAATTTTACAGCGCTACTTTTTGACCTGATCATCTTTTTGTTGTTTGTTTTTACCGTGATCGTCATAGCTGCTGTCCGTTTTTCAGGCCATGTTTGAAATTAACAATGTTCAAATTTAAACTGCTCGTTCGAATTTGTCGTTTTTGATAATGTTTATTTTTACAGTGCATGTTTGGGATTCTCCCATTTTTACCTTATCAAAACGTAATAGTTATTGGATTTCAAAATACAATATTATAGAAGCCCTTAATAAATATTAACGAACTGTTCTAATTATAGTGAAATGAAATTTTAAGTATGACAACTGTTTTCATGGTTTCGAATTCTCATTCAAATAATAATAGTTATTCTACATGTCATCAATTCACTACAAGTAATCAAGGGTCGCGCAAGCGACCCGACCGTGGTAAGGCGTCCCCTATTATTTAAATATAAATATATTGTGACGTGGCGTTTTGCGGTCCACCGCCCCTTCGCCACGGAAGCCAAATGACAAATAATAATTCGACAATTAACTTCTGAAACCCAATTCCGTTACTCGTAATTTGGTCTAACGCTGCCTCGGATCGCCACCAAATTTTTAGGGAAAACTTGGAAACCTCTTTTAAAGCGGAATCGTTCTCAAAAATCCTGTCAAATAATTACTCATTGAGTCAAACGGGCACCGTGAAGCGGTACTCGAACAATTTGCGCCACGGATAATCTGACTTCCAAAAATTCCAGGAAAGGATCCTTTTTGTTTTTTGGTCCAAATATTGTTTCGTTTCTTTATCATTACTCGAGGAAAATGAAGTATAAACAAAATAACAATTCAATTGCCAATCTTGATAATTTATTCTACTCCCAACTTTTCTTCTAAACTTTACAAAACAAAATCAAAATCACTCTAATGTTTCGGTTTTTCTTTATTTTATTTCTGGCAATGTTTCAAATTTTATCTCTTCTCTCAAACTGTTTCACTTAATCGAAATTCCATTATCGTATCGGACACGAGGGAAAACTATTTCTCAAAACCAAAGATGGCTCCGGAGAGCAGAGACTCAGAGACTCTGAATTTTGAGCTAATATTTTACGACTTCTTTATATATTTAACAAATATTCCCAAAAATTCAAATTCCAAATATAGCAATTTGGTAATTGACCACGTTAATTTTATATATCACGACGTTTAAGTGAGGAAAATTCAATAATAATTTGTTATCAATATTTTCGATTCGATTGCAATATTTTACAATAGGGACGTCTCTGGCGTAGTTGGCCACACTTTTTAGTTTGACTGAAATTTATTTTTTATTATATCACGACCTTTAGAAAAGTACGACACCGTACAGATTGTTAATATAAAAATCACGATCACTTGTACGTGTATGATTTCTAGCACAATAACATTTTCGTAATAGTAATAAATTTATTATTAAAATTTGTTAATTTGACACTAATTTCTTATTCCATCATTGTTGTCCTTTATTTTATTAATCCAAGATTTTTTCTCTGTATTTCAAATTATTGAGAAAAATTAACGATTGTTTATTAAATTTATGATCAACATTCGTTATAAACAATTATTTTACATGTTTGATTATAAATAGATTTGTTATTCGCATTCGCAGGATCCCCTTGTAAAAATGATCATATATTGACAATACATTGACAATCTATTATTGCCCATATATGGACAATCTATTGACAATATATGGACAATATATTGACCATACATGAACAATGAGAGCTTGGGCGAGCATCGGTTGTCGGTGAGTTTCAGCCTCCATCTCATGCATGTGTGGGAGAGAGAGACTGACGTCGCTTTAAATCGTTACCGATCGTACGAATGCAAGAGTGACGTCGCGGGACCAATATTTAGATTTAAAATCTGAACGGAGGTTACGGGACAACAGTATGAGTGCCGATAATCCGCTTTTCGATCTCGCTCTAACTAGTTCAGGCCTTGTTTTTGCATTGCTTTTTTTTGTAGGATATGCTTAATAATTTTGCCTTTTTGCAATAGTAATTTTGTGCAAGGTAGTAATGGTTTTTGAAATTTTGTAGATTAAGATCCGGTAGTTGATGTTTGGCGTGGAGCAGGAGGGAGCTTCATCGCTGGACCATGACGATCCTGGCTCAACCTTGCCAGGATGCCAGCAGCCGAACCGCTGGCACACAATTGGAGTGTTTCCAGCAGCCAAACCGCTGGAACCGACGAGCAATGTCCGGCAACTGTGACCGGAAATCGAACTTAAGTACTGTGCTCGCTTGCCCCTCGCCACCCAGGAATCCGGACGACCAACAAGAGACGGGAACGAGGTCCAAGATAGGCCTGTTGATACCAGTTGGGAGCAAGAGAGACGAAGGGAGACGAGAGACGAGAACGAGACGCTGCCCACCTAGTTGCATTAGCAAACCACCAACTCTTGGGCCTAGCGAACCTCCGGGCACCCGCTTCGGCGGGCAGGCTGAATCAATGCATTTACAAGGCGCCAGCCCGGGTGGTTGCAGCCGCCAGCTCCAGCCAAATCTTTTCTGGCGTGCCGAGGAGCGTCCCCATCTCGCGTGTGCCGTCGAGATGGGAGACCTGACAGATGGGAAGACGTGGACTGAGTTTGGGGTCCCAACCTTCGTACGAGGGGTAACCCAGGAGTCAGCCCGAGTCGTCGATAAGAGGGAAGGATGTCCGTTCACGAGACGCCGAGCGAGACGGAGAACGGCCGCCAAGCTGCAGAGAGGCGAGGCAAGCGGCGTACGGCGAGCTACGTCACCGATGAGCAGAGCCCTACACACGGCGAGCGAGAAACGGGAAAAAGCGAGGTGGAGAGGAACGGTAGCCGGCATTGCGAAAGAATAATTGTAATTAATCAAGGAGTCGATTGGAGATGGTACGAGGCCGCGAAGGTGTACGGACCGAGGGACGACAACCGATCCAGCCCAAGCTTCCGCTCCCACCAGCGTCATCGACCGGTAACGTTGGTGCTTTTTGTGAGTTGGTAAAAGTTTTGTGAAGGTTTTCGAGAGTTTTTGTAAAGAAAGTAAAGTCGTTTCTGTACGATTTTTCCGGGCCGAAGTATCTTGGATCGAGTTGCGAGCGATATCAGAGGACGGCAGAAATCAAGGCCGGTTTTTGCAAGTAGTTGTTGGGACAAGGTGACGAGAAATATTAATCCGAATTTTACTAATAATTTATTATAAAACTCATTTTCAACTAACAATGAAATACAAAAGTAACGCGGCGTCTCGACTCAACAAAACGACGAACGGCAGGAGGCGACAAATCGTGGGTTACGACCCAGGAACACACTTGCGTTATCGATGAACTCCGAACCGATAAGTTGGATTTTGCTTACGATTTGTAAGAAGAGTACCGAAGGACTCGAAAGATAGGAGATTCTATCAATAAAATACTCAAAACGTTCGAAAATATTTATTTTATAATCAGAATTATATTTAAACTTTTATAACAATATTATATTCGGATAGTATGATTATTGTTTTTTTTCTTCAATTTTAAGATACCCAAGATTGCGAGAATTGTATTCAAAAGGAGATTTTTACGAAAGGATTAAACAGGCCTATCCGACTCAACTAGAAATCGTAAGAGAACGCGGTATCGTTAAAGTCCGAGTATCCTGTTGGCGCTGATGGCTACCTGATGCAACGTCATCAGTCACGTGACACTCATTTCATTCTTGTCATTCTCTCGTGCTATCCTTTTCTACTCCAACTCGGATCTCGAAGCGGATTTCGTTTTCTTAACGGATTATTGCATGAAAATTCAATGATAAAATTTGCTATAAATGAATGAATGAATGAATGAATAAATGACAGGAATGTTGTCAGCTACTAAAGAATTATTATAATTTAGAAATATATCGTGTTTATTAGCTAAAATTCGTAAAAAAACAATGTGCTTATTGATGATGTAATTCGTTCATTCATATGACATCTCAAGATTCACGTTAGATCAGTTGGTAGCGTCACGGTTTTGCATCCTAAAAAACTTGAGATCGAATCTAAACATAATTTTTTTTTAATTTCACAAAGGAAGCACGTGATATGCTTGAAATATTGAAAAAGCGAATTTTTTGATTATGATTTTTTTATAATTATTGTGAGAAAAATTAATATAATTTTATAATATTTCTAATACATTTCTTATCGAACAAAATTGTGTTTAGTTGAAAAATGATCTGATTTGATGCTGCTTGATTGTTTCAGTATAATTTTCACTTGAAAAAATTATTTTTTCTGAATGTTAGTAGAGTTTTTTAAAAAATTTTCAGAATAAGAGAATAAAAATGATTCATTCAAATAGCTCAAAAAAGTGCCACTGTCAAAATGTCTAAATGTGTTGCAGTTTTAATGTTAATATAACATAGAAAGTTGGAAGAAATATTAAGGATTATAATATGAACGTTTTTTTATCAATAAAACTTGATCGAAAAGTTAAAATAACATTTTTAAATTAGGATGTTAGACGTTGTATGTGGTTCATGATCTCTGACTCATATACAAAATGGAATATTCTATTATGTCCTCGAATAAATAAAAAACACCTTAAACATCAATAACAAGGAGACAGGATATTCTGGCCAAACTGAGAATAATTAAAAGGGTAAATTGAATAAAATGATGTTAATAGAGCTAATTAAGGAAAACTCACAAAAGAGAATTGAAGAAAAATCGAAAATACAACTGTGGTAATAAAATGAAAGTTTGATTGGTAAAAAAGTGCCATCGCTTGTTCTAGTGTCAAAATCATGGGATTTTGTTTGGTAAAAAGAGAAAATTGAAAATAAGAACAATTTTGTTATTTCTAAAGAAATGTTTATACTTATTTATTTTTCTAATGAATAAAAGTGGCGAAAGCACACATCTTTATAAATTCTTTCTTTTTAAATATAATTAGAAATATACATTTGTACTTTTTGTTATAACAAGTCAACATTTTGAAAACTTAGTACTATCTAAACTAATTGTATCGCAATTAATTACACGTTTTTTTGCCAAGCTAACACAAAGTATTTGCGTAATACAGACTTAGAACTGACTTGATACTGATTTTGGTTACACTCAAATGCTAAAATTTTTCTTATCTAAATTTTAAAATTTTAATGAACAGAGTATAAACTGCGTTAAATTGTAATTTTGAAAATTATGGAGTACGAGCATTTAACGTTCCATGCAATTTCATGCAAGAGAGAACACCTGGAAATGCCTGGAAATTTTATAACAAAAATTTTAGACTCTCCAGAGGCAATTTTCATTGTAGACTAAAATCAAAAAAATTCGTCAGTTCTTCCAGCAAGTTTCTAGTCTTTTGGTGGAAATTTTTCAAGTAAAACTTTGAGGTCACGGCTTAATTGTTATACAATCTTGCAATTCTTTTCTGTTGCTGGCTAAGTTTGAGTACGTTTGATTTGAAATTCTAACAGCATTGTTGCATGCGAGTACTGATGTAATTGTAAACAATGAAAGGCACAATATCCGATTTGTGTTCTGTGCTTAGAAAACTTAGGGTCTTCTCTGCTGCAATGTCATTAATCATCGAAATCAAGAAGTGTTCATCATTAAAGTGTTTTTGAAAAGTGCACTCTAAACTTTTAATGAAATTGTAAAAATGTTTGTTTCGATAAATCAGTTGTGCCGAAAAATCAACAAGAATTTGCTCATCAACATGCCACGAATGTTTTGTAACCGCTTCTGAGCAAACCTTGCAGTTAGTCGTTTTCAAAATTTTTGAGCTCAACTGTGCCGTCATTCGGTAAACAATACAATCGGTTATTTCTGGTAAACAATAATCGTGTTCAAAAACTGACTCAAAACTCCAGTCCGCATTGGCGATACAACCATTCAGTTTGTCTTTAATCACGTTGAGTACTGATTCTTCGCGTTTCGAAAAATTGGATTTCAAATGAGCCAAAGATATTAGTGCCTTTTTGTCCTTTTCATGACTGTACAATTACCAGTGGTGGGTGGTTTGATGATACTGTATAGGGATAGCATTTTAAAAATGCTAAGAAATGTTCGAGTGGATGGATGATCGTTAGTACCTCCTGCTTATCTGGCGGTGCCAAAAAACTTCTGAAAAATAACGTTCCAAAAACAAATAAGACATAAAATAAAAAAAATGACACAGAATTAACAAACGATGGAGCCAAGATTCAGAAATTATAGTGCAATGTCAGAAATATTAGCACAAACCGAAGTTTGTTCATTGATTTTTTTGAAGAAAACTGAATTAAAACGAACCTAATTTCAAAATGGAGTCTTGGATTACCTGAAAGTAAAGAAAATCAGATGTGAGAATTTTGATTGAAACGAATCGGTAAATGGCGTGAAATCAATGTATTATAAATACTTTGAAGTGTTTGCTATCTTCCGATAAACCATCAGACACATCGCGAATGTTCAGTGCATCAAACAAATCGTTTATCCACTTGAAAAATTCTGCTGTTTCTGTAGAATCGCGCAATTCTGGGACATATCGCAGATAAAATTTTAATGCTGAAGCCACACTGTTGCTGAAAATCTGAAAACACAATGGATTTGAATTATTGGAAATAAAAAATGATACATATTTTGAATAATTTTATCAACTTTACCTGAGCAGCGAGATAAACACGCATTTTGGATGGCTTGCTCAGTACTAAATGTTTTAGAGTCAATTTTTGTCATACTCTGCTTTGTATGAATGAGCCACTATCTTCCTCAAATAGTTTTTTGAAATTATACCAATTAACAAATGGTCCGTTTGGCCTTAGCTGAAGAGAAAATTAATATGGTATTGAATATTAGAAATATATATATTCATTACGATAACTTGAAAAACAATATTTTCGGTTTCAAATTTTTTCACTGCAACGTTACTTACCTGCAGCTTGCCATCATTATGCAGCTTGTTTCTGATATTTTTAAACAAATGAGGTGGGTCAGAAAATATAAAAAATTTTCTTTCTGAATCTAGAGGATGTTCCATGAAGGTTCGAGGCGAATTGAATTTTCCACTGATACCAGACTCCTTCCACAGTCTTTGAATCGTAGGAGCATTGTGAGAATATTTCTTTATAATTAATGAGAAACGTGAATAAACAAAATTCATCTGATTTTATCATTCAAGAAGTTCAAACGATCAATATTACCTTTAATAACCAGCTGACTTAAAACAACACCGCTTACTGGTCCTTCAGACGCAAAAACTGCAATAGATTGTGCATAATCGTCGAACAAAGGTTGGAACATTATAACTAAACAGTGATCAGCGAGATGTGTTAGCTTTTCCTCTGTTTCCGAGGCTCTACTACTAGTAGGACCTTTAGCAGCATTTTTTGAGGCTCTGACATCATCATTTATCGTCTCATTACCAAAGTCAATCAAACCATTGTATGTCAATGTTTGAGATTTTACAGTAACATCCTTCCGAGTTGATATTTTATCCAGCAACAATATTCCGTGCTTCTGACGATCCGTTTTGCTCTCGAATGAAACCCTCAGTAACTCGAAAAATTGTTCATCAAAATTACAATCGACCTGTGAATGAGCAAACATATCAATAAATATTATACGCTTCATGAAAAAATAAATTTAACATTTTATAATCCAAATTTTGGACGAACCTTCGTATCGTTGATATGCTCGGTAAAGGCAAAATTTTATTGTCCCTAATGAATCGGTAGCATTTCGGAGAGTGCATATGCATCAACATGCTCAATAATAAACAATTTTCCGAGTAACGGTTTCCTCTTGAGCTTTTAGTTTTAGCAGCCTTGAGTATGCTTCGCACAGTTTCTTTTTGGTGATCGAGCACGTTTAATTTGTTCATCAAATCTTTAACCGTGTTTGTGTCACGCGATGCAATTTCTTCATTCAATTGTGATAACTGCAATTTCAGCTTTTCGATTTCTTTTTTCACTAATTTTCGTTAATGATTTTTATTTTTGCCAACTGATCTGCAGACATTCCTCGATCACAAAGTCTAATCCTCTTGAACAACCTCATGCGTCTGTAACTGCTACAAACGAGCTAAAATTGAGCCAACTCTCGTAACCGGAACAGGTATTGAACAAACTTAACAGCTCCAATGTGTCTTTGACGTAGAAAATATCCGCTACTTTCTGAAAATTTAAGCCAATTTTGGTTAGGTTGAGGCGCCTTCCCATAACAGTTATCTCGAAAGACAAATCTGACGATATGCTCAACTCTAAGATTGGTACTGATCTTTCGACTCCATCGATGGTTTTGCGACTCATTTTACTGTAAACGATCTTGTTTGCACATCCAGACTCGTCATTCCACGCAAATCTGGACCATCCCATTGGTACAAGAATTCTTTTCCTTGCAAGGATTTCTTCAAACAAAAGCAGATTCTTTTCTTTTTGGCTTATTTAGGACGGTTCTGTGGCACTTTCACCATCATTTTGCAAATTTGATGAGAGGTTCTCCTTTTCTACGCCATCTACGCCCTTATCTCGAACGCTAACTGGCTCCGAATTTAGTGTTGGAACAGCACCTTCTCTGAGTCTAGCAATTTTGTACGTGGCCTGAAATAATAAATTTAACAATTACAATTTTACTTTTTTATTTTAGTTATTAACAATTTTTAGCAACAAGTAATCGTAACTGCAGCTCGATAATCGTTTCCTGACATTTTAAACTTTCGATTTTATGTTCGTACATTTTTTTTAGCTTCAAATTCTTTATTAATAATAATAAAAACATAGTGGAGTTTGACAGACCCCTGGATACACATTCGTTACAGAACGCCCATTGTACACTTGAGGGTTATTTTTTTTATTTTTGTTAATTAACGGCGTTAAGGGGAGGTTTTCGTCAAAAAATCGAGCGTTATTTTAGATTTTTCATAGGTACTAAAACTTGAAATAATAAAAAACAGTTTCTTTATGATTGTAAATAAACTCATAAAGTTTGCAAATATATTTTCTTTCGAAAAACCGAAATGGCGGCTCATGCTTAGTCCGTGTGAGGCCGCAGCGAAATCATCAACGCGATAAAGCACCGAAGGTCCCCCGGGTGTCTGAACTGATATACACTAATCTATTATTATTTAGTTACATGTATTTGCAGGGTCTCGACGTTTAATGCCATAAAATTTATCAATAATTAAAATTTTTTTCTTTGCTTTCAAAAGAAAAAGTAAAAAAAAAGTTTCAATTACACTTTTTTTTAAATTGTTTGAGATGCTGAATTACGTGTCATCAAGAAACGCCCAGTAAACTTATAATTCTAGTCCCGAGCCCGGTTCGAGCAAAATTATCTGTCAGAGTTACGGTAACGTCGGATTGAAAAAGCCACAATAAAACAAAATTCGAATAACAGGAGCAAAAAATTAAAAAAAGAAATGAAAGAAAAACAAAACCATGATAAAAATAGTGAGTATTTTGCTTATTAGTTTACTCATCTAAACTGCAAACAAAAAACTGCATAAAAAATGCAAAAAACGAAATGTAAAAAACTAAACAATAAACATGAAAAAACAAAATCTTCAAAGAAAACTCGAATTTGTGAATTTGAATTTTCGAATAATTTTTATTTTTGCTTTTCTGTTCAGTTTGGTTGTTTTCCAATTTTCCTTATTATTTTCTGGTCGTTGTTGTTTGTTGTGTGTTTTTGTTTAAATTCTTCCATTGAAAATTCTATTCAACAGAAAAAACATTTTATATTTACTAAATTAATTAAATTAATTCAATGAAGTTAATACTTACAACTCCTAAGATTTCACCATGAGGACCCAACAAGTGTTTTTGTCGTATTATGTCAGAAGGTGTTGAATGTTTATCACAAACATAATGATTGGAGGTTAGCTGGAGATCTGGCCGGTTTATTACGGCTTGCCACTTTTTTCGCCCGTCCTCGCTACTTGGCACTTTAAAGAAATGTCTCTTTTCCAAGCAATTCCTTTCCCCGGAATTGCAACCTCTCACGAAGTAATTTGGCATTGTTTTTCGTTCACTAGACTTATTTTAAACACGACATTCATAATGAAATCGAACGCAATTGTTGTCATTAATATGTTTTTACTCCTAAACAAACCGCGACCACCGTGACAGAGTGGACCACGTGATCCATTGTACCTAAGGCGATCAGCGCCACAAATAATCGGACGTTTAGGATTTTTCGGAACCAACAAGTCGGACGGGGCTAGGATGAAAAAATGGACAAAAATTGATATTTTGGCGCGAATGCCAGGCTCGCTAGAAGAATTTGACAGTTTGATGAAAGCGGGTTCTGCGAACTACCAAACGAGGCTAAAAGACGACAAAGATTTGAAATCAAAGTACATTTCGACAGGAACAGAAGGGTCTAAAATTTTTTTGGAAGTTCTTTGTTTCTGGTCTCCTAGTCTGCTCGATGAGATTTTTCCAAGACCAAATCGAAAACAATTCGACATGATGGTAGATGCGACATTTAAAATTGTCTCGCAAAATGTTAAAGGAAAACAATTTATGACGGTCAGCGTTGTCTACCAGAATAAGGTAAAAATATATTTGTATCGTCGTTTTTGAAAATTATAACTTGCTAAAAATAATCATTCAATTATATAATTTTTTTTTGACGTGACAACGTCTTATAAATCGGTTTGACCGGAGCCATTCACGAAAATGCCGTAACGGCCGAGATCATACGCCACGCTAGGCGACGCCTCTCTTACCCACTCCGACCGCTGTATCGTTCTCTCTTCCCCTCGAGCTGTCTTAATTTCGGAGCGGAAGAAAGAAAGCGTCTCGATAAGTGGGGTTCAGTGTGGTTAATACCTTATATCTATAACTATTTAGAAAAAGTATTAAGACACTGTCATTTTAAAATGTTTTTTTTTGTTTATTAAAAAAATTATCATAATAATACTTATTTCATTTCATTTGTTTAACACTTGTTTATCATTAATTTGTTTAACACTAGAAGGTTAGAAAAAATTTTCACGCGAAAATTACATTATTTAACAGAGCAATATTATTTTCTTCCTTAAAAGACAAAGTGGACAAATCCGTCCATTTTTGAACACTTTTTAAACGTTGAACATTATTTTGTTTATCAAAACATTTACTTCTTAAAAAACGTTTTTCATTGCGAATTGTCCAGACGGTTCTTATCGATACGATCCAGGACTTCATGGGTAATATTGTTTATATGAATTATTATTGAACAACTTTTAATTACTTTACAAACTTGTTCTTAAGTTATAGATAGATAAAATAAAGTTCGACCGATAAAAAAAGGTCAATTTCCTAGATTACGTCCACCCCCTATAACCAGGGGTGGACGAAATTGTGCACTTCGTTCATCTAGGGTGTCAGAATATTCGGTACATCTAGTGTTTAAATGCATAAACGAAAGCTTAAGTGAAATTGCTATTGAATATATAAAAGTTGAGACAAAATTTGGGAAAAGTTTGAAATAAAACTGAAATACAAAAAAAGAAAAATATATTGGAACTTGATAAACCCGTTATTTTTATAATTAAAATAGTCATTTTCAAAAATGTATCACATATAAGGCTTCGTCACGTTTAAACTCACGACCGTAAACGGAAATTACAGGCAACCAATTTTTTTTTTCTATTAGGGCTTCCCGATTTTCTGGGCGCTTATGACGCGAAAAACTAAGGCAGCGTACGAGCAGGTGTTCCGTTGTCTCAAATCCTTGATTCCAGAGCAAATTGAATTTCTCGGTATCATGACTGATTTCGAGTATGCTATCGGCAAAGCTGCTGCAATCGTTTTTGTTGGCATTCAACAGATCAATTGCTATTTCATTATCATTTTACTCAGGTGAAAATTTAGTCTCTTTTTCGGTTCCTGTTCATTTTTCAAGTCAAAATATTATTTACAAAACTTTTTTACTTTGTGTTTGATGCAAAAAACCATTTGTTTCAAAACCAACTTTTTTGACTTTACAAATTTTCAAATTACAGGCGATAATGAAACGCGCTATGAAATTGTCAATCGTCAAAATTTTGCATCAGTTGTCTGGAAAAACCAAAAACCAAAACAAAAGAGTCGAGGTAATTTTGAATAATACCAACTTTTGATTGGGAATAAAAATCTGAATAAAACAACATACAATTTGTTTTTAAAATTTTAGCCTACTGCTAGAGAAACGGATATTGTCAAAAACGTCAACAGCATTATCCACATCCTCATCACTGTTGCCACTTTGCCTGCAGATAAAGTACACGAGGCCTGGACATTTGTGAATAAGTTGAACGCGTCATGTTTGCAAGGCGAAGAAGAAAAAAAGAAGTACGAGGCATTGGCCAAAAAGTAAACAAACTCTTGGAGTACTTTGAAATTTATTAGATAATAAAAATCGGCGCTGAAGTCTTTACTGTTTTTTGAGTACTTCAAAAAACAGACAATTTCAAGGAGAGTTATCATCGACAACTAAACCGTCACACTGACAAAAAGCCAACACCTGCACAGTTCACAGGTTACAAAACAATTTTTAAAATTACCTTGAGTTATTCAAAGTAATAATGAACAAATAAACTATGAACAAAATTATCATTTATGGACATTATAATTTGGCAGTCGAACTGTCAGATGTTCTGGAAACCTACCATTCAAAGTTGGAAGACGTTATTGATGGACAACGGATTTCAAAACAAAGAAAAAAAAGGCTGTGGTAGCTCAAAAAGAGATCACTGCGCAACAAGATTTGCTGAGCATTGGTGAGAAAGGGGTCAGAGAATACCTGAAATCGGTAAGCCGCATAAACGAGAAACATTGCGAGGGTTAGTATAAAAAAAGCAAGTTTAAAGTTTTCAATTTTTTCATCATGTAGTAGGCCGTTATAAGATATACTATTCTGTTCCAGCTGAGTTCGTTGCAGAGGTTGAGGCCTGTAAGAACGCAAAACTGACCACTGATGATTCGGCCAAAGATTTATCATCGACTTCTGAAGAGTCCGACAATTTTGAGGAGAGCGGTGAGGATGCTGAGGAGTCCGACTATTGCGACGAAGAAAGCGAGAGTAGTGAGGAGTTTAAAGTTTGAAGAGTTCGACGACGACTTGCCGATTCAGCAACACCTACATCCAACAGCAGAACCTACATCAGCGCCGTTGTTGCAGAGCCCACCGACCCCACCTGTTGGCACGCAGTCGAAATTTACTACCGTCGAGTCGCCGCATCCACCTGCAAGACCCTCAGCGTCGAGCCTGCACGACGGCTGAGAGCGACACCTTGCGGCGGATTGATGTTGTAGTACACCGCGGGTACTACCAAGGTTGTTATCTTCCGAGATTTTCAACACAAGTTGTGAAATCGGAACACGTGTCAAAACATTCTGTTATTAAAATTAAATTAAATTAAAATTAAATGCTGACAGAAAAATTCAAAGAATAATTCAAGGTTCGACAACTTTCAAATTTTTTGTTTCTGACTTTTAAATTTTCGTTTTTTTTTCGATGAAATTTTATAAAATAATTAGTATGAATCTTGCAAGACAATGTGGACTTAGGTGCATGTGAATTTAGTGTACATCTTCATGTAAAGCTTAGCCAACTAGGGAAAAATTGTACAAATGAAACACAAGAGTTTATGTATGTTTAAACTCTGTCATTTATACAACTTTTTATTCTTAACGACGGATGCGATTTTCAAGATGTATTCATTTACGATGAACATTTACAAAATGTACGATGCTACAACACCTTACCGCCGCGCATTTTCTGAAAGGCTGCGCACACGATGTTTAAACAATTTTATTTTTATTAACATGTTTTTTTCGCCTTGTGATAATATTTGATCCTAATTTAATTTAAATGACATTATAGATGGATATTATTTATTCGTAATAAGAGTGCTGAGAGATTACGTGGAAAACCGTCCGGCCTATTTGAGGGCTGACTGAAGGCTTCAGGTATATCTGTTGGTACATACTATTCCATACCTTGTTCCATGACTGGAACAAGAACAAGTGAACGAAAAAAACAAAGTAGCTTCAGGGGCTTTTGATAAAAATATGGAAGTGTCTAATCGGACGCAGAGTCGACGAAAGTCGACGATAGAGTCGACCGAGTCGACGTATTTTATGAGCTTTTAGGTACACTCGGAGTAGACGTAAGAGTCGAATGAGCTTTTCAGCCAGCTTAAAATTGTTTTAGTAGGAATTTGTCGAATTCAAATAAAATTCAACATAGGAACTATAAAATGAATTTGGTCTTCTGTTAAATTATTAGATTCATAATTTGTTCCTAACCATTTTATTAAATGTTTCTCGGTCAATTATTTTAAATTAATTAAATATCAACAAAAAATTCTACTTATCTAAAAATAAACCAAAACATTTAAATGTTTCTTTAATATGCCAATGGACAGAGGGCGTCACAAGTCCAAGTATCGTTTGCGCGCAGTGTTGTTATTCACCTGAACTGATTTTCATGCGTGTTTTGAGACTTTGTTATTTTCAAAAATTAAAAGTGTCATTGAATGTGCACGACGAAACTTGGTACTCCATATTGTCACTTGCGTTCGTCCACTGCGGTAAGTACTTAAACTTTATTTGCAGTCCTTATTCCAAACATTTGTTCGAATAATTTTTAGGTTTTGAAACTGCAAAATACAACATTTGATGATTATTTTAGATAAAATTCGGATGTGGGTGAAATGGTTGACAAATCTATTCTTGATCAAGGTAATTTTTGTTATATGGATCTTTAATACTTGTCGAACATTATTTAACACTACAAACGAAGAATTTGTAATTTCAGAAACAGTAACGCATTTGAGAACATTTTCTGACGTAAGATTGTCAGAAATTATGTAACTTCAGCTGAAGGTAAACATTTTGAATACTTCTCAACATTTAACAGACAGTATTACTTAATAAATGATTTGAAAACAGGAGGATTCCGAATTACCCGTGACGTATTTTGTCCACTCAAGCTGCTGAAAACTCGCATTGCTGACGTGCAAAAGAAGAACGCAATGCTCAAACAAGAATTAGCGAACTCAAAACTTATTTGCATGTCTTACTTTCTCGAAAGTTGACTTTTTAGTTCTGTGACTTTTATCGTTTTATTTAAGATGGAAAAAAATATTGAGACAGCAAAATCTGTGGTCATTAGGGAAAACCAGTTAAGTGACATTTCCGAACGCGTAAATTTTTCTGCAAAAATCGTGTGTCTCTCTGAAAGTTTACTTTTCAAACGTGAGTTGTTGAATTAAATTTATATTTTGTAGGCCGAAAATTGTGTCACTCATCATATTTCTTCGATATAAAAATGTTATATACGAACTTCCAAAATGTCAAGTCCCAAAACCACGTAACTGGTAAAATAATTTTCGGAAATGTCAACAATAAAATACCTTAATATTTACTTTAAAATCAACAGCCTCAGATTACGAAGATGAAGACAGAAATCCAGGAACACAAATGCTTGATGAAAAAATGGAAAGTATGTATGGCTTGAAGCTTTTATTTAGTTCAAATATTTATTTAGTTTAATGACGCACGGCCAATCTTGAAACTACAATTGAACTACCTTACTTTTGATAGAAATTACGATGGAATTTTGCATACATGTGTACTTCTGATAACGATACAAAAAATGCGAGTACTATAACTTTTAATAATATAAATGTAAAATTCAAGATATTCACATGAATTATTAACATCAAATATTTACAGTACAAAGAGCAAGTTTGAACAACAAAGATAAACAACTCTTAATATTATACGCAAAAAATTCAGAGCTGCAAGATGAAACCTCAAATGGTAATGTTCATATTTTGAAGACATTCTTATATTCTTCTATTATTCTTATAATCGTCTTAATCGTAAGACGATTATTTCTTATAAATTAATTTCGCCTTATTACAGCAAAAATTGGGTTCATAAATGACACTGCCTTGCTGCAAAATCTACATGTTTTCAACGAGCTGTTAGCCAGCAAAGTATAGTATTCGAGGTAGAGGTAAAGTTAAGAAGAGTCTTTCTCACAGTCTAAATTAATTTATTAACATTTTACTTATTTATTTGACTATTTTGTTGAATACAAAAAGTCTACAAAAAGTCTTTGTAGGATACAATCGAGATTACCAACAACAATGATGCAATAAACAGCAAGAAATAAAAAGAAAAAAAGAAGATTCCTCTGATGAAACCAAAATGGGTACAACCCATCCCTCTTATGACGATAAAGAATTGATAATAAATACTTTGAGTTTTTCTTTTTAAGACTTTTTCTAAGCTAAGTCGCGATTCATCTGTCCGTATTCTATTCCGCTGGGTGGTGCATGCAATAGATGTTGATAATGTATAAATACAATTATTTTGGTTTTCTAGTTCAAGAAATATAATATACGACTATCAAGCGACGAGCGCTAAAAATATTAAAAGTAAATAGTAATAAATGATTGAAAGATGTCATATTCAAAAATAATGAAGAGCTTTATTGATGATTCAAATGTTTACATTAAAAAGAGCCATGGATAACGTGGACGGGGAGAGGCGTCAGCCCGTCTTCTAATTCAATTCAACGAATGCAAAATAAAATAAACTAATCTAAATTAAGTTACGCAAACACACAACATAGAAAAAAAGTTAATCAAGAAATTTTATGAAATGATGAAAATGTAATTTGTAAAATTCCAAAATCACACCTGACCCGCGCGAAGCGTGGGCTTCAACTCTAGTGAACAAAAAAGTGAACTTTTTCTATGAATCTTTTGTGACATGAATCTCTTGTGATTTATAAATTTCAACTCTTATTTGCAAAATTTAAAATGGCTGATCCAATATGGTGGACTAAAATCAAAAAAAAAATATTATATTTCTATGAATTTTAGTCTATAAGGGTTTCTGACCCTCAAATAACAAATCTGATTTATCATATTCAGAATTTAAAAGACAAAACAAAGACTTTGAAATACTCGTCTATACAAATTAATAAGCATTTATAGAGGAGCGGAGGGTATTATGGGCCCCCTAATTACTCAAAAACAATGAAATTTTCAGTTTTTTTGATGATCTCAATCGATTCTCCGAGTAGAAAAACCTCTAAAAGCATACTTAATTTACATATAAATTTTTTTGTGAGAAAAAAAATCAAATGAGTTACTTTGACATAGTCGCGATGTAACGTTTTTCCCATTTAAAACAATGTTAATTTACGAGCGGCTATTGTAGGCAACTAGTCATTTCTGCTATGAAATTCGGCATAATTATGATTTTATAACAAACAAACAACGCAGAATCAATAGAAATTGATTGAATTCACTCATTGAAACTTTTATGTGCAAGAAGTAGATAATTCTTCATTACAAATGAAAATAACTCTATAACCTTGAAAGGTGAATTAACAATGATAATTTTAACAAATTTAGACATATAAGTTGATATTTCATCGAACAAATTGATCATATATTTGATTGCTTATGATAATCGAAATTCTTTGAAGAAGAATCTCTTTGTTTTAAATAAATATTGATGCTAGTGGCCCACAATACCCGACGCGTTCAGTTTTGAGTGCATTTCACATACATTTTTCAAACGAGATTTTTTAATAAAAAAATTGTATTTTTCAGGAGAATTTACTGGTAAACTCGAAGAAAAATGTTTAAATAAACACCTCCACTGTTAAATTTGTTTGTATTTTAAATATTGATAAAAATATTTAAGTCTAAACTTAGGTGGCCCATAATAGCCTCCGTTCCCCTACTTACTACGAACTTATGATTCTTATTTTTCAATATGAAAGAAATGAAAAGGATTATTGCATTCATTCCGCACGTGTGTCCATCCAGTTCTTGGAACGATCGCTTTTTTAAGGAAAAAATCGCAGTTCAGCTACTTCCTTGTGGTGTACTCAATTTGAGAAAAAAGTTAAGATCATTAGAGCGCGAAATGAGGTTATCGCATGAAAAATGTTTGTTTGTGATCGAATTATAGGTCCAAGAATTCGAAAAAAGATTCGAAGAATTATTCTAAATGGATGACGGAGAATTTTTATCGGCGGTAGGAAGTTTTTCGAACCCTCGATTTAAGTTTATATGGTTGCAAAGATTCGATGATTCCGGTCACCCTATGTAAAAGATCCAGACCGGAATTTGGTACCGGATTTTGTACGGGATTTTTTGAACAACTACCGAACCTCTACGAAATCCAGCTCGGATTTCAGCCCGGAAAAATGAAAAATTTGAATTGAAAAATTTTGTTCCTCGAATCCAAACTGAAAATCAAAGAAGTTCGAGGATTCGAACCAAAGTTCTAGAGGATGTAAAGCCGAAGCTCTAACCGTTGCGCCACGAGACTTTCTCTGAGGTACATACCTGCTGGAATACACACTCGACTCTCTAAATTCTATTTTTGTATATACAGAATACAGAATACAAATCATTAAAATTTTAAATGCGGAAATCATTTTCCAATGTTAGGCAAGAAATCGGTTATTAAATGGTAAATATGTTAGGTCGTGAGAAGTATATGAACAAGCTTCTGGGTGCAAAATGTGTATTAATTTAGTCTAGATTACGAGGACAATCAAAAGTGAAGATGATTTAATTTAATTTCGTGTGAAAAATGTTATCAATGTTATAAATATATTTTTTAAAGTTCTCTATTTGAGCTGTTAATAATTTAACGAGACAATCAATTATCTTGAAATCCAAACTTAAGGAGTGCAACTTCCAAAACCTTCTATATATATTATTTATGAGTATCTAATTTCAATGATTTTACTTAATTATCATTCTAAAACACAATACTTGCATGATTTTTTTTTCAATTTTTTTTTTCAAAAATTATTATTTAGTTTCATAAGCAATTTAACATAATATTCTTTGAAAAAAGTTTAACCTAAATTTTTGTTTTTAAGTTTCGCAAGAAATCCTTTTCTCTGTATTTGTGCAAATCCTTCACTATAGGGTATAGTTAGATTCATGCATACTTTCTATAAAGCATATTTATATGAATATTGTGTCAAATTCGCAGAAAGCTGATTACTAGGGCTTGTAATGCAAAGATCATTGATTTAAATCATTGCGATCCTTTAAATATACAGATTGATGATTGCAAACACTGTGCGATACTCCAAATAAAAAGATCGATGATCGCAAACAATGTGCGATCCTCCAAATAAAAAGATCGATGATCGCAAACAATGTGCGATCTTTTCCCGTAAAGATCGAGTAGTGCTAAAAATATGCGATCTTACAAAATTGTGATCGCTGATTAATAGAACTAGCGATCTTAACTCAATTAATTTGTGTGATCGCTTAAAATTATTTTTTTTTCGATCATGAAGATCGATAATACAAAAAATTGGCGATCATTATTGGGGGCACATTGATCGATTGATCGAACAAAAAGCGATCAGTCAATCTTAAGGATCGCTACGATCGGAAGGATCGCGATCCTAAAGTATCGGAATAGTGCCTATCCCTGCAACTGTTATAACATTCAAGCCGATGATGAAAATATCAGTCAACAAACCGACTTTAACAAAGGAACGAAACTTGGTACACTGTGAGAAAAGTTGTGACGAAAATGACAAAGATCAGAACGCAGGTTGATTCAATGAAAACAAGGTGTTTGCGGTTGTTATTAAAAGATAGTGTTTTAAATCTCACAGGACTAACGCTGAGCACTTGGTGAAATTTAGTCGAAGAAAACCATGGAAGAATAAAAATTTAGACTCAGTTGAGAAAAAGAAATGTTCCATTTTTATATTATTCCAATATCTAAGGATTGGAAAGAAACCCAACGCGAAATTCAAACTGAATAATTACAATGACAACATTTAGCTATGATGTATTTGCAATTTAAATCGATTGGAATTGTTATGTCACGTTATATGATGTTAAAATTACTTTGAAAATGTATAGATAGAAAATATTAATAAGATAGGACTAAAAAATGCTTTGTAAAAATTGTCAAAAGTCGTGGTAAAACGGTTCGGATAAATGATAGCGAGTCAATCATTCATAAGTTTATCGAGTGATTGAAATTTTCATTAAATCATTAACACAATCATTAAGCACGAAAATATTCTTGCTTCTCGTTTCAATGTACAGTCAACACCAATATTTTCATATTTTATGTTATTTCGAATTAATGATGTTAAGTACAATGTTCAATTTCATTTGGGAAGTTTTGGGCCCACTTTGAACCTGTGTGAGTATATACGTGGAAATCTTTGTAAGACCCATCGATATGTTCAACTTGACCATTAAATGATCAACTTGGCCATTAAATGACCAACTTGACCATTAAATGGTCAAATTGATAATAAAATTTAAAGTTATTTTGTTTTTTTTTCAAACGTGATTAATTAAAACAAGCGACAAATTTGTTTACCGAAGAATCAATAAAAAACTTCATAATCAAAAAATTAACTTTCGAGCTCTCTCAAGATATTGATGAATATCTGCGCAATTAATGAAGCTTGTTTTTCGTGTAATTGTAAATCATTTGCGGATAGTTTTTTCGTATCAGGGTGTAAAATAACAAAAATATTTAATATTCAACTCATAATTTGTTATTTGTTTTGTTTTTTTTTTATTTACCTCATCATCTCAAATTTTTTCATTATTTATTGGAGTCCGTATAAAATATAAAAATTTTTACAATTTCTTAACTAAATTACAATTATACAGATTGGCTATTTTCTTCACTTAATCACGCATAAGTCCTTTTGATCCCTCTTGGTTTGCCTAATACTTTGACTGGCGCTGGCGAGACAACTTTTGATTCGTCCATTCGTCTAACGAGTGTAGTTTTGGTAGAACAATGATTTTTTCGGATCAGTTGCACGTTGCCTCCATTACGCCAATAAACATCGATGGTCTTCAACAATTTTAACTTCGCCTCGTCAAAGCCAGTTTTGTTGTTTACAATTCGATCTGTCAAATCCATCATCGATTTCAGCCTTTTCTCGTATGACAAATCTTTCGAAGACGTAGTCTTAAAATATATATGTAATATACATATATCGTCATATATTGTCATTTGCTTATATCATTTTTGTTATTACGCGGCATCCAGCTATAAACTTACTTGGTATTTTTGGAACCTTGCGGTAAATGTCGCGGGTCAAAAAACTTGCATCTTAAATCAACAGAAGTGAAAACTAATTCACGATTCACTCTGACATCATTCTTTGTAATCTTATCAGTTGACCTTTTAGTAAACCAAACATAATTTTCGTCGCAAAACTTTAATAAAAAATCTAGAAGCTCTTTTAGACTATAGAATTTTTGACCTTTTACAAATGTCGTCATGATGATTCTGTAAAAAATATTGATTTAATAAATATCAACATTTCAATCAGTTTCCATAACATATGAGTCTAAGAATAATATCTGAGAATAATAAATTGAAAAAAATGAGTGTACGATTTTTATAAGAAAAATAAATAAATATTTTAGAGTTTGTTGTAATTGAATATTTTTTTATTATCTTGTTTGACATTCTCGAAGCATTAAAATGTGAAAAACAATTAAAAAATTTGTTCATTTTTTTCAGACGCTTGTTACCTTTGAACAATATAGAATCAAGGTCTAATCCGAAGAATAATTTTTTTTTGTAATAAAAAGTACGTATAATATTGAAATGAGAAATTTGAAATGATAAATAGTTTCTAAAGATTCTAAAATGTGTACTTACGTTCAAATTCTCGTATATTTGTTTAACATTGTTTGATGGTGTACTTCCGAAATACACCGACTGAGTGTTGGTCGGATTGAAAATCAAAGCGTGGGTTGCTCTCTGCTTTTGAAGTAAACAATTTTAGGGGAGAAGACTCGTTCATTTGAAAAAACAGGGAAAAAAGAAAAAGACGAACAGATATTTGACTTGTTCATTTTATTAAAAACCTAATAAGTAAGAAAAGGATGAACAATAGATTTTCGAGGAACTTTCGAAGCAATAAAAGGGGCAGAGTCAGAGAGGGGGTTATTTTTTGCCCCTGCACTAGACACTTTCAGGTAGATGAGAATGTTAATTATTTATTTTTTTAATTTGATTTCTGTTCAAAAATAAGAGAAGAAAATGTGATACAATTTTGGTTGTTGAATTTGAAAATGAACATGAATCGTTAAAATCAAATTTTTTTTTTCCACTTTGAGAAAATAATCACAAAACTCTTTATTATGATTCTTCTAGATGATTCGGATAAATTGCTTCCAGAATTGAAAGATTATCTTAATCGTGATGACGGTATTTAAAACGAGAAAGAGTAGAAAACATCAGGGAAATGATGTTACATTGGGCTGCATATCGATCAGTTGTAATCTCCGGGAAACCTGCAGCCGATTTGCGTAATATTTCTTTTCTCGGAAATCAGACGTCACCTCCGAATGTCGGTGGTGACGAGTCACTATTAACTATTGAAAGATAATAAAGTACTATTTCGCCCGGTAATTATGGTTTTTAACTTTCAACAAAAAACAATTTAAGTCAATCATTTTTATCAAAAAATTATTTTCGAAATATCATTTTCACATTTTTAACCTGGCAAGGCAATCAACTGGTTGTGATGGAAACATTAAATAGTACAGGAAAAAGTGACTTTGCTGGTTGTGACGAACTGGTGATAAGCGATATTTTATTACACGAATCTAATATTGATGTCAACACTGAAGTCATTATCCCGCAAGGTATATAATTGTATTACAATTAAAAATAAAAGAATACATTTTCTATAAAATTTTCTGTAGATAAATAGCATAATTAAAACACTTTTTGTCTTAATAGTCCAACTTTTAAAATCATTGGCCGAGAGGAAGAAAAGAGACAGCCAACTCTTGAAGAACAAAGAGCAAAAAATAATCGAAAGATTCTCGACCAAAGTTTCGAAGGTACAGTTTTTTAACATTTTTTCCATCCACAGAAGAGCGAAAAACGAAAAGGTCCTACACCTAGAAAAGCAGTCACAGTTAAAAAGGCAAAGGTCAGCTAAACTGAAAGATTTAAACGTTCTTGATTACGTTTAACACTTTGATTAAAATTCGATTAATTTGATTAAACATTAGTTCGCCGATCGTTGCAAATCCATGTTCCGAACCCAAATATGCAAAAACGGCTTAAGTGCCCTTAAGATTTTAAACAAAATTTCGTTGTAAATATATTTGATGTAAGTACAAAATTTACATCTGTTTAAAGAAATAGTGAGCACTTTTTCTATGCGAACATTGTTGTATCAAATTCATGTAAGTTTCAGACGCAAATCAAACATTAACAATCAATTTTCTATCAAAAGCTCAAGGACACTTAAGCTGTTTTTGCATTTAGCGACTCAATTACAGTTTCGAAAGATTAAGGCCATTTTTAATATTTTTCATTCCATACAAAACCTTAATACTAGGACAGGGTAGACGAATCTATGCCCGGATCTCTGTTACGGATCTCTGATCTCTGTTCTTGATTTCTTTTTTTTTAATTATGAAGTTAAACATCAATTATGAAGTTGACCATTAAGGATGAAGTCGCCCATTCAGTTGAAATTTAATCATGAAGTTGACCATTAGAAGTTCGAATTATATTATCAAGTTAAAAATTAATTATAAACCAAGGTAATTTAAAAAGGAGCAATGAAAAAGGTAATATAAAAATGAACTAAAGCAATGTTGTTTTATTTGTATGTCGGAGTTTTTAATGATCTAGCATAAAGTTACAATTCTTCAAGTTAACGTTTTTTTAGCAAAGAATTCATGCATTTTGCTCTGGCAACACTCGTCACTATATCGTCGGCGTTTTTTTCGTCGAGTTCAAAATCCCTTGCCACGTAAACTTAAATGATAAACAAAATGATATTAATTAGATCTAAACAGACAAGCGTGATTACGTTTTCATCAAAAAATTATCTTTAATGAATTCCATTCTGTTCTTTTCCGACGCTGGTTTTGGCGGCTTCTCGGAATTCGTTTCGTTTCCTTTTCCTTTTTCTGCCTTCCCTGTCACAGAACTGGTAGCGAACTCCTCGGAAGTAAACGAAGTGTTTCCTTTAAAATATGCATAATTTAATATTTATCATGCATATTTTATGTGTTCTTTGATTACCATTAACTGTTTTAAACGCGTCTTCTTCTCCGTAACTTTCCGAGACTTTCCGACACAAGTATTCCGGGACTTTTCGGCACTTACGTTGCACAACTCCAGGTATTTCCGGGACTTTTTATCCGGAATCTCCCGGAATCTTTTCCTCGGGTTGACTTCCTTCTTGGGAAGTTCGGACAAAAATATGCCTGTATGTAATATGACCTAACAAAAGTATAATTTCCTGTCTATCTGTCTGAAACCAAAAATGTTTACAAACCATTGAGTTCTTTGAGCAAGCTTTTCTTCCCCTTTCGCAGCTCACTCGACTTTTCATAAATCCTTCTTATTTCATTGTGCTCACCAACGATGAAACAATTAAAAGTTTTAACCCTCACAGTACACACTATCAAAAAATTAAGTAACTGTTTCCAGGGCAAAAAAATAAATAATTACCTTTCAGTTGTTTTAGATCTTTTCTTAACGCATTGTTTTCGGCTGCAATCTGGGCTGAGTGAAATTGTAACATGTTAATGTTGTCATTTTTCTCTGTAAAAAAATAGATCAAACTTAAATTTCAAAATTTGACGACTAGGGTTTGCAAATTTACCGATTATTTTCTCTACCGAAATACCGGTATATTTTCCAATGATACCGGTATCCCGGTATTAAACACTGTCAGAATAAAAACGACATAAATTATAATCATTCGTTTTATTTCGTTTCAAATAATCGTTTTTTGCACTACATTTTTACAGAACTTTTTTCTACAGCGTTTTAATGTTCTAAATTAATCGAATGACTTTTGATACTGTTTTACAAAATGCGATTGCAGGAAGCAAAGTTTGTCAAGAGATAAATCGCTCAATCGAGATCGAATTTTAGTACAAAATGAACCTGCCGTAGAAAATGCTCTTTCTGAGTTTACACTTGTGGGGCGCATCGTTTTTAAAAATGTAAAAATTCGTTCTAAGTATTTCCCTCTAGTTCCTTCTTCTTTGAAAACCAACAATTCTTTCGCAACATGAAAACTTGCCTCTCTTTTTCGTTTTTTTATAATTGGGGACAATAATTTCTTTTGAATTGCTAAATGCAGTCTTTCTTTCATTGAGAGTTCTACTTTCTAAATACTAGAAACTCGAAGAAAATCATTAAGGTACATTCAGAATTCATTTCAAAGAAATTCTATTTCCAAGAAACTAGAAAAATTTTTCCGTGAGATATTGTTAACAAAAGCAACAAAATGGGTTGTTATAAAATCATTCGAGACAAAATCTATTTTTAGAACTAATCCTTATAATGAGCATGAATACATTTTAAAAGGTAAAATTTTTTAGTGAAACGTTTTAAAAGTCATTCAAATAAATTTAGAATACAAAATGTTCATAATATAAAAGTACCGAATAACACGGTTAATTAATAATAAAATACCGGTACAGATCGGTACTAATTTTCATCCGGTAAACCGGGAAACCGGTTTACCGGTTTTCGGTATTGCAATCCCTAGTTACGACATGAATGCGCCACATTTGAATTCGCCTTGATATCAAAGAGCTCAGGTGTTTATAAGAATTCGAAGAAGTCATTAACGATGGAAAACGATGGAATGAATTTATTTCTCTAACTGCCACTCCGCGGCACTGTCAGAAACGCCCGAGGCCTATTGGTCAAAAAATTGACCATTCCGTGAATTGGTTGATTTTACAAACGGGGCGTAACATGTATACATCATTCAAATTTTAAACATAACAATGTATAACATATCTTATTGACACCTACATAATAGGAGATTAAAAAAAAACCGACTCTAAAATGATTCAAAAAGTTAAACGCAAAATTTCTTGTTTATTAAAACAAAAAAATAAACGTCCCTACATTTCATTGCAACAGCTGTTTTATTCAACTCAAAATTCTGTCGTGATTAGGAAGAACCAGTTAAGTGAGATTTTCAAAAGAGTTAATTTTTTCGCGAAAATCGCATATATTTTTGAAAGTTTGACTTTTGAACATGAATTGTTGGATTCAATTTATATTTTGTACTATAATTTACCAAAAATCATGTCATTCATCATATTTCCATGATAAAAAAATATTATACTCAAAACTTCAATAAAACAAGTCCCAAAACCACTTAACTGGTTTTTCTTAATTACCACAGAATGTATGAATACATCAAATACAATAGTTTTCAACACTTCTTAATACAAAGTTCGTTACACATTGTATATTCCGCGAAAAAGTACCTTTTTTGATTTTTAATCAAATAAAAAAAATTAAAAAAATTAAATTTAAAAATTCGAAAACGATGATTTTTTCCCGACAATCACAATGTGTAACGAATTTTGTATTGAGAAATGTTGAAACTGTTGTAGTAAATTTATTTATTAATTTCGAGTTACATGATTGAGCCGTTGGGAGAAAATTTAGTGACGTCCATTTTTTTCTTTGAATAAACAATACATTTTCGTGTTTGAACTTTTTAAAATCATTTTGAAGTCGGTTTTAACACCTTCAGATGCTTTCATCTGAAGTTCTTCTGTCGATTCTTCCGCGAAGGACAGAAAAAATTTACTTTCAGTCCTGGGCACGGGACCCCGGAAACCGGACTTTCGGTCCGCCCAAGGAAGCCGAAAGTTGGCACTTTCGGGTCGGAGATGTGCAAAAGTAATTACAGGTCGTCCGTAAAATTATGCACAAACTCGTCTAAAAAGTTGACACACACTGTTTGCTTTATGGGGAGATTTTGATTTGCGCTACCCTTGTAAAAAGATCCGTATATTGTCCTTATAAGAATAATATATTGACAATGTCTTATTCACGAAATAATATTTTGTCCCTATATTGACCATACATAGTTAATATATTGACAATATATTGCCAATATATTAACAATATATGAATAAGATATTGCCCATACATGGACAATGTATTATTTTCAAACAATGTATTGACCATACATAAACTATGTAATTTGATTTACAGCAATATATTGGCAATGTATGATATTTCGCAAACAATTGGGACCCGCAGGATACGTTGGTAGCGTTGTCGGCGCGACTGTCATGGCGGCCAGCGATACACATCTTTGATGTGACAGATCGTAAACAAGCCGGTTTTTTAGTTTTTTAATGCAAAAAAAATGTTCACATTTCCGTTAAATGAGATATTAACGTTTATTAAATCAACCGCAGCATCGCAAAACATCATAGAAGGAGAACAAGTGATTAATTCTAGATTAATAGTCGTTGTAGGAAATACAGACTTGACTGAAAACAGTGCCACTATTTTTGGTCTGTGTCAAAGTACAAGTGGTTTGAGTAAGCATGCACACGCAATTAACGGAAAGTTGTTGTTCGTTCGAAATGAGGCGAGAATAAAGAGCATGGATTGTTCGTGTAAAGCCGGGAGCGGTCATGCGTGCAAACACATTGTTGCGATATTGTTGTTTTACAACAGGTAAGTAAACCTTTGTAAATAACAGATAGCGCAAAGAATTTAGATGACAAAAATTTTTCATTAATCAACAATTCTAATTTTTTTCAGAAACGATATTCACGAGATAGAAATGTTATCTTGCACAGACGTCAAATGCATTTGGAATCAACAGAAGGGTCCCGCATTAGAACCCTTTCAAGCTTTACCAATGGAATCATTTTGTTGTTATAATTAAAATCCATTACCATTTTTATCTGAGATAGATACCGCCGAAGTTTGACGAAATTTGGCCAATTGCGACGAGACAAGTGCATTGAGTAAGCATATGTAAGTTTAAAGGATCTTAGCACTGCTTAATTCTGTTTGTTATTTGGGCATCATTTTCCGTTTATCATTCTTGTTGGACATTTATCTTTTCTGTCATTTTCATCGAATCCATCCTATCCTGGCTTTTCCTTTAGGGTAAGAATCTGCTTACTTCCTACACTGAATGTTTCGGTTTCTGAAGAATTAAACACAACTTCGACTGAAATGAGTGTGTGTAATTCTGTAATTCTTTGAAGATGGAATTTTTGGATAAGGTCCCAGTAAAAATCCAAGCATGTTGTGATGATTTTTACCTAAAAAATCTTGCTTGTGCTTTTGTCGAGGAAGTTGAACGTAGAACTAGAAATAGTCAGCACGAATGGAAAAAAAACGACAGTTTAGAGTAACAGGGAGCAGGAATTTTAAGTCATAAAACAAATTCTACTTATCAAGTCTACTGATGTGCGAATGTTTTTGACATTTATTATGTAAATTTTGTAGGTGCTATCCTCTCTTTACTTATAGTGAAACGAAAGACTGGGAAGGAAAAAGTATAAAGTACTTCTGGCCGTCCACAACTAATCCTACAGACCACATGAAACGAGGGATAACGTACGAACCAGAGGCACGTGATTTGTACGAGGCTTCTTAGGCGATGGCACAAAAATTCAACAGTGTGGTTTAGTTGTTGCTAAGGATAACGCATGGCTGGCCTATAGTCCAGATGGAGTCCTCATCAAGGATGATGAACCTATCGCATTATTAGAAATTAAGTGCCCAGATGTAGATGATACAAGTGAGAGCATTTTGCGAAACAATTGCAACTTTTTGCAATCGGTAAATGGTCAACTGACTGTCAAAAAGAAGAATGCGTATTACACGCAAGTACAAGTTGGGATGGCGGTTTTAAATTTGAGAGAAAGTCGTTTTGTTCTGTATTCAAGTAAATTAAAGACTTTTCATGTTATAATTGTGATGTTTGACGAGGAATATACTCGAAAGTTGTTGGCAAAAGTAAAAACTAATTACTTCGAACGAATGCTTCATGTTGTATGTAAATATAAAAGATAGATCGAGAAGTAGGACCTCATAGAAACTTTGTCAGATGTGCAATTATAATTAACTTATAAAATGTAACGTTCAAGAGAAAAAAAGAGTATTAGTAGTATAAGATAAAAAATGTCTTTTTATTTTTATTGCATACTAGCTAAGCACCCGTGCTTCGCACGGGGCTCATCGTCGCCGCACTGTATAAACTGTAGAAGAATGTAGCAACATTTTGTTTGCCATGATATAAGTGATTTGAAATTTGGGTGTAAGAAATGATAAATCGGTAATTTTAGCGCAAAGCGCGAGGAAAAACACACGTAAACGTGGTAAAACCTCGTTTATTTGGTGCTATAATCATTTGAAACAACGGACATGATAGAATTACACTAACGCATTTTGGTATACGATATTTGGAGTTTTTTGGTTAGGAGCATATATGTGTAAGCTTTGAGGATCAGAAACACGCGAACAGGCCACATATAATTGTCCATGAGAAAAACACGGCTTTTCAAGGTGGACCCCAGCGACTTTCAAAGTTTGTCCCTGCGCTTTATTGATTGTCATGGCAAAGGCTAATCTGACCGGGAATTGCCTCCTTTTAAACTCGAACGGCAGGTCCGTTGGAATAATTGGAATCTGAGGTATAATGACATGCGTTCCTTCATAGGCTCCATTCATTATTATACTTAAAAATTGTAAACAGTTGTGTAATAATTAATTGAACATGACAATACCATTGAAATTGTTTTAAAATACCTTCAATTATCCTGTCTCGAAGTTGAGTGATGCAGATTCGTGTTCCGTTGCATAGAAGTAGAGGGTTTAAATTCCGCAGTAGAAGAACTGGAACACCGACTTTCAATTTTAATACCTGCGATGGCACGCCAGGCAACTCCAAGGAGTTTAAGAACTCAACAGGATAATTCACCACATCATCCTGGTTCACCACAGAAGTGAAAGCAGTGTAAACCTTTTCGTCTCCAATGATTTCGGCCAATATCTTGTCATTTAATGCCGACACGACATCATTCGTGGGGGCTAAAATAGCCCTTTCGCATAACCAATTCTGCTGTTCGTGATTCTGCTGAATGTCGGGAAACACGGCAGCAATAAGGTCTTCAGTGGAATGTTCGATGCAGCAAAGATTTGGAGAGAGTGTAATGTTTCCATCGTTGTCTAGAGGCTCTAATCCATCACCGATTCGGAGAAGCAATGACGAAAAATTGGCACCGTTTTCGTCATTATGAAGAAAAACTCTCATGTTTGTTGTGAGCGTGTGGAGGACTACGGCTTGCCATAATGGAGAACTCTTGATGCTGGCGTGAAGTTGATCAGCAGGAGTACCACGGGCTATAACTGGGAGGGTTTGTCGAAAGTCACCAGCTAGTATGACCACTAAACCTCCCATTGTACGATCATCATTCTGAAGATCTCTCAAGGTTCTGTCTAGTGCGTCTACAGCATTCTTATGGAAAGAAGATCTTTCATCCCAGACTATCAATTTGCACAAACGTAACATTCCAGCCCTGTCACTATTTTTGCTGATGTTACAAACTGGTGCCTCTTGATAATGCAAATTCAATGGAAACTTCAAAACGCTATGTGCCGTTCGTCCGCCTTGTAACAATGTTGAAGCGTTACCAGTAGAGGCTAAAGCTATAGCTAATAGGCGAGAACTCCTTACAGTGGATAGCAAAAGGTTCAGTAAATAAGTTTTGCCTGTTCCGCCGCAGGCATCGAGGAAAAATATGGCCGGATCATTAGCATCAACTTTTTCCATTACGGCATCATAGAAACATCTTTGGGCGTTATTAAGAGTAGGCAAAGCCGTTCGAACACCTACAGCAAGAGCGTCAGCATCGTAATTCAGCTGTACACGAACCTCATTGTTATGAAGAAAAGCTATTCTCGGTGCAGGTAGACCGTAATCAGCTACATGACGGCCTAAAAGTAAATGTATGTTTTATAATTTCGTATTAAGAAAGTTTGTTTCTGCATATTTTCCTCGTTGAAATAAACACGTTGACCGTTTTCCAAGTGGACTTGTAAATGAACTACATTAGGAAAGCGTTCATGCATTGGAAAAGAAAGAAGTCGCTAAACAGCTTCATTGCTACTAATGTATCGTCCTGCCTGATAAGTGCGAACCTCATCTAATGGATTTATCTGCCTATCTGTGTGCCGAACTTGAAAAACGGCCTGATCGGATCCTTTGTTTATATAGCCACATATATACTTTATCGCCTTAACTGAATTGCAGCACTCAACGTTAATATGTCCGTCAAAAGATGTTGATAAAAATGGACAATATGGCACGACCCACCGGTTGTCGATAGTGACCTGTTGACCTTCATGTCCGTGGATATTGATGGTTGTTGTAAAGCTGCCATCTTCAGGACTGCGTCTTCTGTACGTTGGATATCCATTTGCGTTACTGACTGTTTCCTGGATTAAATCTTTTGGATATTGTTTGGTACAGCGGCCATTCTTCATGCAAGGTGACTGCATATTCATTTCTCCACATGGTCCATGAATCATGTGTTTTACAACGATTCTGTGAAGATTGGGATCTATTTCAGGGTCTGGAATTTTTGCTGAAATAATCCAATCGATGTCTGCTGGCCGAAGTTTTTGTTCAAGAAAGAGTAATAAATGGATGTGAGGGAGACCACGTTTCTGCCACTCTATTGAGTATACGTATGCTGAAACAATACCAAAAACACGTCCTTCTGTGAGACACTTGAGAAATTTGATGACTTTCTGTCTGAAAACCCGGGCGATGATATCGTGTCTGTCCATAGCAGCTTGGCCCTCAAAAAGGGCAGATTTAATTTCGTCCCATGATGGATTGCATGTAAAAGTAATGAAGAGATCTGGCTTGCCATATTTCCGCACGATTGCCAAAGCATCTTGAGTATACTCCGCCAAATATCGAGGACTGTTCACAAAAGTAGAAGGTAAAATAACCATTCTTCCGATGTCATTCGCATTGACAGCAGCATCAGCAACTACAGCATGTCTTAAATAAACGTACGCCTCCGATCGTAATCTCGCTTGATGAGTCGAAATATATCGGAGTCGTTCACTTTCCACTTTGGCGTTCATATCAACCGAATATTGGATGAATAAATGTCTGAACCGCAATGGAGTGTTGAAATCTTGGTCACGAACTGCAATGCGAAATGCATAAAAATCCATTGCAGAAACCTTTTTAGCCATTGGTGCAAGAGTATGCGGATTGACCTCCGGCATGTTTAACGTATATCCAGTTTGACCCTGCCACAACATCAAAGGATACTGTAAAGCGTCATAATAAGGATTGCAATCAAAAATTCGTTGAAGATGGTTATCCCGTGTATGCAACACTATATCTCGTTCATCTGAAACTCTTCCGACAATAATAGCAGCAACCTCGTCGACTGTTTGAGCGTTGTATCGTCCCGGGTGTTCACCAGCTGGTACTTGATCGCCACGAACTATGACTTTGTAGGAATCATCATTTCTGCGATCGATAGTTTCACTCGTTGTTGAGTCCGAGACCTTGATAGACGGTTCTAAAAATGTTGAAAGTTGTACTACCATAAAGAAGAAAATGTTACAATAACCAAAAGGAGCACCTACCTGTCGAACATCCTCGTCTTCCTCGGCTCGCACAACACGTAGAGCAGCAGCTTGTTTCGTAACTTCAGTTAAATGTGATTTTTTTTGGAGCGGAATATTGAAAATGTACAATCTGCAGTTCACTTACAAAATCATAACACTACTGAAGGCAGCATCAAAATAATGCCGAATTTCCGGTGAATAGTTCAATGAAAAGTTAGGTTCATGTTTATGTTTGGAAGAAAATATTTCAAACCGATTTTTTGTTGCAAGGTACGAAAATTTGAAGAGATCCGAGGTGTATTTTTATAAATAAAATTTATTTAGTAAGTGTTGAATCATAAAAAAGTGCGATTTTGACAAAACCGAAAATACATTTTTGCGAGTTTCGATGAATTAAATTTGAAAAATCGATTCTTTATATAGACTATTTTAATTGTGAGAGTTCGTAGATTCACCCCAACGCGCTTGAAATCGTTTCTATCCATTTTTTGAAGCGCCATTTCGACACAAACAAACAAACAAACAAACAAACAGACAAACAAACATAGTTACATTTTTATATATATAAGGATGTATTTCGAAGTTCAGTTCCTAATAGTTAAATGGTTTGTTTACATAAACTTGTCGTCGTCCATAATTGGTGTCCCAAGATTGGCAAAACCGCAACAAATAATGAAAATATCGTTGCTATGGGGTATCAAATTCCAGTTTAATGTATTGTTTAAAACGGAAAATAGTCGAATGCGTTGATTCATTCTTTCTACATGTACTCTCGCTGCTGCGATTTTTCGATTGCGGAGCGCTTCTTCTTCGGAAAACTTATCATGTAAAAAAGGCGGTCTTATAAGTTCCACGCGATGTTCTGCACAAATGTCGGAGATGTGAAACCCCTTATCAACCATTACAGCATCTTTGTTGCTGCGCAACTGATTAATTACATCGCTCTGTTCAAAAATGGCTTTGTCGGATGCTCGACCACCATAAGCCTTGCTCACAAATGACAGTAATCCTGCTGGTGTGACTCCAGTCATAAACTTTATAGTATATCTAGATTTGTACGATGAGTACATCATTATGCGACACTTCAGACACTTTGGTTTTTGGACGAGTATTTCTGTACAATCCATAACGATAATTGTGTTTTCAAAGTTTTTAAAACAAAGTGGCATGTTGTTTGTAATCTCTTCTAGGTCAACTGGTTGAATTGTTGCTCGTAGAATCGTTGACGGTTTCCTTACCATTCCATAAAAAACTTCTCAACACGTTGCTAATGAAATTGAGTTGAAAAACACGTGCATCACCGCCAAAGATAAATCAAGTTTGAGTTTCATCACCACCAAGATGATTTGTTTTTTTGTTGATAACAGTCGCTTATTTTTGACTGGATAAAATTTTTCGACCAGCCGAATGAGTTCTTTCAAGATGTTGAAGTTTCGTATCCCACACAAGGTCATCAAAGTTTCATTTGTTTTAATAGTTGAGACGAAGGAGTATTGAAGATCATCGGTACACACTTGCATTCCAAAATTTTGTCGAGATGTACATTCGGCAATTTTTTGGTTCACTTCATCTATGCCCTGCTCGACAGAAACTGGCTGTTCTTCCGCCAGTAACAATTGGTCGAACTGCTGCTGACATTTGCGGTTGTCTTTGCATTTTGTAATTGGATCCCGATCAATCTCATTGTTGTTAAACTCTAAAATATTTTTATTTGATTATTAATAATAATTGATTACTTATAATAATCAATATTAATAACAAACACTCAATTAAAATTCCAAACAAACAGCGAATCAATATACCAGCAGTTTCGTTGAGAAGATTATCGTTGTCAGTTGTCTGTAAAGTTTCAACTTGACGTTGTACAATATTTATCTGAAAACATACCAAATTTGTTTAAAACATCTTTTAACATGTAATTTGACACATTGAAACGCATATCTATTAATCGAATCTTGAAACCGTACGTCATCATTTGAAACCTTCAACATTTTGTCATCTTTCTTGGCTCGTCGGTTTTCCTACAAATAAAAACATGAAAATCTCAATTTTCGACGTATCATCCATGATTACATGTTTTTGGGATAAAAAATACAAACCAATCTGATGTTTCTTTTACTATTGCACGTCTCAAATTTTTCTGCAAAGTGAGTTCGAATGTTTTCAAGATTTTCAGTAGGAATCGCATCTTTTCGCAGTATTTTTTTCATTCCTTCATAATTGACTATATAAAAAACAAAAAAATTTTTTATTTAATAAAAAGTTTAGGATAAATGACAGTTAAATAATTTTCTTTTAGAAATGACTCGTTTAAAAAACAAACCTGACGGATGTGTGAAACACTCTTTTTCAAAGTGCCTGGAACAAACAACACTCCCAGCCAGGTTGCTGCCACAATTTACACCAAGTTTTTTGCACCACACAACGTGTCGGTCTACCTTTTCTTTTTCACCGAAATGATTTTCAACCTCTACATAACTGCTATTTTTCTTTGGAAAATTGTGAAACGACAGCTCAGAGTTTTTTGACATTGAACTTGTGCAAACAGTACAAAACAGATCTTGCGATTACTTTTTTTCATTGATTTTTCTTCTCTGGACATTGTCCACGGTTGATTGAAAATATTCACTTAGTGAAAAATGCTTTAATCTAGTCAAAAGTGGAACAAATAGCAATGTCAACACGCGTTTATGACAGCTGATGTGTATCACTGGCGGCCATGTTTTTAGTTCCGAAAAAATCCGCTACGATCGAATGCTATCCTGTGGGTCCCAATATATTGACAATATATGTATGACAATCAGAATCCCTTTATTTGTCATACATTGTTAATTACTTTGTTATTTCTTTGTTGAACAAATATTGTTATTTTAAATGCTCTAAAACTTTTTTTCTAATATTTAATAATTTTTTTTAAACAAAACATTTAATACTACCGATCTTGTGAAAAGTCTATTTTCTGCGAATAGAAGCTGGTGATTTTCAATAGACAATTGTTAATAGTGATTTGTTAATAATTTTAATTAATTTTTTAGTAACAAAAGATTAAATCATTCAGAAAGATTAGCAATATTGATGTTCTATAGTATATATGGATCCTTATAGTTTATCATTAGAGATCGCGGTAGCGATCAAAACGAGACAAAGATCCCTATTAATGTTAATAACATAATAATGTTAATGTAAATGAAAAACAATGATGACAAAGTGCTACGCGATCTATATACCGGAGTTTCGATTTTTCCCTCGACAAGCTTTTAAATTACCTCCAATCGTTTAACCAATAACCTCTCGTTCACTGTTTAATGCTTTTAAAAAAACAATAAAAAAGTTAGCAAAGTTAAGTTGCGTATTCATTTTTTCAATCATAGCTCGATTGTTAACACAGAAAAAGAACGATGATTTAACCTGTCAGAAAAATCCCATTACAATTAGATGCGTGTGTCAGTTCTGGTTACATAATGGGTGTTGTTAGATGCTGCATGTTGCTTATGGCAAATCCCTGCAAATCCCACACGATATTTCCCACGCATGACAACACGGCTAGAGTAGTGTTACTCTATCTGGCGGGAGAGTTGCAACGCTGTGGCGACTTTTTAACTTTGATGTTGGTATGTTGTACGCAACGTACCCTTCGAGACTATGAGGTTAGTACGTTGTAAGCATTCAAATTCAATCTTACTTCAGTGAATTAAAATTTTTTTGTAAAGGATAAAAGGTACATAAAGTGTACAAGATGAAATGAAAAAATGAAAGTAAAACTTAAAAATAAATAGTAAACTTGTGTAACGTTTCACAACGTCAATTCTTACAAACTAACTAAACAGCTGTAAAAACGTAGGTCAATCAAATAGGTTGCGGCATTACCGACCGATCCAAGCCAATAATCAATGCTTTGTTTACCTTTTGCTTTTGATAACTCAAAAGTATTTTGAGTTATCCTGGACAAAAACTAATCAGATAGAAAATCAAATTAGACTCTCCCCTTTATTTGAATAGTAATTTCAGAAGTTTTGACAGCATATTTCATTTTTTATTCGTGTTTAAAGTCTGCCGGCCGGCAATCCGCGAGAGGGTGTTAGTGTTTCTGTCGTCGGCTGTCAACTTACAACTTTAATTACTTTTTTCATATAAAAATACCTAATTAATCATAAAAACAATTGGGTAGCAACAACCAGAAAGTTCCAAAGTTAATTTCAAGACAAAAATCTGATTTTTACAAGCAATAAATAAAAAATGACTTTGGAATTTTCTGATTGGCTGAATGGAATCTGGTAGGAATTGAGGGTATAAAAGAAAATGGCAGCCGGTGATTGGCTCATTCGATCAAGGAAAGGGCTAGCGAGCACATCGGCTGCGCAAATCAGGATTCATGCGCTAAGACCCGCAATAGGGCTATATAACAAATTACGGGAGCTGCTGGAGCTCAGTTCTCATCAGGGTTAGAGTCTCGCGTGAATGGCGCTCGTGTCAACAACGTTTGAGGTTAGGTTCTCAACTACCAAAGCTCACTCGCGACTTTTTGCACCAATCCAGAGAGTTTCTTCTCCCGGGGAAGGCGTTTGGCGCACCCCGGTGCGAGACACACTAAGATTTTAGCTAGGGGAAGGCGTTTGGCGCGCCCCGATCAAATTCAAGATGCCACAAGCGAGCGGCGCGGGCAGCAATAAGCCCGCGAAAACAGCTGGTAGCGACAACCTTCTGCGTTCGAGGAAAACAGAAGTGAAGAAAGTGCCCCCGGCAAAACCGAACCCTCCGGCCTCTGACCGGCAAACCAGGCTGAAAGCCAAGGCTTCCACTAAAGCTGAACCGAACATTCCTGTTGCGAACAAATTTGATGTCCTGTCGGACAACGACGATGAAGAGGAAGAGACCGATGTCGATGAGACGGAACGAGAAACCAAGGTGAAGATTCCCCCTGTCGTAGTCAGAGCCAATCTTGTCGACCACAAAAATTTTGTGGAAGTAATGAAAGCTCGATGCAAGGCCATGCCCGAGCTAAAATACACCAAAGACCACGTTACTGTCTACACTAAACACCCTGAGGACTACAACGCACTCATCAACGCGTTGGACCAATCAAAATTCCAATACCACACCTACACACCTCCTTGGAATAAAAAGAAACAACTTGTCCTTAAAGGCCTACCCTCTATGACACCCGAGGACGTCTTGAAGGAACTAGGACAGAAGGAACTAGGAACTAATCAAGTGCGAAAAAGTCGCGATAATCAAGAAAAAAGATAGCCCCATGCCTGCGAGGCCGGTCTTCCTGGTCACGCTCGACCCGAGCACCAGCATCCCCGAGGCTCGACAAGTCAGAGCTGTTGCCTACATCCGAGTCCACTGGGAGAAGTACGTCAACAAAAAGGGCGTAACCCAGTGCCACAAATGCCAATTCTTTGGTCACGGTACCAATAACTGCAAGCTAACTCCACGCTGTGTGAAATGCGGCGAAGAACACCCCACTGCCGACTGCCTGAAGGACGCAAACGCTGACCCCAAATGCGCAAATGCAAAGGCCCTCATCCAGCAAATTACTCCAAGTGCCCCTCCCTGTTGAAGTACAAGTAATCCCTCCAGAGACGAAACCAAAAGAACAACGCACCACCACAGGCCTATCGACGAGACGACAAAGACCACCCGCCACTCAGAACCGCCGGCCAGAAAGGACCAACCTCATCTGCACCAGTTCCACCTGCGAACCTCAACCGAAACTATGCGCGAGCCGCGACTGCAAGCGAACACCCCACCGAGGGGATAGGTGAGTACTTAGACGTTGTCAGCCAGATTCAAAGACTGAAGCAACTCTGCGATCTTCCAAAGATCCTTAGCCAACTTGAACTGTTAAATGACAAACTTGCTTCTTGTAGCAACGATAACGAAAAACTTGCTGCTTTTATTAATGTGTTCAAATAATAAGCGCGACCTTAAAATAGCTCACTGGAATGCAAACGGCATCAGATTTAAAATTACCGAACTTAACCACTTTTTGATAAATCATGACATAGACATTATGTCTATTAATGAAACAAAAACTAATCCTAACGATCGCTTGTATACACCAGGTTACAACTCTGTGCGGACCGACCGACCTGGAAATGAGAGAGCTGGAGGAGTTATGCTATTAATTAAAAAACAGCTGAAATATGAACAAATTCCAATTTCAACTTCCACTTTCGAGTCAGTAGGTATTAGAGTCAATAACTATAACATCATTTCAACATATCTCAGGCCACAAAATAAAATTTGCAAAAACGAGTTAAACTCCTTGCTTAACTCTCACAGCTCTGTCATCCTCGTCGGGGACTTGAACTGTAAACACTCGTCCTGGGGTTGCCGGAGGGAAAACACAAACGGTAATATCCTATACCGTGAACTATCAAATAAAAATGTAAACCTTATTTTTCCCAACTCATTTACTTACCAACCCGCTCATAATCGAATTCCAAGTGTCATCGACTTAGCTATAGTAAAAAACATGAATGTAAACATCACTGTCGAACTCTTACATGAACTCAGTTCAGACCATTTTCCTTTAATTTTTAGGCTAGGGAAAATTACCGTCCCATATAATCCCCAAAACAAGCGTAACCAAAGAAAAACAAATTGGAATGCCTTCCGCAAAAACGTAGACGAAAATATTAACTGCAATCGTGTCACAACGCGAGAAAGTATAGACGCGGAGATTAAGTCGCTCACCGCAGTACTCACCAACGCATTCACGCAATCTACCCCTCTTGTTAAAGACCGCCCCCCGGATGAACTACCGAGCGAAATCGAATGCTTGATTAGACATAAAAACAGTCTTAGACGCAAATACCAACGTACGGGCGTATTGTTATATAAAAAGCTTTATTACAATTTTTCAAAGCTGATCAAAAGTAAAATCTCTGACTGGAAACAAAAAGGTTGGGACAAAAAACTAAGCTCATTAAAAATCAAAGATTGTTCTCTTTGGCAAATGTCACGCGCGTTGACAAAAAACAAAATCGGTAATAATCCCACCTTTTCAAATACAAAACCGACAGGCGATAACTGATTGTGAAAAAGCAAACTGTTTGGCGAAACACTTTGAGTCGATTCACCGAATAACTGCAGACAACGGTAGCGCTGAACACACCAACGAAATTGTGAATAAAGTAAAGGGTATTCTGAAAAAGCGAGTCCGACCTAAGTCGATTAAATTAACTTCACCTCGAGAAATTAAAAAACTTGCTTCCTGGTTTAGGAATAAAAAAGCCCCAGGGCTCGATAAAATTACAAATCAAATGATAAAAAACATGCCAAACAAAGCTCTAGTTAAACTAGCTTATATCTACAATGCCTGTCTCCAACTAGGCTATTTCCCCCAGGCCTGGAAAGAGGCAGTCGTGGTTGCAATTCCTAAACCAGGAAAAGACCCATCTAACCCATCAAACTTCCGTCCAATTAGTTTACTATCAGTATTGAGTAAGATCCTAGAACTACTTATCCTAGTTAGAATTAGAAAATCGAACATCCTGGACACCGGGCTGAAAGATCATCAATTTGGGTTCAGAGAGAAACGATGCACAGTTAGACAATTAGCGCGCGTAGTAAACGACGTCAAAATTCAATTCAATTTAAAACGCCACTCGGTGGCCATACTTTCAGACATTGAAAAGGCCTTCGACACGGTATGGCACGACGGACTGATTTATAAAATTGCCAACGAATTTGGCATGTGCCAATACTTAGTTAACATAATTGCTAGCTTTCTTGATAATCGTAAATTTGCAGTTAGAATGGGCGAAAGCCTGTCAGACAAACAGCCGGTTGCAGCCGGAGTCCCACAGGGCTCTATCCTCGGCCCAGTTTTATTTATTATGTTTATAAATGACATGCCGGGTTTCACCGGAAACTCCATCGCACAGTTTGCCGACGACACAGCTATTTTGTCTTCTTCCTGAAAAATCGAAACCGCTGTGAAGAGAGTCCAGGAGCACGCCAAGTTCCTTTACAGCTACTTTAACAAATGGAAATTGAAAATAAATCCAACAAAAACAGAATTTATTATTTTCTCGACAAAAAACATCAAACCTGAAAACTATAGTATAAACGTTTTCAACACTCAAGTCACTGCAACCGAGGCTGTGAAATACCTTGGCGTGCAACTGGACCGAAAACTTAACTTCTCGACGCATGTCCACTATGCCAGAGATAAAGCTCACAAAACAATGTGCGCACTTTTTCCGCTGCTCCTCAGCAAACACATTTCAAATAAAAACAAACTGACAATGTATAATGCGATCATCAAACCTATTATGATGTATGCGAGCCCCATCTGGGGCGATATTGTGGCGAAATCACACTTGCAAAAGCTGCAAATAATTCAAAACAAAAGCTTGCGCCTTGCAATGAATAAAAAACGACGAACAAGAATCGACACTCTCCACAGAGTTGCTTCAGTTTCTCCTATAAAAGAACACATGAAAAAACTGGCTGACAACTTCTATGCTACTCTTAAGCGAGAAGGAAATGTAACGATGCCAAATAGTACAAATGTACCTTTTGATATTAAGTATAAGCTCACCCACGTAAATGGATAAATTGTTGAGCACTTCATATTTTATGGTTGACAACGTAATCTTAAGGTTTTTTGTTGTAGAATTTTCCTTACTTTAAAACAACATATTGTAAACATTTTTGCGTTATTAATTTTAAGCTGAATTAGACCCAACAGTTAGAGGTTCAAATAAAAAGTTATTATGTAATAGGTAAAGACCAACTGTGATGAGTCAGGAACTATTATTTGTAAGAAACAAAACGAAATCAAAAATTACATGTACAAGTTATGTATAATATAAAAACAAAATAAAACAAATTTTAAAACTAAAACAGGAGCTCAGTTCTCTGGTGGAAACCGGAGTATTTTTGCTACATTATAATTTTCTAACATTTTTCTTTTGTAACACATTTAAACTGTAACCTATATTCAATTTACATTGTGAATACAATCACAATGTAATTTGAAATTTTCTGTTTTTGGTTATGTATTATATAATATAATACATCCACATTTAACAATTTGTTAAAAACAGTGAAATTGATTAATAATTTTGTTTTAGTAAGTTTTGATTTCAAAAATTCAAAATCATGTTCAGAGATAGAAACATTTAATAAAACTTTTATAGTTGATTTTTTTTGTTTCTTTTGATTACTTTTTCATCATGGTCTTGTCAGGTTAACAGATTTTATTTCTGTTAACCTGAAACGACACATATGTGTTAGGATTTCACAGATATCGGCGCAGAAACACTGCGCATTTTCCTTATGAATTTTTAAATTTCCTATAGGTTGTCGCAATGCACGTCAGTGATATTCAATCTTACTAATTATTATTTTATTTGAGTAGCCTTTGAATAATTATAAATTTATTATTTTCACATGAAAACATATAAATAACTTGACGTTACCACAGAAAGATATATGGATAACGAGACAAGATCCTGCTCATCCTTCCGAAATACACATTTAATTGAAAACTTTAGTAAGAAATGATATGAAATCATTGCTCACGAGACAAGTATTCCTTCAAAAATTATTATCTAAATACTTGAAAAATAACCTTAGAAAGGTATAAAAATAACGAGACAAGATCCTGCCCATCCACCTGAAATACGCAATTAATTTGAAACTTTAGTAACAAATAATATGAAATCATTGCTATCGAGACAAGTGTTTTTCCGAATTAATATATTTTTGTCACTTTAAAGAATTGTAAGTCAGATAAAATAAGAGTAATGAAAGATATGAAATCATTGTCTTCGAGACAAGTTTTTTGAACTCGCTATTGGGAATCTAAATTACTGATGCGACCCTAGCGGTCGTTGTATAAACTAAAAATATGGCGGCCGTCTAGGTGCAGGTAAACGCTGTGTTTATGTCTGTCATATGCCAACTCTGACTTTTACTTTGAATAAAAGTAACAAATTCATAACTACCTCAAGTTATCTCGTTGTAAGTGCCAGTGAAAAGTGAAAATGGAGTTTCCACGCGAGTCAAACAAGAAATCAAGAAGTCGAGGAGGTTGTAGTGTAATAAATTGTGGCTCGAAGAAAAAAACGAGCATCTTCGTCGTCAATGTAATCATTGTCCACTGATTGAATTAACAATGTTCCCGTTATCACGTGTGGTTCCATTGTCAAAGTACTCTTGAGGACCAACGCGTATAACTCAACTTTTTCTTCAGTTTTCACTGTTGCTCCACACATCACAATCATGCGCGAATTTATCACTCTCTGCCCTTCAATCATGTTCCGCGAAAACGGAGTGGCCTTCGTAAAACCACATATCGAATCTAATCGCACTGTCACAACCCGCTCCATGTTATTTTTAAGCTTAAAAAATGTTGTTTTTACATTGCCGGCATAGCCATCTTTTAAAAGCGCACCTAGAGGGACGCCATATTTGTTGTTGTACACTAGCGCCGCTCGGCCCGCGGTGGTAATTTAGTTCCCCAATATTCAAATAAAATTATGTTTCTCAAATAACTATTTTTTCGAGTTAAAAAACACCTTGGCGAGTCGGACCGTTCCGAATAAAACTTGAAACAGCAGTTGTATCGCTTAGCATGAGTGTTTCGATTTCCGACAGTTCAACATGAAAACGTATATTTCGGTATCTTTTGAATACACCTGTGACAAAATCTGAAGTAAGTAATCGGTAACCGGTGCATTTACATTATTTACTATACGTACTTACATCTCTGCGGCGATCATTGAGTAGAAGTAAAATGATTGAATGTGTATTAACTTTTGAATACAAATAAATATGCTAATATACTTCACGATATTTAACTGTAGGAAAATCTTAGGCAGACCTTTATTTTCTTTAAACCGAAAATCTTTTCAGAATTGAAATTCTTGAATTCTCGTACATTTAATATCAGATAACAAATCTTCCGTTTTTCTGTGGGATTTTTTCTGTTTGAAAAAATTAAATCACAGAAGTGGAGATCGATTCAACAAACTTTCGGCACAGTTGAAGTTTTATTCGGAACGGTCATCCGACTCGCCAAGGTGTTTTTTAACTCGAAAAAATAGTTATTTGAGAAACATAATTTTATTTGAATATAGCGAGTTCAAAAAACTTGTCTCGAAGACAATGATTTCATATCTTTCATTACTCTTATTTTATCTGACTTACAATTCTTTAAAGTGACAAAAATATATTAATTCGGAAAAACACTTGTCTCGATAGCAATGATTTCATATTATTTGTTACTAAAGTTTCAAATTAATTGCGTATTTCAGGTGAATGGGCAGGATCTTGTCTCGTTATTTTTATAGTTCTTACTTGAAAAAATTTTGAATAAATTTATAAATAAATTTTCGGATTTGGTTAAAAAATTGAAGATTTATAACAAAATAACATTTTAGAATGTATTATTGATAAAAAGTAATTTACATTAAACTATTTCCAATAAAAAATAGTCATTAAGTATGTGGCTCATTTCGATAGAAGAATTTATCGAAGCAGATGGAGCAGTGGACAACGACGCGGACTGATACCCTCAAGGGCCTGGGAGCGATTCTCGTGCTAGAGTAAAATTATTTTACACTGTTCATGTATCGTCAATATATTGTCGATATATTGTCAAAAGATTGTCCATATATGGACAATATATTGTTAGTATATGGTCAATATATTACTAATGTATGGTTGATAGATTGTCAATATGCGGTTTGTATTGTATGGTCAATAGATCGTCAATATATTGTCAATATATGATCTTTTTTACAAGGGCAATTTGACCTTTTTGATGTTTTATGCGCCACTTTAAATGTATCATTTGCACCAATATATACAGCTTTTTTATACGTCATTTGCGCCAAAATTTTTGATCTTTTGCGCCAAACAAGCATCAGTGGCGCAAAAGATGTGATGTTTTTCAAAATGCTCTTCGCAATTAAGTCTATGCAAAACGAAGTCTACACAGACCAAGTTCTGTGTACTCACCGCCAAAAGCAGTACTTTTTTGGCGCAAAAGCAGTTTCTGATGAAAGCGTACATTTTACTGGCGTAAATGATACAAAAAAAAGCGTGGACACAGGGGTAATTGGCGCAAGTGATTTTCAGCCGCTTTATGGTTCGAAACATGGTGAGTTTCACCTTTTGTAACACAAAATACTAACGAATAATAAATTTAAAAATTATTTATTAGCACATCTACTTTTCCTAGGGTTCCAAAGTACACTTCTATAGTTTTTTGAATAAAATTATTTTTATATATCCGTTTGAGTATTTTTAATCTTTCATACATATTCCATAAACGACCTTTTCGCAAATATATAAATATAATGATAATTTGTACAAGTCAATCTCTTATTATCCCTGTTTGTAATAATTTTGAATATTCTAAGAATACCTGAAACTTAGATCCATTTGTTGCAATGGTTCGCAGTAAAATAATTAAATAATTATCATCTTTAATTTTGAATGAGATCATTAATTTAAGCATCAACAAACAAGTATAAGAAATACTTTTTTTGACATTATGCAATTGGACATAATCAAATACAGCATTACAAATATCAAAAAGCATGTGTTATTTCAATACTATTTGATATTTTTATATCGTAATTATAGTTTTTTTTAATACCTCTGTTAATTTTTATGCATATTTAATATTGTGTAAATAAAGGCCCTTTGCTCGTACTTTAAAAGTACGATTATTTATTAGACAGCACTCTAGCAAGTATATATGTATATGTATAAATTTGTAAAGTTCGATTTGATACGATTCACTTTGTTGATATCGAACTTTAATATAATACATTGTAAAAAGTTCGGAAGAGTCAAGTACAACCAATGTAAAAACAACCCAAAATAAAAACAAAGTAAAAACAAAATAAGAATCCTTTTTAATTTGAGATTTTTTTGCAAAAAAATAAGATTGTAAAAACGACCAATGTAATCATTTTAGAAAATGGCCGCCGTTGCCAACGCAACAAATATTTGGAACCGAGTGATTAATTTAATTAGTTAGGTTAAAATATTTCTTGTACTTGACCCTCCCAAATGTTCAGATTGATGCAGTGCAGCTCAGTTTTCATATTTCACCTGATTTTAATACACGCATTATTCATAATTATTTGTACATCAATTGAGCCTTTTTATGTCAAATCAAAGATCAGTTATTAAAATACATAGAAAATGTTTTTTGAATCTCATGATACTGTTTTATTCACGAATTTTGACAACTTCTTTTCATCTTCGCTTATTAATAATTTAAACTGGAGGCTCAATGCAAATCCAAGGGCAACCGTTTGCAACGAGGTTTGCAAGAAGCCAGCAAATAATTCCTCACTCAATACGAAAACCCATTGGCATCCCTGCGGACTGCCAACTACTTTTTCTTCTTTTGTATAAGGAAAAAATAGCGTACTCAATTTGGGGAAAACCAGTTTTCTCCACGTTAAGTAATCTACTATGTAACTATATTTCGAGTCTAATTCTTTGAATAATGCTTTTTCTTTGCAATACTTTAAAAATATTGTGTTGGTAAATTATTGTTTTTTTTTGTCTTGCCTTACTGATCAAATATATTTTATACAAATAAATACTTTTTACAAATTGAAAAATATGGAATGCGTTCATCATATCAAATTACGTACGCAAAATACAATCTTAGTACCTTGTATACAAATATATTTTTCATGCGCTTCATCCAATTGAAAATTTTGTCTTGTACGGTGTGACGTTTTATTTATTTTATCTTCTTTTGACAAACAGAACCTTTTTATATATGAAGGAAGCACGTGCGAAATTTACTAGTCAACTGCTTTTCTATCGAACAAGATTAAAATTTCGGAATGCCATCGACTAACACGAATAAAAAACAAAAGGGAATGCGTACAAAAATGAATTTTTGCTTCAATCCCAGGATTGACTTAAAAAAGTAAAAGATTAGTTGGACATTAATACTGACAGTTTGCAAATACAGGCTCCAGTTTCTCGTTGTGGAATTTTGTTGAAATCACGACCATGGTCCCGTCGTATATTCTGTACAATTATTCATCACCCCGATTAGGCTAAAATATATAAACTTGTTCTATTAATCCTTAACAATATGTCGTTAACCAATTTATTATCGATTCGTATCATAAACTGACTGACACTTTGCCAATGACGTTCCATATGATTGATTAGAATTTCATTGCACCTCTCTGCTTTCAGTATACAATAAATTAATCAATAAATAATAATATACCGTTGCAATTTGCAATTCAAATAACAAAAGATGTTCAACACTTTAAGCATACTTATCACATGCCATGTTAACAGAAATCCTGATAACAATTTTTTAATTAAAAGTTAATGTAGTAAATAATAAATAAATAATAATAGTAAATCAACAATGATATAGAACATCATTATTGAGGGTGGCTTTATAACGCAGTGCTTTCAAGTGGCGAGATTGACCTCGTATTTTTGTTCGAGATTTGGCATTCTTGGGATGCACAGCACAGATCGACAATGTCCTTCGTGTCCCTGAGCTTGGCAAAATCGAGGTCAGAAAAGAAGTCGCTCTTCATCGTACCGACAGCGCTATCAGAGCTGAAACTTTCCTGCCTGCTCAAATCTTCCTTGACAGAATTCTCAATCATATCAAACCGCCCACCCAAGGTGAACTTGAAATCCTCAGACTTGTCCTCGTTGCAGACAATGCAACATCGAGCATTGGCTAGACTCTTACACCTGCACTCAACCTTCTTTTCCTTCTGTGGATAGTCCTCATCCGAGTGGTAACTATCATGTTCAATGTGATCAATCTCATCAAACGAATTGTCGGTTCGCTTCCTTTGGCCTTTCTTTTTTTTCGTGTCCCGCTTTTCCCTAACCTCGGGCTTATCCACTGTGTCACCGGACTTCCCCGACGTATAATAGAATGCACTTTTCGAAGTCTCCTTCGTCGGCGAGATCTTTGTCCTGCGCAAACACGATCCATTCTTTAGTCGTGCATCCTTTTCCAAGTTTATTGACTTATTGAACTGCTGCCAGTAGGAACTCAACTTCGAAGGCGCCGCCTCTTGCTTCTCGTTGTTGCTCGTAATCAGTGTTTCCGTCGACACGACGCAGTCGTGCTCCCTCTCGAGAGTACTGTCTTCACAGCCTCGCTTCTTGTCCACCTGGCCTTCTTTGATAGGACGAAGCTGCGGAGTAGGAGCGTCCGGGGTGGTAGACTCGCTCGAACACGGACTGGGTCCCTTGTAATTCCTGATGTCAGAGTCCAGGTCAAAGGGCAAAGATGCACCTAAAGACAAGTGCATTGCTAAACCCTCCAACCACACTTCAATCTGCTCGAATGGAGGACGTTTGTCCGGATTAAGATCACAGCACAAAAACGCTATCATATAAAACGCCTCAGGACAATTGGTGCAGAACTTTTCCTTGAAGACGGTTTTGTTGAGGCCGAAGTCGGACGACCGTGGCAAGTAGTCAGGGTCGGCCTGGACGCGACCGATGATTTCACAAACGACAATTCCGAAACTGAAGATGTCAACTTTCTCGTCGTACTTGTTGCCCTTCATCATCTCAGGTGCCATCCAGTACGGATTGCCGACAACGGTGTAGCGTTTCTTGCGCTCTTTTTTCGAAGCTCGAACTTCGCCACTGTTGCGTCGGTTGTACTTACGCTGATCCAGCGAGCCGTTGCCGTTCTCAATAATACGAGCAAGGCCAAAATCGGCCACAACAACACTCTTGTCCTCACGAACCAGACAGTTGTGCGAATTCAAGTCGCGGTGGATGATGTTCATGGAATGCAAATAAGTCATCCCTGCGGCAATATCTTTTGCAAAACACGTTCGCTGCTCCCATGCGAGTGGCTCGTTTGTGTCGTGTAACAGTGCGCGTAGTGTCCCTCCTGATATGTATTCGGTTACCAGGTGGAGCTTCTTTTCTTTGTATAACACTCCGATAAATCGGAGAACGTTATTGTGGTGTAATGATCGCAACACTGCTACCTATAAAATTAAATGGATTTGATCAGTTTCGATTGATCAAATCGAAATCGGGATTCGTCAATTTCCCATCTGACAAAAGTTGACAAACAATTCTAGCTTTTTTACCTCGCTTCATACCTTATTGTACATAAGTTTTACTTTGTGAAGAACTTACTTCTTTTAAAAAGTTCTTTTGTGCCTCCTCGTCAACCCTGTACAATTCCTTTAGTACCATAACTTCGTTTGTATCTCTATGAGTAACCTTATAGACTTGACCGAAAAAACCTTTTCCAAGCAGTTCCCCTTTGACGAGGTCGCTTGCTCGGAAAATTCGTTGACTCTTTGGTTCAACTCGAAAGGATCTTGTACGACTTAGATCGCAAGTTGGTGTTGTCGATGAGACTCTGCAATGAATTACAATTATAAAACATATCGTAAAATTGTGAAATAACCGAATTATCAAAACAAATTTTCTTATTTTATTTTCAAATGAGTAATATAACAAGCTACTCCGAGAAAATATAAAATATACCAATTATAACACTTTTACAAATAAAAAAAAAATTAAAAACTTTCATACTCATCAAGAAGTCGTGACATTGAACTACTCCGTTCCTTGTGCGATGGGTCCTTAGTTCTTCTCAATTGACGGCTCCTTGTTCCACTAGAACTACCAACGTCTCGTCTCCTAAATAAACGTTCTTTACCATCAAAACTTTGTTTTGGACTCAAACTATGAGTTATAACTGCTGGCGGCGTGTAAGAAAATGCTGAACGGCGGGATAGAGAGTCTGGATCATGCTCAATTGTCAACTAAAAAATCATGTATTAATCAAACATCAATCTTAGTCATATTTAAAGTTTCAAATTTGATTTTAATTTATTTACATACCTGTAGAACTGTGTCTGAGTATCTCAAAAGATTTTCTATGTTTTCAACTTGCTGATCCTTCACAGGTGTTCCGTTAACTTCTAATATTCGGTCTCCAATGTGTAATGACATCAAATCCGTAGACATATTCAGTCTGCAAAAGAACGTTACTTTTTGAAATCACATTCATAAAAACAAACACCAAAACAGGAGATATTTCAAATGCTGCAAATAAAGACTGTGCGGTGCACTCTATTTGACATTGCATGCAACAAATTAGGTTGCTCTTTTGTTTTGTTTTAACACTAGAAAACCTGGAGTTTTCACATACCTAGAAGCTCGGACCGCACGAATTTCGTGCGTTACTGTTTTTTGAGAGCTAAATTTGTTTTTATCGTTATTTAACTGCTTATTATTATCATTGGGGACGTGTAAATTGTTTTATTTAACAACAGATCGTAAATGTATTGTTATTTACATATATTTATTAGAATTTTCGTTAAAAAAACATGCTCAGACAAAAAATCAGAATTTGTTCATAGAATCCAATATAATGTAATAAAACATAATTTATATTTTTTTATCAAAAAACAGACAAAAACAGTATTTTTACTCTTTTGTTCAAACTTGTCGGTGCAGCATGTTTACAAAACAACTTCTCTGAATGAAGCGCCAACGGAAAAATTGTTTTACAAATACCATCTGATCGAAAGCGCCATTTTTGCGATAATTTTGAATATTCGATTACAGATTATTAGTAATTTTTAGTTATACTTGATTAATTTTATTCGAAAAACAGGAGTCGACTATCAAAACTTCTTTGAAACTTCTGTTTTTTGGTCCTTATTTGTTGAAAAAATTGTAACAAATTGACTTTGAACAATAATAAATATGTTAATTAAATGTTAATCATTTTTCTTTATTGAGATATTATTCATATACGACATAAATAACATCTTATTGTTTATTCAAAAGTGAAGATAATCAATTCCATCGTCACAGCGCACGAAATTCGTGCGTCCGGGCTTCTAGGTAGATAGTGCTTTTTTTCATAACCATCTTAAATTAATAAAAAAAATCTTGAAAGTCACGAGAGAAATTTACTTTATCTCAAATGTAGCAAAAGTAGTGGTGGAATGAAAATCGAAACGCACAGATTTTGCGCGGTCCGAGCTTCTAGTGTTAAAATAGATTCAAAAATTTGATTATCTTTGACTCTAAGCTGGTGATAGTCATTATTTCAACATTCATTAATTAAATTCAAAATTGCTCAAACGTAAAGTCTATGTCGTGCAGAGTTCCTCAAAAAAGTGGTTGGAAAATAGTGTCGTAGTCCATGCCTATATTTTGTGCAAGATTAACGTTTTCATTAAAGCAATCTAAATTATAAAAAAACCTAAATTGACGCTATAAAATTTACTCTATTATTCAATCTACAATACGATAAGAAAATCTTTCAAAAGCCTTGAGATATTTTGGATTACGTATGACAAATTCAAATACAAATTTCGCAAACAGTTTTAATTTAACCATTGTTTTTTTAACAAGCTATACTGGAAAGAGTTTTACAGAATGTTCTATAAATATACTTCAAGCTAGTTTAAAAGGATGAGGATGTGCCGCCTCCGATCAAAATTGACTAAAAAGAATGCATATAGTTCAAGGATGTTACATCATCTAAAGTAAAAAAAATAAATACAAATAAACGATCCAAGAAATAATATTTTTGGATGAAATACAGCATACCCCGAAAGAAACATTGCGAAGAGTCAAAAAAAGAAGTACAAAACTTTGATGTTTTTGTACCTATGATTAGAGAAGTGGCAGCATAGTTTAAACAGTACCTCCATCATAGAGGCCACCAGCTTATAGATCTTTGCCCGGACATTTCTTATTAACCTGCATTTTCAGTTCCAAGTCAATTAATTGTTTATTTGCATAGTCATTGAAATTTCTTACACGAAAAAATCTAATGTTCTTTATGAATTACATTCTTACTCTGATATTCGAAGTAGTGCGCCACCGTAGTTTCGCGAAGGCGTCGTCGCATCGAGGGTAAGTCTGATTCCTCTGTGCTTTTCAGGAACACTTGTGTTGGGCGGAATTTCCACGAGCCTTATGCTGTGCGGCTTGCGTACGAACGGACAGTTTGGTGTTTTGAGAGATTGCGTTTGGTCTTTGTAGCAAATGCCACAGTACAGTTTGGACCTTTCAACCAACGCGTAACTTTCGCCATCGCCTATAAACGAACTACAAAAGTTGCACGCAAAACATTCTGGATGAAATTTGTGATCGCCAGCCAACATGACTGGCCCCGTGATAACATGGCCACAGCCCTGACACGCTTCCCCGTACGCTGACCAGTAATCGTCTTTGCAAAACAGTAGACCATCTTTTTCGAAGTACCAGGACGATAGTGATGCATCACAAGCTGAACATCTAAAAGAAAACCGCAATCGTTTTGACATTTCGCTCACTCCAAATTTATTAATGTTATCTAAATTTTTTTGTATACAATTTTTCATTTATATGGGAGAATCCCAAACAAGCACTGTAAAAATAAACATTATCAAAAACGACAAATTCGAACGAGCAGTTTAAATTTAAACATTGTTAATTTCAAACATAGCGTGAAAAACGGACATTAGCTATGACGATCACGGTAAAAACAAACAACAAAAAGATGATCAGGTCAAAAAGTAGCGCTGTAAAATTAAAAACAATCAAAAACAACAAATCATGACAAGCAGTGTAAAATCAAAATTTTGTAAATTCAAACATAGCGTGAAAAACAGACATAAAATATGATAATCACTGAAAAGATAAACAATGATAAAAAATTGGAGTAATTTTATTTGATTATAAAAATAAAAAATATATAAATCCTTACGTGTAATAATACGCACTGTAAGAATAAACAAAGATGGCGGCTGATGACAACTTAAATGAGCAAAAATAAAAACGTTTTCCCAATGTCAGAACAGCGATTTTTATCATTTTAAGTTGGCAATAGCCGCCATCTTCGTTTATTATCACAGTGTGTATTATTACACGTAAGGATTTAAATTTTTTTATTTTCATAATTAAATAAAATTACTTCTATTTTTATATCATTGTTTATCTTTTCAGTGATTATCATATTTTATGTCTGTTTTTCGCGCTATGTTTGAATTTACAAAATTTTGATTTTACACTGCTTGTCATGATTTGTTGTTTTTGATTGTTTTTAATTTTACAGCGCTACTTTTTGACCTGATCATCTTTTTGTTGTTTGTTTTTACCGTGATCGTCATAGCTGCTGTCCGTTTTTCACGCTATGTTTGAAATTAACAATGTTTAAATTTAAACTGCTTGTTCGAATTTGTCGTTTTTGATAATGTTTATTTTTACAGTGCTTGTTTGGGATTCTCCCATTTATATTTTCATTATGAATCTAATTGTTTTGTTTTGTTTGCCTCATAAGTTTATCATTGATGTACGAAAGTAATAGTTAATTTAAAGATAATCTTTTCAACTTCAAAGAAAATAATGAAAAAGCTAAAAGTATTATATTAATTTTGTAACATTCCTCTCAGTATAATGCATTATTTCTGATTATTTTAAATTTATGGTAATGTATAATAATGAATACGAAATATCACTTGAACTTCACTACTTAAAATTTAACTTTCTAAAAGTAAGTTTTTAAATATGATGTCTCTGTTTTTAATCGTAGACAATGTTAAAACGTGCGCATAAATTGAAAATTATAATACTGCAAAAATGATAAATGTATTAGATACGAAACAACTTTGGTTTGGTTTAATTGCTCACCGAAAACAGTCTATGTGCCACTCGTGGTTCAAAGCTTGAATGAATTCATCTTCCTCGATTCCATTAAGACATCCTGCACAAATAAGTTGTCCTGCAACATCACGTCCCTCAGGATCTAAAATAGAAATACAACTCCTAGCAAATAAAATAAACAAAAGAAATTTGCACTTTCTTGTTTGCCTTATTTTTTTTTTTTTTTTTTTTGCAAATTGTCATGACTGACAACAAAAGTTTCGATCAAAACAACAAAACAAGCGACAGAGATACGAGAAAAGAATAATTGGCGTGGAATGACGTCACGAAGTTGTGACAAGTAGGTGCAATAAAATGACACGTATCTGTCCGCAGGGACAGCGTCCCTTTTATTTACCAAAACAAGCGAGTGACCAGAATGATTAGCAATGGATGAATCAAAAAAGTGCAAAAATAGGTCAAATAAATAGACAAAAATGAAAATACTAAACGTTGTGATTGATACGAGGAGTTGGATTCCAGCGGGTGTAGAGCATTGAAAATGAAAGGATCGGACGCCCACACGGGCGCGAAGCAAACGCTCGCATCGCGACAATTTCAATATCACGAGCAATTCGCGACACTGGTCACAAGATCTGACGCCAGCTACCGTTTTATACGTACCATTTAAACAAACTTCTTCCATCGTGACACATTCGTGTAAATTCGCTTGATCGTCGTGTACGTTTACTGTCAAACCCCAGATCCTAGATAAAAGGCCTGCAATTTTGTTCAGTTCGTGCGCCGCTCGCTTCTCACTGTTTGACAGTAACAGTTTGCGCAGGGCCGTACTAACTTTGACGTAGCCACTGTGCAAAATTTGATTTCAAATTTGACATGTAAAATAAAAGACAATTTAATACCGAATATAAAATGTATTTCGCAAATTTTGTACATTTGTTATTGTTACAAGAATTTTGCAATTTGTCACCATTTGTCATTAATCAGGGTGTTTAGCGAGGTTCAAAAAGAAGTTATACAAATTGTAATTGAAATGTACGTACTGTCAAACAATCGATGATTAAAAATGAAGTTTTTTTATGTTTTGGTTAACGATATATTTTTATTTAGAAAATATGTATTCATTTGATTTTTAGTCACCGGAACTTGAAGTTTAGTTCACTCACATGAAATTTTTTTGGGAATTTTAATCTAAGGACATAAAGGTTTAGTTTAAGCTAATATAATTGAATCCACATTTTTTGATATTTCACCATTTCAGCTATAGAGATGACGTATCAAACAAAAAAAAAAGAAAAAAACTTAAAATTATTGCAACAGTCTCTATGATTGTTCATCTGACAAATAATAATTAATTCAACTTAATTCAACACAAGATATTAAATAATTTCAGCTTTTCTGCTATTTAAACTTTTCTTAATTAAAGCCCAATCAGCTAGGATGTCTGCGTCATTTAACATGTAAACGATGTAAGGCCCAGAAATGACTTGTGCTCTTCGTTTTTCAGTGTGACTCTTTTTTCTCTTGCCGGTAGAATTGAACCACAGATCCGAATGGATGTCGGCACTGTTTCTGTCTTCCTCTAATCTTCGAATTTTCTCTTGAAGTTCGTTGTGTATACTATCATAGATCAACTCTTTTTCGCTCTCGAAATTTTGCAAAGCTGCCTGCTCCTCGGCTAAGTATTTGTTTTGAATATTTGTGATTCGGAACTGTTTTAAAATGCCCGCTACTTCGATTTTGGTTTTCATGTTCTCTCGCAATCTTTCGAGCGGGACCAAGTATTCCTCTGATTTTCCTATTCTAACTTCGCCAAGTTTCGTGTCAACTTGAGTTATTCTTTCTCTATACAATCTGAAAACGGAAAATGAAAGTTAAATTAATGAACCAATTGAGATATAATTTTTTTATTGACGATTCTATAAGAATATTTGTGTGAAAAGAGTACATACTGATCCTTTAATAATGAGAATTGGCGTTCCAAGTCAACTAAATTTTCTATGCACTCGTTTCTTCTTCTTTCGCATTCGTCTTCATCCATCTCAGAGGAATCATCGCTATCGCTGTGTTCGACGCTGCTGTCACAGGATGCTGAACTTTGGTTGCTGTCGTTGCTATCGTGAGACATTTCTTCGGCTTCGTTTTCTGACTCTTCTTTAACACCAGGCATCTTAAAAAAAATTACTTACAAACAAACTCATTCTCAATTCGATTTTTTTGTCTTTAACAAGTCTGTTTAATTTTTGTGCTTGTTACTTAACAATGTATAGCCTCGAACAATAAACATATCTGGCTTTATTAACAATTTTTTATTTTAACTGCAATCATTTCACACTACCTTAGAATCGTTTTCATCATTTTTCAAATTTTCAGAACGCGTAAAATACATTGCAACAATGCACTACAGGGATTTTTTGGTGAAGGGTGAATTGTTATTACTTTTGCAAATAACTTATGAGCGAAGTTTCATGTTTGCAACATAACCTCACTTACTTGTTGATTAGCTAAGCGCTCAATGAAAGGCGACTTTATTGGAAGCAGTTTGTTAGAGCTTCCACCAGACGGATACACTCAGCATGTAAATAAGCCAATAAAGTTTATACTAATTTTAACACTCTTCAATCAATGCCGATAACAAGTAAACATTAAGCATAGAATACAGCTTCTTGATCACCATATATGTTGATGTGTGAACTGAAGTTAACTTTCGACGATTCGACGTGTCGTCAAGCCGCACACGGCTGCACACGGCACACAGATACGTCACTGCTATTTCAAGCTGTCTCACTTCAACTAAGTAGGTTAAGTAGAAAGAACAACAGTGTGTTCCGATATGGTGTTTCGCGTTCAAAAAGTTCTTGGCGGTAATGTAAGATAGAAAGAGAAGGAATTTATAAGATACATGGTCTGAATCAAGGCTGTCCTTGGGTAAGTTTTTGGTCTCGTAAAATTCTGACTGTCAGATTCTGACAGTGGTGCTCAATGGTCGTGGCGCGACTTTTGAATGAACAGTTAAAACTGTTGTAAGATTGTGTTAAAAAATTTGTTCTGATCAACAAGCAAATACAAAAACAATAACAAAGAGCACAAAACCGTTCGATTTTTAAAAAACTTTTTCCGACTAACAAACAAATGCAAAAAACAATAACAAAATTGATCAATCTGTGCTCTTTGTCATTGTTTCTTGCATTTGTTTGTTAGTCGGAAAAAGTTTTCAACAAAATTGATTAATTTTGTGCTCTTTGTCATTGTTTTCGTATTTGTTTGTTGATCAGAACAAATTTTTTGACACAATTTTACAACAGTTTTAACTGTTCATTTAAAATTCGCGCCATGACCATCGCGAGCACCACTGTCAGAATCTGACAGTCAGAATTTTCTCTGAGGCCAACAAAAACGTACCTCTTGGTCTAAACCAAGGACTTTGGCTCAGACCAACGAGTACGTTTTGGTCTAAACCCATATGTCTGAACCCATATCTGAACACCAGTCTCAACCAATATTGTCCTTGGTCTGAACCCATATGGTGGCTCATTCCCAGAGGTGTGCAGTAGACTGGCCCCAAATGTATACGCGCGCGCGTCGTTTGAATACTTTCTCTCGGCCAGCGCTGCATGTCTGACGTATAAAATGGGAGAATCCCAAACAAGCACTGTAAAAATAAACATTATCAAAAACGACAAATTCGAACGAGCAGTTTAAATTTAAACATTGTTAATTTCAAACATAGCGTGAAAAACGGACAGCAGCTATGACGATCACGGTAAAAACAAACAACAAAAAGATGATCAGAGGTCAAAAAGTAGCGCTGTAAAATTAAAAACAATCAAAAACAACAAATCATGACAAGCAGTGTAAAATCAAAATTTTGTAAATTCAAACATAGCGTGAAAAACAGACATAAAATATGATAATCGCTGAAAAGATAAACAATGATTAAATATTGGAGTAATTTTATTTGATTATAAAAATAAAAAAAATATAACTCACTACTTTGTAATAATACACACTGTGATAATAAACGAAGATGGCGGCTATTGCCAACTTAAAATGATAAAAATCGCTGTTCTGACATTGGGAAAACGTTTTTATTTTTGCTCATTTAAGTTGTCATCAGCCGCCATCTTTGTTTATTCTTACAGTGCGTATTATTACACGTAAGGATTTATATATTTTTTATTTTTATAATTAAATAAAATTACTCCAATTTTTTATCATTGTTTATCTTTTCAGTGATTATCATATTTTATGTCTGTTTTTCACGCTATGTTTGAATTTACAAAATTTTGATTTTACACTGCTTGTCATGATTTGTTGTTTTTGATTGTTTTTAATTTTACAGCGCTACTTTTTGACCTGATCATCTTTTTGTTGTTTGTTTTTACCGTGATCGTCATAGCTAATGTCCGTTTTTCACGCTATGTTTGAAATTAACAATGTTCAAATTTAAACTGCTCGTTCGAATTTGTCGTTTTTGATAATGTTTATTTTTACAGTGCTTGTTTGGGATTCTCCCGATTAATTTGTTTGTTTTAATTGTTTAGTTTGTTTTTTGTAAGTTAAAGAACCCAAAAACAATAATTGTGCAGGGTTCGGTGAATGTTTCCCGAAACCAAAAAAACTGCTGATATAAAAGAATAGCGATTCGATAGAAAAAATATATTTTACACAGAATATTTTTTCAATAGCTTAGCCTAGATTCAATAAATACGAAAATCTTAGTTACGAATATTTGGTTATTAATTGTTTTATTTTTTAAACAACACGTCTAATGAGAAAACAAAAACAATCGTCGGCCTAATCTCTTAGATTTCAAAATTCTTCACCGGCCCTAGTAAACCATTAAAATAGGGCTCAGATAAGGTGCTAATCAGGTTGTTTGATGTCAATTACACTGATTGTGAATCTATTCAAAAATTATTCCTTGCATCAATTACATGCCACAGGATCATTCCTGTAAATATTTGAGTGGAGTTGCGTGACGGATTGGTAAATTTTTATATTTTTTGTTCATTAAATAATTTTTATTTAATCCCACTTGTTTTAAATTTTTTTTGTGACCATACAAGAAATTTGACTATCGTGCGCAGAAATTTTTTACTTTTCACCCTAGGATTAGAAGTGAGGGCAAGTAGGCTCTGTTTACATAGGTTATTGCACTCGGCTTCGCCTGGTGTAACTGAATTATCGATGAGGCAAAATTATTAATACAATTCTAAATAGACTATGTCTTTATTTTTGTAACGTAATTTGTAGAAAACAAATATAAATTAAGATTAATAGTTATAAATTTATCGCGCAATCTCATAATATAAGAGACCTTGTTGAGACATTTTGCAGCAAAACAACATCAAGTTCGTCGATGACTGGAACAACCGAGTCTGCAGAGGATGTGTTGATGGAAAGATGCAACGAGTTTCACATCCGAGGAATGAAAAAGTAGCTTCGCAACCATTGGATTTAGTTCATGTAGATCTTGGAGAGATGAACGAGAAGTCGATGGCAGGAGCAAAGTATTTTTTGTTGTTCAAGGACGAATATTCACATTTCCGAACTCTCTTTTATCAAGTCAAAGGACCAAGCAGCAGAAAAGTTGAAGTTATTTCTGAAGGAAGTTGAGAATCAGTTTGGAAGGCAAGTGAAAGTTTTGAAATCAGACCATGGCAAAGAGATTGAAAATGCTACATCTTGCAAACTTCTGGAGGAGTTGGGAATCAGGCACACGTTCTCAAATGTTCACACTCCAGAACAAAACGGTAGGATTGAAAGACAAATGAGAACAATTAAGGAATCTGCAAGATCAGCTTTGCATGCCAGGAATTGAGAGGAGACCACCAAACTGGAACAAGTTCAGTCGTTGGAAAAAGCCCAGCAGACTTATGGTATGGTCGTCGCATCGACATCAACAAACTCAAGATTTTCGGATGTGATTGTTATGTTCTAATAACAAGTCAAACGAAGAAGAAGTTAGACAGGAAATCAAAGAAGGGAATCTTCGTTGGATATGATCTTCAGTCAGCAAGTTACAGAGTTTACATTCCAGGCAGCAGAGAAGTTATTTGTTCAGAGAATGTCATCTTCGATGAGGGTGAAACGAGGAGTCAGTCAGGAGGAAAGCTAGTGATGTCAGTACAAGAGCCAGAACCAAGCCCGAATAAAGATGAAGAGATGAATGAAGAGAAAGATGAAACTCAATCGACAGGAGATAAGTCTGGGGAAGATTTTGAAGAAGAATTGACTGAAGATGAAATTGAAGAAGTGCCACAAAAAGAAAATGAGAATGTGCAAAGTCAGCGAAGAGAAGGACTGCGAGATCGTAGTAAAATACTATTGCCTGGAAGACTGAAAGACTACGTGCTCGACAAATTGTATGCAGTCAGAAAAGCCAACTTAGCATTGATAGGAGAAGTAGAAGATATACCAATCTCTGAAGCTCTGAAGGATAAAGGATGGAAGCGTGCCATGCAAGAGGAGTTTGATTCTTTGACAAAGATGCAAACATGGAGACTTGTGAAATGCCCGGCAAATGTGAGACCTTTGACCTGCAGATGGGTGCTACGTGAAAAAGCCGATGGAAGATTGAAAGCTCGTCTGGTAGCCAGAGGTTTTGAACAAGAAGAAGGAGTCAATTACACCGATACATTCAGTCCAGTCGCTCGTCATGCTTCAATTCGGTTGATGCTGAGTCATGCAGCCACCGAAAAGATGAAACTTGTAGCTTTTGATGTCAAGACAGCTTTCCTGCATGGAAAACTAGAGGAGTTAGTCTACATGCGGGAACCAGAAGGATTTGATGATGGTACTGATAAAGTCTGCAAACTTGATAAGAGTTTGTATAGATTGAAACAAGCACCGAGAAATTGGCACGATACAGTATCAACATTCTTGGAGAAAGAACTTGGACTAACTTGTTGTAATGATGATCCCTGTCTGTACTAAAACGAGGACAAGTCAATTATAATGAACTTATTTGTGGATGACGGACTCATTACAAGTCTTGATGAGACTAAAAATCTATCGGATATTGGACATCATAAACAAGAAGTTTGAAATCACTTACAGCAAAAAGGTTCAGAAGAAATTTGCATATCTCGGAATGGAAATAGAAGTCAGAGAAGATGGTATTTTTGTCGGTCAGTCAAAATACACTAACAAGATCATCAAACGATTCAAGTCAGACAGTTGTAATCCATGCTCCACGCCCATGGAAAAAGGAATGTAACTGAGGAAGAGGACAAACTGAATGATCAGCCAATATCTCCAAACATCCCGTACAGAGAAGCAATTGGAACTCTGCTTTACTTAGCCACCATATCTCGACCTGACATCTGCTTTGCTGTTAATTTTCTGAGTCGCTTCAGCGGAAAGGCAAACATGAGTCACTGAAAAATGGTGAGAAGAATTTTCAAGTACTTGAAAGGAACACCAAACTATGGCATTTTCTTCGACGGAGGAACTGAACTGATCGCTTATTCGGACTCTGACTGCGGTGGAGATCCTGAGACGAAACACTCAACAACTGGAGTACTTGTGATGAGAGGAGGTCCAATAGTTTGGTATACACAGAAGCAAAGATTAGCGGCAACGTCTACAGCCGAGGCGGAGTATCGCGCTGCGGTTGCAGCAATCGACGACGTGTGTTGGGTCAAGAGAATCGGACTCGAATTGGAAATTTTAAAGAAAGATGAACCTGTGAAATTGATGATCGACAACCAAGCTGCAATTCAAATGATGTCAAATGCTCATGAAGGTAAAACTATGAAAGGAAAGAAACATATAGAAATTCCTAGAAGGTTTATACAAGAGCATGTCAACAAGACAGTTGCACTCGAACATGTTGAAAGTGCCAACAAGCTTGCTGAAAAATCCACAAAACCTTCACCTTAAAAATCTTTTAAAAGTTAACGTTGTATAATAATTAAGGAGGAGTGTTGTAAGTAATTATTTTCTTTAACCTCACTTTTAGAAATGTCAAAAGTAATAAAGAGAAAGTAGATTGGCAATTTTTGTAACTATGTATAGTAAATCTTTTTTAGTAACATTTTGTATTTAGAAGTTGAAAGATAGATAGATAGATAGAATTTTTGTAAGCTCTAGGCCTGAGGCCCATAGAGCAATAGACTTATATGAAAAACAATTACATTAGTTTTAGCAATGCTCTTAACATAACATATCATATAATAACAAGAAACCTTCATGTAAATAGTATATCACAGTTCAAGTTGTACCGTAGTAGCTTACAAATTATTAAGAAAATAAGGAATTACTCGTAAAAGTTTAAGCCCAAAAGATATCAGATTTGAAATATAATTATCTCAATATCATTCTTGCAATAGATTATTAATATCAATATGAACAATCCAATTAATATTAATCAGCACGAATAGCGGTTAAATCACAGCACTTATAAATCATTGCACAAAATAAAGATTCGACAAAGAAATATTCAAAGAATGAAAAATAAAAGACAAAAGAAAAGGAAAAATTATAATAAATACAAATAAATAGCATTTCAATTAAAATTAAAATTAAGATTAAGATCACAGCACTACGTAGCCTGCACTAGAAGGAGATATCCACGTAATCTTTCTTTAAACATGTCGGCCGAGGTCGCTTGGCGAACGTTCAGAGGAAGGCTATTCCAGAATTCACAACTAGAGATAACAAAGGACTTTTTATAAAAGTCCAGTCTTGCGAAGGGTATGTTCAGTAACAGAGGATCGGCCTGACTTCTCATTTGACGTTGTGCCGAGAAAGTTCTAAAGAAGAATTGATCCCCGATATACAAGGGGCATCGATTATAGATCGCATTACAGACGACTGTGCCCTGATAGAACTTGCGACGATTAGCAATTGATAACCACTGCAGTTGATTCAAGTAAGGTGTCATGTGCTCATCAGACCTCGATCGAGTCACGAATCTCACGCACGCATTCATAGCTTTCTGCAGTTGAAGTTCGAGTTCATGAGATATTCGTCATTGTCACACAGCAATAATCAAACAGTGGAAAAATCAAGGATGAGACTAAGTGTAACCTCAAATCACGATTCAAAGATAAAGAGTTATACCGTAATTGTCTCAGGGTCCTCTAAACTGCAGCGCAGATATGCTCAACCTGCAGCTTCCAGGTAAGTTTCGAATCGAGATGTAAGCCTAGATTTCTCGCATTACTCACATAGTCAATGTCTTTTCCTTGTATTATCAGTCTAGGCAATACATTCAAATCGATCTCGTCTATGAAGCGACCAGTACCAAGTAGCATGCACTTGGTCTTCCCCTCGTTCAGTATCAGCCCATTTGTCCGAGCCCAATCCTGGATTCGATCAATGTCCGCCTGTAATGATCTCAAAGTATTCAGCAAGATACGAGGCTCACAGTGAACATATATCTGCAGGTCATCAGCATACAACAAGTGTTTACAATATGAAAGAACACCAGGAATATCATTGATCATTATGGCGAACAATGATGGGCCCAGGACCGAGCCCTGGGGAACACCATAGCGCATGATCCTCTCGCATGAAGTCTGCCTGTCACTACCAACAACCATTAGTTTCCGGTCCGAAAGATAGGATTCAAACCATTTCACTACGGCTGCAGAACATCCGAAAGCACTCAACTTTGACAGTAATATCTCGTGATCTACCAAATCAAAGGCTTTCGAAAAATCGAAAAGCACAAGTATTGTAATTTTTCTGTCATCAGCCGCTAGTCTAATATCATCCAAGAGTCTCAGCAACACTGGTTGAGTCGAGTGAAATTTCCTGAAACCAGATTGAAACGCGTCTAAGAGATTTCTCTCATCAATAAACGTTGTTAGTTGATCAAAAACCAGTTTTTCAGTGACTTTTGAAAGGAAACAAAGTAAGGCAATAGGACGGTAATCGGTGAGGGACTTGGGAGCAGGAATTTTCTTGATCGGTATCACTAGGGAGGTTTTCCAGAGGTTAGGATAGGTGTTTGAATGCAACGAGTGGTTAACAAGACGTAATAATACATCTTTTATGGCTGGAAAAGCCATTTTAATGAGACTAATTGGTATCTCATCATGACCTTTTGCATCAGAAGTGCAGATTCCGTCACTGGGTTGAAAGAAAGTGTCCCCAAAATTTCTCTCAAATGTTACATTCTGCGGTTGGACTGTGAAGGCCTGTGCCAGTCGGGCTACAGCATCAACAAAGAAGTTATCCATTTCGTCTAGCGTGAATGGCAGTTCTGTGCCACTTTTTTTATCCTTTACTATCCCGAGCCTTCTCAATTCTCGCCAGGTCTTGGCAGTGTCATCGATAGAAGATCACAAGATCAAATTCTTGTTTGGTAACTCGCACTAGTTTGTGTACCTCATTACGTGTACTTCTCAGGAGACTCAGCGTAACAGGTGTGGGTTCCTGCTTGTATCTATTTCTCAATTAATTTCTCTCTCTCATTTGACGTTTTCTTTCCTCATTCATCCAAGGAGTGAGTTTTCCTCTAGGAATGAAGGATTTAAGAGGGGCAGTTTCATCCATACACGACCTCAAGATTTTATTCATTCTCAAAAGCGTAGTCTGCATGTCCTCTGGAGTAAGTTTCGATTCTGCGATTGCATTTGCAACACGTTCTACGAAGATCTCCTCTCGAAAACTCTTCATATCCTGGTAAGTAATCAGGCCTTCATAACCCATTCGAGTACCAAAATGGAGTTTCACAAATATGATTTCATGTCCGGATTGGAAAGGAAAACCTGATTGACCATGCTGGAAAACTTTGTCTGGGTCGTCAACTATGCAATTATCTATTGTGGTGTGCGATGTAGATGTGTGATGAGTATGATTAAGGTGAAGGATATTGAGACCAAGAGTATGACAGGTGTGCGTAAAATATTGTGTCATGAATCCCTCATCGTTTGCAACATTGATAATTGATAATTTTATTCCTTTACAGTCTCTCGCGCGCAGATAAGTGTCAAGATCGGATAAAAAAAGTGAGAAAAGAAGAGGGCTGAGAACTTCTCCTTGGAGAACACCGCGAGAGATATCAATGGAGGGCGTTTGGTTGTTATTAGCGCGAATGGCCGCGGTGGCACGAGAATAAAAACTCTGTAGAGTGTTTAGAATTTTCGAGCTAAAGCCGAGAGACTTGAGTTTTTTCCAAAGAAGGGGATGGTTAATGGAGTCAAATGCGGCTTTGAGTTAAACAAAGATAGCATACACTTTCGACTTCGGTTTCAGGGTGTTGATTTGAATTAGTGCATCAAGGGTGAAGATGTTGTCGGCACAGCTACGGCCGCGACGAAACCCAGATTGAAATTCTGGGATGAGGTCGTTGGCAGCACAGAAAGTTTCTATTCTCTTCAGGAGTATTCGCATAAAGATTTTTGCAATACAATTTATAAGTGAGATAAGACGGTAGTTGCCCGGCAGAGAGTCATCACCTTTTTTATGTATAGGGAAAATGAGTAGTTTGCACCACTTTTTTGGAACCGTTTCAGATCTCAGCATGATGTTGAAAAAGTACACTAAATACAAAAGTCAATTCTCAGGGACGTTTTTGATAAAATCATAGTTTAAGGTGTCAAGGCCAGGGGCTTTGTCTGATTTGCAGAATTTTAACGAGGCAAGAAGTTCACTAAGTGTAACATCGCAATCAAGTTCAGGAATAATAAATAAATCGGTGACTGGGATGTGAAAGTTTTCAGGAGGAAAAGTTTGATGAAGAGAGTTAGCCCAATCACCTATTGCAATCTTAGGGTTTTTTCTGATGGAACTACGAGTTTTATTGATTGCGGCCCAGTATTCTTTTGCGTTACGAGCAAAGGACAGACTCAGGGCTTTTATCTCAGTAAAATCTTTTTTTTTCTGTTTTGTTAAACGTTTAAATTTGAATTTTGCTTTCAAGTAATTAGAAGTTAAGGTGGGATCAAAGTTCGAATCCTTCGCGATTTTAAGGAGGCAGTGAAATTCATTTTTTGCGGAGCGACACTCAGCATCGAACAAGGGTTTATTATTATCAGAAAAGGGGCGGGGGGCATGTGACCTGCGTAGCAGACCGCGTTAATCAGGCTATCATTCAGGAGGTCAACGTTCAAATCGGCCACCCAGACATAGGGGGACCAGCGCAGGGTGTCTGTGTAGGACTCCGCGCGAGTGGTGTCCCAGCGTAATCGAGGAGGTTTTTCTATGGGGGTTGGTTGCGACAGTGACGGGATGGTTTTTGATAAAGTGAGTACCACTGGGTGGTGATCTGAGCACGTGGGCCAGTCTGCAACAACTAAATCCTCAATCAGGGATAATTCAATGAAGGGACACCAAACGAGGTCAACGACACTGCGACCTTGAGATGAGACAAACGTGAAGTTTGCGGGGGTGTCTGAGGGAGTTCTGCCGTTGACAGGACGAAACCGTGTCCCTCAATCATAGGTAACAGCTCAATTTCTCTGCCGTTTGTGTGAACGTCGTAGGTTGAACGTAAAGAATTAATATGGGGCACTGGAAAGACAAAGTGATAGGAATTTAAAGTGCCAACTCAAGCGTTAATATCCCCCCCTCCCCCACCCTAATAGAATAAGAGCATCGGGATCACTTATCAAAAAATTGCAAATTGTTCTCTCGAGCAAATCAATAAAAGGTTTAAAATTGCGTGATGGCGAAAAATAAGCATTCAAAATAATACAAGTTGATAGATCAGACTTTAATTTAACACATAGAATGTCGTTGTACGATTCAAAAGAAACAGACGAATAAATATGTTTATTATAAAAATTCGCCAGTCCTCCTGTTGGTCTGCCTGGTCCTGTAGATTTGGTGGCGGGGGAGGTTATGGATGTGCAGGAATTGAGAAAGGGGAGGGAAAGTGCGGGCTGCATTGACATCGTTTCGCACAGACAAATGACATCACACTCGTTTACATAACCTTGGATGTCACCGGCATTGGAAAAGCCGTGGCAATTCCAAAAAAATGACTCTCCTGTGTCGGATGTTGACATCGGTGAGGTTGGCACTTGGTTGTTGGTTGCGTTCGTCGGTTGAGAAAGAGTTGATGTCGCCGAGGCGAAAAAATCAAGCCTGGATTGTCTGAGTGAGGTGCGAGGTGAATCAGCTGAGCGATTTGTGTTGGACGTTGTCTTCAGCTGCTTGGTGCGCTCCGCGTCGGAGAGGGGGCTTCCCGTTCTTTTGCGCTTGGTCTGGAGGGAGAGACCGCTGCGGCGATCGCTTACCGTTGCCCCTCCAAGAGTCGAAGGAGGGGGAGCGGACGCGTCTGAGAGCGCGGCTACCGCGCCGGGTGTTGGTGGCGGGGGAGGGTTGCGCCACAGGTCTCTATCTCTGGACAACACTTGCGCATCTGAGCTAAACTGCGTTGGCCTGGAGTTGCCGTCAACTGGAAGTGACGTCGAGACGTTGTTGGGCCGGTTGACAGTGCCGGTATATTTGCACGTGTGAGGATGGAGTCCACGTCACCGAGATCGATCCTATGTCCATCATGAAAAAGTGCATTTTTCTTGATGGAGGCGTTTATGCCAACACGTTTCAGCTTCCAGCGGGCCGCAAGGAGTAATTTTTTGTTGGCACGCTCACCAGGTGTCAAGTCGTTGTCAATGCGGATGCCAATCTTGCGGAGGTCAGAAGCCTTGGCGTAGATCTGGCGGACCCATAACGAGGTGGTGAATCTTACGAGCCCTGGACTGTTGGCACCGGAACTGCGAAGGCGCCACAAATCATCAATGGCCCACTCGGGCAGAGAGATGTCCACTCGTTTGAGTACGTCGCAAATAGCAGTCACAAGATCTTTGTTATTTTTCTCTCTTCGGGTGCGATTTAGTTGGATAGTGAGCGCACAAACCTCCGAGTCCAGTTTTTCGATCTTGGCGGCGTGAACCGCGTGTTGAGTGATTGACGTGCGTACGTCCTCATCCAACTTGTCCTGAGATAGCAAAATACGACGAACCATCGATTTGATGTCCTCCTCTGGGCCAGGGTCGCTCACTTGGTCGTTGAGTGACATCTCTGGGTGTTTTGCGCACGATTTTGAAAATTAAAACAACAAAATTTATAGCCGAGTTCGTATGGGAAATTATGGGGTAAAATAATAAAAGGTTTACTGTTCTATTTTATAAACTTATATTCAAAATTTGACTCGCACAAGGAAGGGTACGTCTTTACTTGACCAAATCAGAACAAAAAGTGATCGCTCTCAAATGCGCATATTGACACCATGGTCTCAAAATCGCTCACACACATACACACACTATCTTAATTTTATTACTTATTCTGAAAACTAAATATGAAACCTAGAAAATAATAAGATAAGTGTGGTTCTATTGATTCGAGTTTGGCGCCACGTGAAACCACTTGAAAATGAAATACACATCCGTGCTTAAAATACGAAGAAAGGATAAATTTTGTGTTAATTAGTTTTCGAATTAAATGTCAATAAACCAACAGTTTGAAATTAAATCGAACAGATGGCGGAGCAAGACAAAATCACGTCCGACCTCCACGGCTGTTGTTTTGGAACTCATCGCACTTTTTCCACAAAGCAAAATGACGTGCTTCGTGGTCGCAAAGTTCACCGCACTTACATTCCTGGATTCTCAAGAAACTTTTGACCATCGCGATTTCTTCTCCGGCTGCGAGGTTCTCATGAACTAAACCTGGTTGCACGTTCGTCTGGATCGCGTAGAGTTCTTAGAAACGTACAAGAACTTGTCTTTCAGAAAGCGTTTGAAGTGAAATGCACTGTTGGGACTTATATACAGTTGATTTAGCTCCTTCTCCAAAATTGGACCAAATTGCGCCTCCTTACACGTTCCGACAATGAACATGGAGTCTCCTATTCTCCGACGTTTCAGATGGCCAAACTTGTAACTGATAGACTCAACGAAATGTTTCGCTGGACTATTCGCACGCAAGTTTTGGTTTCGCAATTCCATGGCTTTTAAGATAGATAAAGCCTTGTAAATCTGAAGATGAGGGGTCGTTGTACCTTGAACGAATAAAATTCTCGTATAGACTAAATAATTTATTGCAACATTCTATATTATTCCACGATTAACATACCGGTAACGAATTTTTTCAATTGCCCATTGACATCTTCGAAGCCGAAACACGATAATTCAGCACAACTCCCATTGTCTCGGACATGCTTGCACAGATGTTTGTGTAGGTGGACACAACTGGTGACGTGCCGCACTCCAAATATCTGTTGGAATTGTTGAACAAATGCGTCTAGACTTTCCTCTGCCAAGTCAACTTATGCTTCTGTTATTCGGTTTTGCCACAATGAACTTATTCCGTGTACAAGCGACTTCAGCATATCAAACTCCGACTCATCCAACACACCTGATAACTTTGTGACGGATAAATGTCGAAAATGGCTAATACTTATTAAATGCAATTAATATATTTCAGTTGGGAAACGGATAAAATAACTTAGACAAAATAACTTGGACATAATAACTCGAGACAAAATAACTTGTAGACAAATTAACTCGCCGGAAAAATAATTTTGAGACAAAAAACTTAAAAAAAAATAACTTTTGTACAAAATAACTTTGCGTGAAAATAACTTTGGGCACAATAATTTTAGACCAAAAAAACTTCCGACAAATTGAACTTGTATTTAAATAACTTAATACATTTTGATGTACAAAAATAAATATAATAATAAATAGGCGGAAAATTTCGATACTGCAAAAAAGTATCAATAGATACGCATATCGTCTTATCTATGTCTATATATACATACATATATATAGAAGGTCAATCAAAATAATAGGCGATTAAAATAATTCGATTTCCAAACTATAGATGACACACTAATGAGCCGTGTAAATTCAAACGTGCAGGACAGAATTTGGATTCTCGGAAGACGCGGCACGAGTAATTGAGATAATAATTGCTCGGGTAATTTGTGATAAAACAAAGCGCGTTTAAGCTCAAATCACTTCTCAGTGATTTTTGTTGCTCCGGTAGTGGAGTACGGACGGTAGTCGGTCGGCGTGTATGTTTTCGAGTGAGGTCCCTCCAACCTAACCTCACTCTTGTTGTCCACAACAACAACCCCCGGTTTGTACCGGGTGGCTTCCATCAACATGGGGACAGTGGATCAGGATACAGGTCAGGCGAATACCTCGCCTGCCCAGGATGGCTACGAAGAAGGTTTTCATGGCCCGTACGGGGTGTGGGTTCGTAACAAAGTCTACAGCAATGCTCCATCTGACATATTTGCCATTGGCAAACTTATCAACGGCAAATACAAATCTATCATCGAAGTAAAAAGGGACGGAGCATTCAAAGGAGTGGTTTTGTTCAAGAACAGAGAGGAGGCCAACAGTCTGCTGGCGAATCCTATCTTCGAACAAAACGGTATGAGAACATTTATTCCTGGCTTTCGAAAAACAAGAAGAGGCATTTTACGTGGTATTCCTGTTGATTATGATGTAGGTGAACTGGAGCAGGCCATTCAAGCTCCGCTGAAGGTTGAAAAGATCGTTCGTCTCAACAGAAGAAACAAAGCTTCGACGTCAGACGAAAACAAATGGCTTCCTACAACATCGGTCATGGTTTACTTCGTCGGAGACGTACTCCCCGAGGAGGTGACCATCAACTACGTGAAGATAAAAGTTGAGCCATACGTGACTCAGCCCCGCCAGTGCTACAAGTGCTTCATGATTGGCCTCATGGCCTCGTCATGTCGTAATGAAGAACGATGCGGAATGTGTGGTGAAGTCAAACGCAATGATCATAAATGTGAAGGCCTCACCCCCAGGTGTGCTAACTGCAAGGAATCTCATAAGTCGATTGACAACAAATGTCCAGTGATTGAAAAGAACCGTAATGTGAACAGGATGATGGCATATGACAACATATCGTTTGCTGAGGCTTATAAGAAGGTTTTCAACCGGGAACCTGGGCCAATTAAAAATCGTGCAAATTTCCCTGGCTTGCGGTCCGACGTGAACCGTTCAGATTTGAGGTACTCCAGTCGTGTAGCTAGCAGTGGACAAGAGCAGGCGATGCAGCGAGGAAGCAGCGTTAATGATTCAATGACCAGTTCGAGAGAGAAGGAGAAGGAGAATTCAGGAGACCCTGAAGAAGAGGAGAAAGAAGATGAGGTAGTTTCAATGGAGTGTGAGGTCAGAACTCCAAAACGTCCTTCGGCTGATGAAGATTTGGAGGAGAGTGAGCTGAAGAAGAAGAAGCAATTGAGTTCATCGTCACAGATAGAGCCACCGTCGTCGACTTTATCCGGGTCGCAGGTACTTCTCGCAAATGTCACAAACAAATTACAAGATAGAATTAACGGAACTTTCAAAGTTTATTCTAATAAAAAATCCGGCAAAAATGGTAATAAGAAAAAGAAGTAAGATGTTTATTATTGTAAATGCCATTTTGATTCGTTATGTTATTTCAAAATTTAAAATTAACTTCAAAATTAAATATGGATGACGAAAAATTGAAAATTCTACAATGGAACTGTCGCGGTTTGAAAAATAAATTAGATCTTGTTGTCGAATCCAGTGAATATGATATTTTGATGTTAGTAGAAACTCATTTAAATATTGACGATGATAATTTTCGTCTGAAAGGTTTCAATTTAGTCCGCTTTGATAGACTTAACGAATTAAAAGGTGGTATAGCAATTTGTTTGAAAGAAGGTTTAGTTTTTGGAAAAATTGATCTCAAATATAGAAGCAATAATATCGAATATGGAGCAATTAAAATAGAATCAGAGTTGGGCAGTATTTTGATCGTTACCTGCTATAGAAAACCGTATTATAATAATAATATTTCAGTGAGAGAATGGACTGATTTTTTGAATTTGATTTTACAAAGTAATTCAGATTATTTTGTTATAGGTGGCGACTTTAACGCTCACCATACCTTATGGGGTAGCTCGAGGTGCTGCCCGAATGGTAATGTTATTTATGATAGTACCGACGATGAAAACTTTATAATACTAAACGACAAAAGTGCAACTCACATTACACTTAATAATAATGTATGTAGCTACTCTAGCATTGATTTAACTTTAGTTTCACCAGGGTTAGCATTATCAACAGAGTGGTCGGTGAAAGATGATCCATGGGGAAGTGACCATTTTCCAATTGATATTGAAATTAATGTTCGACCTTTGTAGGAGATGAAAATAGATTACAAATATAATTTAAAAAAATTGGATGATGATCAATTTCTTACCACTTTGAATTCAAGCAAACAATTGTTTACAAGTATCGACTATCTTAATTTAGATATAATTGCAAAATACAATTACTTTGTAAATTTTCTTGATAACGCAATAATTTCTGCCTTACCTCAACAAAAAAATAAAAACAGCAACAATAATAGGAACTCATCAGTAGAAGTTAACAATCATAGGATAAATTTAAAATCTAAACAGACAAAAAAGAATTCTAGTAGTATTTGGTGGAACGAGAAATGTACCAAAGCGAAAAGAGTGAGATTAGCTGCTTTCAAATCACTAAAGTATAGGTATACCATGGATCAATATATAGAGGTTAAAAAAATTACAGCAAATACAAGGAAAATATTAAAGGAGGAAAAAATTAATTCTTTTGTTAAGCTATGTGAAACTTTTTCACCTAGTAGCAAAATGTCTTATGTTTAGAGAAAGATAAAAATGTTCAAAAATAGTTTCAATAAAAATAATTGCTCAGATGGTAATAAAAAATTAGAAAAAAGTATAGAAGAATGTATTAACAAGTTGACTGCAGGGTACACTTGCCCTGACGATAATCTGAAAAGTTTGAACGATATTGAAGAAGTTAATGATGATAGTTTCTTAGATCAGACTTTTTCGTTTGAAGAATTGAATTATACAATAAATAGTTTGAAATTGAAGTCATCTCCAGGCATAGATAAAATTAGTTATGAAATTATTGATAAGTTACCAGAATTTTATCGTCGAGTATTACTTGATATATACAATGATTTATTTCATACGTGTTCATTTCCAGAACAATGGAAATCGTATTTAGTTATGTTTATTCCTAAAGGTAACTCAGATAAAGTTAGGCCTATTTCTCTTGCAAGCGCCGTTTTGAAAATCAAGGAGAGAATGATTAATGAAAGGATGCAATGGTGGTTCGAAACGAACGGACTTTTAGCAAATTCTCAATATGGTTTTCGAAAGGGCAAGTCTTGTATAGATAACTTGAGCATTATTACAACAGATATACAACAAAACTTTTATTTTAAGGAACCTGTATCTGCAATATTTTTGATGTTAAAGGTGCCTACGATAATGTGATACCTGAAATTTTGATCGACGATCTCATTAAACTTAATGTACCTAAAAAAATTATTTCATTCATTCATAATTTGATTAGTTATAGAAAAGCAGTATTTTGTACTAATAATGGAATCGTTGAAAAAACTATCACAAAAGGTCTGCCACAAGGTAGCGTGTTAAGTCCAATTTTGTATTCTATTTATACAAGTAAACTAGAAAATATTATTACAAATCTCACAAAGATTTTGCAATTTGCGGATGACATCGCAATTTATAATAAAGAAACTAATGTTACCATAAGAAATCAGATTCAAAAGTTAGAACAAGAAATTGAGAGAATTATACCTTGGTTGAGTAATAGAGGTTTAGAATTTGCACCTGAAAAGTGTGTACTGGTTATTTTTGACAACAATAATAAACAATTAGATAAAAATATAAAAATTAAAATTGGTGATAAATATGTAAAGGCGTCGGATAATGTTAAATTTCTTGGAATGTTTTTAGATAGAAGATTAAATTGGCGAAAACATGTTAATTATACAGTGGATAAATGTAAAGCTGCGATGCGAATTATTAGCTGTCTGAGAAGAACGTGGTGGGGAGCTCATCCTAAAACCTTGTTATTACTTTATAAATCATTGATTAGGTCTAAGTTGGAATGCGGAGGTTTTCTTGTTTCGCCATGTGATAATAAAATATTTGATAAGTTACAAAAGATTCAAAATGTTGGTCTTAGGATTTGTTTTGGATATAGAAACAGTACACCAATTAATGTGATGACAGCCGAAACGAAAGTTCCTTTTGTTAAATATAGATTTGAAGAGTTATGTTACAAATATGTATTAAAATGTTTATCCATCGAAAACCATATCGTTATTGATAATATTGAAGCGATTCTTGAAACTGCTGATTATTTCACGTATGAAAACAATTTTGAAAAATCGACAATAGTCCAATGTTATCAGGAAGTTTGGTTCTTACGAGATATGATTTTCCGATCAAATATTCATCATAAATTTTATGGTGAATATAATTTTTGTTTCTTTAATCCAACTATAGATTTAATGGTTGGCAAGGAATTACGTGATTCCTTGCAGCCAAACATTGATTTTGACAGAATATTTCCTGAGAACTTGAACTTAACTCATGTATACACGGATGGATCAAAGATTACTGAAATTGATGGTTCTATCGTAGGATTTGCGGCGTGGAGTGCGGATCCTAACTTTAATTTGTCTTATAAAATGGTAGATCGCGCCTCAATATTTTCTGCAGAATGTATGGCATTGCTAACTGCGATTGATAAGATTTTAGAGGCGAGACGAGGAAAATATGTTATTTTTACCGATTCAGAAAGTGCTCTGAGAGCATTAAATAATTTAAATAGCAATAAGTCTCTCTTAATTCATAAGATTAGACAAAAATTAGCACAGGCTAGTCATACTGGTATTGATGTTGCATTAGTTTGGATACCTTCGCATAAGGGAATAATAGGAAACGAAAATGTTGATAAAATTGCTAAAGATTCTGCGAGAAAGGGTAGATTACATCCGGATCCTATTCCGGTTTCAGATTTACACCAACAGTTTAGAGAAAAATGTAAAAAAGAAAATGAAAATCAGTTAAAAAATATGGCTCTGGAAAAAGGTAAAATGTATTTTGATCTATTCTATTCGAATTCGCCCAAACCCTGGTTCGAAAAATTTAATCTTGAGAGAAAAGTAATTGTTTCAATTAATAGGATCCGGTGTAATCACTCGTCTTTAAATAGTAGCTTATATCGTCAAAAAATAACTACCTCAGACCTATGTAAATGCGGAGAGTCACAAGACTCGATCGAACATATTTTTTGGAAATGTAAATTATTTGATGTAGAAAGAAATGAAATGTTGAAGGAACTGCGAAATATAGGACAGAACGGTCCGTATTCGGTTATTGCTATGTTAGCAGCAAATGAAAAGAAAATTATTCCGATTATTGCCAAGTTCATTATGAAAATTAAATGTAAAATATGAAAATCTTACTATTTATGTTTTTGTAAAAATGTATGGATAAATTGATGTGAAAAATTTAGTTTATGTGAAGCATATTGTAATATCATATTAAATTTGAATTTTGTACTTCGCGCCTTAGTTTAAGTTCCACTCACATGTACTAAGATGGCTACAGATGTATAACCATAAAGGCCAATAAACTCATTCTATTCTATTCAAACGTGCAACCTGTTACATTTCTATCATTTTTGTGTTTTTGGCTCTTTTGTTATATTTAAGTTGTGGGGGCAAGGGGGGGTCTCCCCCCCATACCTTACTATGGGGATGCAAGCCCATCTACTTCGATATTATTATGTCTATAAATTTCATTGAAGTTGATTTTGTCCTAAGTTATTGTGTCCGAGTTATTATGTACGTAAGTTGTATTGTCGAGAAGTTATTATTGTATATAAGTTATTGTGTCCAAGTTATTTTGTACGTAAGTTGTATTGTCGACAAGTTATTATTGTATATAAGTTATTTTGTCCCAGGTTATTATGTCCCAAGTTATTTTGTCCACAAGTTATTTTGGCTAAGTTATTATGTCCGAAGTTAGCATGTCAAAAGTTAGTATGTGGTACGAGCCATTTCAGTTCTAAAAATCAAAAGCAGTCAAGTCCATTTGTCCAAATTTTGAAGTTGATCACAAATAACTGCTGCACGTTATTTGACTCGTGTACTTAACCCGTTTAAAATAATCATTAGGGGCTACGATTTGAAAGTTACCAAGTCATACAAATTAAAAATTGACATATTTGGTAATCAAAAAATTTTTTCCTTTTTCTATCTGTTTACGAAGTTTATGGTTTAACAAAGGGTTTCTACATTTCCATTCAAAAAATGAAGATTCTTAAGAGTACTGAAACTCAATCTGGTTAAGTCCAGCGATTTCAGCTTTAAGCGTAGCCAAGTCCACCTCTTTAAGTTTCAGAATAACAATATCTACAACCTCAGTTGAAAAAGTTAAATTAGTATGGTGAAACAAAAAAATAATAATGATTTTTTCAACTTTAAAGACCATACAGTTGTTTTTTTTAAAAATAATTGCATCTCACAGGAATTAAAGTGCAGACTTAGCTGGTTCTTTTATTAACTACGTAGACGAGGTTATTTTTTAGATTAACATGGTCGGAAAAATTTTTTGCTATAATTATTATTTTTTACTTTCTTCAAGGACAAAATTTTTGTGCACAGAATAGTCCACAGTCGTTTGTTTACAGATAGTCAAGACATAGCTGAAAATAGTTTCCTGCCAAATCTTCGATTGCTATTTTTTCGACTGAACTGCTTTTGATTGTTGTATCAACAAATTTTATCTTAGACCCGTCACCGTTGCAACTCCGATATTAAACATCTATCCTTGTGCACAAGCAACCCTTATCAACGTTTTTAACAACAATGGTGTTGTGGTAAGTTATTTTTGATTAGCTAGTACTGTTAAATTTTAATAAAAAAGGTGAAAAACTTTCGCAACTGGAAGTAGAAAATAGAACAGGTAGTTCTTGTTCTCGTGGCCCTCCTAATCTGCTAAATGATTTGTGATTGACCTAGGCATGCGTTGAACGTGTGAGGGAGGTTTGAAATGTAGGAGACGTTTGTCCACTTTCCTTAATACATCTGCCGCTTTAAAAATTGAATTGCTTCCAATTTTTCGACTGACTAAACCACAAATTATTGATTTTTTTTCACTGAATCCTCGAACGTACAGTGCATCGGATCAGAGAAAGTCATTTCAATGACCTTGTAGGCTATCTTTGCCATCGGAGTAGAGCCTTTTACACCCAGAACATAGCCTTGAGAAGTTTTTGCTTGAGCCACATTTCTCAAATACTCTTCTTGGGTTCGGACTTTAGCTTCTACTTCGCAGTCAGAAATTAGTACTTGTTTTGCATTTTCTGCCGCTACTCCTGGGTGTTCACATACTTGAGAACCAAATTTTCCACAGTATTATTTCATATTCAGCTTTAGCAGGGGAATTACACGTTCCACAGAGTACAACTCCATAGACAAGGGGCGGTTCGTCTGAGCCGTGAAACTTAGAGTACATACCCTTTGAAAGTTTAAAAAAATTTTCATGGAAACTTCGCAAATAATATTCCCAGTTTGGTTTCTTTTTACCGAACCATAAGCAAGGTAGAATCAAGTTTTGTATTTTCATTCTTTCGGCGTAAGGTAGCTCGCATACGACCAAGTATATCAGCCAAATTTGATACTTAGATTTTTTGAAAATTTCCATCCCATCAGTGTACCAGATGAAAGAGATGTAAAATTTTGTTCCCATATGTGCTGCTACGTCTTTGTAAATGCGCCCATCCTGAATGCTACTGTAACCTTCAGATTGTTCTTCGTTGTTCCTGCATTCGTCTTTCAAAGGCGCTCCACACTTTTCACAACAGTAATTTCGTTTCGAGTTCACGAAAACATCATCGAATTTGTTGAAAAACAGATGAGGTGTCTACAAAAAATCATTTCGAGAAGGAATGTGAAGATGGAGGAGTCGAAGTAGATCTGACAACAAAATTTCAGAAGACTTGTCGCGCTGGTACATGTTCAGGATTGACAACAAACTCCCTGACTCAGTAATTTTGGCACCATAGTACAAAGGTTTATCTTCGCATGTTCGAATTTCATGCTTTCACCTGTAGATAAATATTGAATTAAAATCAAGTAATGTGAAAAATTCTCATTTGTTGTTGTTCATTTCATACTGTTGTTGATATCTACTGCGAATTTTTGTTTAAGAGTTAATACATTATGTGAGTGCGAACATAAAAAAGAAAAATGGTTAGTAGCAAAATTTTAAACAAGGAAGTAACTAAATTTCATAAGTAAAATTTATAAAAGCAATAGACTAGCGAACACATTCCGCTTCTCTACAAACACCCCCACACATAATATTATCAGGATATAAACAACGATATTCAATTTTTGATATCGAATTTGATGTTGTTTATGAATGACTAAAATAATAAACACCAAGGACAACATTTTCTTCTTCGTTTTCAGACGAACTATCTTTAGAGAAGACATCAAGCATCGGTGTTTCATCAACTGGGTCAACTATTAGTGTCTCATGTTGACAATCTTCGTCTTCTTCTTCATCGGTTGAGGAGCCTTCTGACGAACAATGATTGTAAATTTTTTCATAAGTGTTCTAAAAAAGATATTAATATCATTAAAATGCCCAATGAGATTTATTTGGTTGATAGATGAATATATATTATAATTTCATTTGTATATTTTTACGATCGAAAAAGAAATTTTGAAATGAAAGTAATCAACAAAAATATTGAAGGTTTTTTATTATATTATACGCTTTTCTTTACTTTGCATAAGTCGAGACGAAATCTTGTAACGCCAATTTGACAGGCTTATACTTCAATAAATTTTAGTTTGTTTTTGTTTTCGTTGTTGAGTGTAACACAAAATTCTATCAAATATACCCTAAATTACCTGTTTCACTTGATGTAGGAGTTTGCAATTTTTCGGAATCTTATGTTTTTATTTCAACTTCACTCAGAAAACAGATTATTTAAATGGAATAAATTTTACTCGATTTAAATAAACCTGATAAATATTTATAAGCTTTGGCTTAATAGTCCTGTTGCGGTACAGTCAAAAGAAAGCGTATCATACAGAATTCTTTTGATCATATTTTTTATATACAAATAAACTTTTACAAAACTTACTCGTTGTTTGATGTGATCTCTTGGGATCGGAGTTGTCTGATTTGAGCAATTGCTCTCCGTTGGGTACGAGCTGAACTCATTCTTTCGTTATCATGTGATACTTGAAACTTTCAACGATCTTGGAAATACAACTCGCGATTAAAAAATTCAAACAGTACTTCTTATAAAAATTAGGGAACAATTGGGGATAAACATTGCAAAGCCTGTAGCATTAAAATTATTTACGTAAAAAGCTTATGCTTTATTTATCGAATTCGAACGGGATGAAACACAACTTGGTTTGAAGGCTGTTTACCAACAGTATGACAATTACAGATTTTTTGAATGGTCAATTTCAAAAAACAGCTTCCATAGGGGGGGGCTTTACGCTTCTCTTTTTACTGGTGTGATTTAAGAATGATGTAGCACTTCGAATGGAAATTTAGTAAATAGGGAACTACTCAGTTCTACGAGTTCTGTTATGAGTAGATAAGTAACAACAGCAATAGTAAAGAGAAAAGCAGCAGTACTAATTCCGTTCAATAGTCACGGGATCGAATTATATGCACTCGAATCGGTTCGACGAAACGTGAGGCGGAGAGTGGATGTCCATCTAGAATCAAGCAACTTGTTCTATAAATGTGTCATTGCCGCAGGCTTCGTGCCCGTCAAACGAATCCATACGACCCGTCAACTTCACTGGAACGGCAAGCCGCAAAATAGAAAGCAATTATGGAATAGCAACAAATTCGGTCCCCAAACCGGAAAACTGTTTTGGGAGTGGGATGATAGCCTGGGTCCAGGCCCAGCGTCGGACCCCCCGGAGAGTCAGTTGGTTTTGGCAGTCGATTGATTTGGTTGTCAATTTAGTTTCAAGTCTTTGTTAGTAATACGAAAAAAGAAAGGTTTTTCGTCGCACATTGTGTATCTGAATCGAACACATTCCAACAAAACAATGAAATAACAATAATTAAAATCCTACGTTTAGGGGCTCGTCCGCGATGAATCAATGATTCGAGTGCCACGTGTGTTACTGAGAACGGATTGCTAAAACGACGTGTGAAAGGCACGCGTGCGTTTCAGTAAGAAGGGAGCAAGGTCAACGATGTACGAGATGGCTGATCCAAACCAATGGACGATGGCGCAGCTAAAGGAGCATCATTTAATGGCGTCGGGCTCGAACAAGGGTCCTCGAAGCTAATCCAGACGAAAGCTGGTCGGTGGATTATGCATGTGCAGTGTGGCCAGAAGCAGCATGGGCAACATGGGCAGCGTAGCTGGGGGCGAAGTGGGCAATATGAGCAACATGTGGCCAGCATTCGGTTGGCAGTCAGATATGGGCGATCTCATAATCGGCCACATGGGACACAATTTGTTCGAACAAAGCGGCATTCTTCAGACTAGGTACTGCATTCCAGACATGGTACCGTTAGGTCAAAGTAAAAGTGACTTTCCGGTCGGAAAGTTTCACCAACTAGAAATCCCATTCTGGCGGGCGTACATGCAGACAAGGACAGGTGAATGAAGGCGGATAAAGGGGAGTTTTCAGGCAGCAGACGTGGGCGGAGGGTCATCTCAAGTACCACAAGGTAACAATGCTAGGGGCGGTACGTTCCAGACATCAAAAGAAAGCTTGTTCCACATCATCTTGGGTGGTAAGGGAAGTGGTTACGGAGTCAGAAATTCGGTGCCAGAGTCGGTGCCAGGTCAGTGCCAGGTTGGATGCCAGGTTCGGTGTCAGAGTTGGTCCCAGGGTCGGTGCTAGGTTGGATGCCAGAGTCGGTGCTAGGTTAGAGTCCAGGGTCTACTGCTGAAACAGGTGCTGGGATGTCCAGCGCGGATGAACGTTCTGCTATTACTGAGCTGCTCAACTATTCTGATAGCAATAGTGAACAATCTGAACACAGGGTCAAGCAGTTGGGGTTTGTTAGGACACCGTTCAACCTGAACCGATGTCCTAAACCTACTTACGTGACCTGAGCATAGAATCCCGATAGTAATTAGCATTAGAAAAACTTGCAGCAAGCACAGGTGTGTGAAGAGATGCAACAAAGTAGGTTTTAATATTGTTCTTCGAATCAACTAACATTGAACACAAAGTCAAAAATGCAATTTTCATGCCCAGGACAACAGCAGAAATTGGAACTGACCAATCTTGTGATCTGCTCCAAAATGGAGAGATCCGTTGAACTCATTTTCATTACAGAATAACATAACCTCAAAATTGCATAGTTCAAAAGTATTAATTATGCAATTGCTTCACGTTTGAGCGAGTGGCTAGAGATTCTTATATCAAATATTTGTTTTTTAAATTATATTTTCCATTTTCTAATTGAAAAATAACTAAAACACCCAATGTGGTACAGTTTTAAGAGAGCTCATGACATTACAAACGATTTTGTGTGACTTTAAAATTGAGCGTAAAAAAGCCTCTCGAAAAAGTTTAGCTGAGGTAGCGCGAGGCTCAATGTTTTATTGGCAGAAGTTAGTTGGCAAGTTAGTCGTGAGACGGCGCGAGCATCTCAGGGTTTTATTGGCAACAGCCAGTATTGCTCGCAGAAACACTAGTAGCAAATAGAGGCACGATCTTTCCCATACTATGGCCCATACTTTTAAATTTTTAAAATGCATAATGATATGGCAACGTATGGCGTTTGGCCACGAGCCATATCCATCTATAGTATGGCTAATAATATGGCCCATATTTTTTTTCTGCGAGGGTTTCATTCTTAACCCTCAAAAAATGTGTTTTAGTGCAATTCCAAGCTAAAAAATGCGCTTATAAACGTCGATTATATGCTGTCGTATAATTTTCGACTATAAAATGCGTTTTAAAGCTTAAAAACGCCGTTTTTGGGCTCGAAAAGGTCGTTTTTGAGCGTAAAAGGCTTGATATCTCTTTGAGCCGGGTAAGGATTCCCCACCACTAAAATGCACTTTCAATATGGCGGCCGGACTCAGTGCCGTAATTAGACAAGGGCGCGCGTGGGTCTATCACAAAATCTAAAAACTCGCATTTTTACGTACGTGAACTTTGTAAATCAATTAATTTATTAACACAGATGATTTAAATAATATTTGTAATATCAATCGCTCAACAACGGTTATTTGAAATGATTTATTTTGCAAAAAACTTACATCAACTTTCAGCTTTCTTTTTCGACCCATTTTGGTGTCATTGTTTATGTCATTGGCTATATGGATGTTAAATATTCGTCCAGCAATGTTTTCTCCAAATGAACACTTCACGTTCATTTGGCGTTTGTGGGCGTTTGTGGGCTGGAAATCGCAATTTTGAAAAGTTTTAAGACGCATCAGATTCTGCAATACAGAAAAATCAGTGCAGAATCCAAGGCGCTGTTTAGTAGCTAAACGAAATGGAATACTATAATAAATACCTAAAGCTAAAAACGAATATTATTTAAAGGGGGTAGCAGGTTAAGAGGGGTCTGGCGGCCCCTAAAGGGTTGAAAAAAATCAACCTAAATTTCTTGAAGGGGACCAAAAAAAAATTACAAGATGTGTCGCGACCCCCCCCCATCCGCCGACCCCACCCGTGGAATCGATAAAAACATGTTTCTTTTAGATGTGTCAATATTACCCGAATTTTTACAGATTTTTTGTACAGTAAAAGCAAACGAAAAGTAGCTTCAAATGCAAAAAAAACGTAAAAAATCGCTATTTTGCACGATTAAGTCCACTGTACTTCGGATCAGACTGTACTAAAAGTGCGGCCCGAATAGCATTGAAAGATCTTCTATAGCTCTTTAAAATGGCAGTGGTTTGACTCGATTTGGACGCTTGCAGCTTGCGATAATCTAATTGTAGTGAAAATCGAATTTTGAAGATATGCTATTTAGGCCTACATAAAAAAGGGCACACTTAGAAATCTAAAAAAATGAACAAAACATATTTCTATATGGTTTTTTGGATCGCTGAACTCGAATTTAAGGTCAAAAACACGTTTGGACAGATGACAGCTGTCAAAAATCCTGTTAAGTTCTAAGGAAATGGCTTTATTTCCAATTTCTTCGAAACATTATCATTATATGTGGTTTATTTACAAGTTTTTGAAGTAGTGAATGAAAAATTTTTATTTCGAAAACAAATTTAGACAGCTGTCAACAACGTTTTCAACAAGTTCAATTAATTTTACTTTTTTAACTTTTCCAATTTTCCGTGTAAATAAAAAATTCGAATTAGTTTTTTTAGGCGCCCTCTATCGTCACCGTTCGTAACCTCATTCTCGATCCACGTGGTACGAGTTGACTATCCACGTGCCTACTCTAACCGCGTTGTTGCATACTGCGCACTTATTCTGCGCATCGACGCTTCGAGCCCTCCGAGCCACGCGTGGAATTACTTTCTTTTCGACCAGCCTTCATCGAGTGTGGACGTGACATGACGCGCAATGAAAAATTCCGTTTTTCATCAAGTTTGATAGTTCGGAAAAGTGTTAAATAATTCTTCACGTTTTGTTATTGGGTACAACGCATTTGAAGGACGTCAAGCGGCTATAAAGTGAGTATTTTGAAAAAAAAAAAAAAAAACATATAAAAATCTGTTTTTCTGAATTATATCAGTTGGAAGCAACGAAATCTACTACCAACATTATCTTATCGTCCTCAAGTGCTTTTAATTGAACGTTGTCTTGCTCTCACCGCCAAATTGTAGTTTGTGCTTTCTCGCGTTGTTTCGCTTTTACCACCATTGTAAGGCTATCTCGCTCAGACCGCCGCGTTGTTGTGTGTTTTGTTGCGCTGTCTCGCTCTTACTACAGCGTCGTTGTGTGTTTTGTCGCGCTCTTACTACAGCGTCGTTGTGTGTTCTGCCACGCTGTTACCACCGCATTGTGGCTCTCTCTCGCTCTTACTGCCACATCCTGGCGTGCTTACAGAAGCAGTGTCATGCATTCGTCTCCGTATTTTCGCACGCCTATATCTGCATTTTAAAGCATTATTACATAATAATTTTTTTGTAAATTACATAATTATTATTTCATTTCGTCACATAAGTTTAATAATATTGTTTGAGTATTATTAGTATTTTTACGTTGCGCTATGCATGATTAAATTGTTTGATATATTATTGTCATATTTTATCTCTTGTATCGATTTAATTTTCAAAAACTTTTTTTAGGTGAATTAAAGAAAAGATGCCACCAAAAAAACGAAAACATATGGATGATGACAGGTGCATAAAATTCAATCGCTTTTTAAGATACGACACTGGGCGAAAAAAATTCATTGCTTTGGAAGAAGCCGACTTGTTCTCCATTACGCTGAACAAAGAAGTGTAAGCAGGAGACGTTTTGTGTGGTTCATGTCGTCGGTCAACTCGCCCAGTCAAAGCTTATCCAGAACCATCTATGATGAGCCACGATCCTCTGCCTGATGATGCTGATGCCAATGCCAATGTTGATGCTAATGCTGACACCGTGGATCCAAATCTACTATCGACGAGCCGTAATCCTCGTAGAACTTCACCGTTAGATGCTGATCCCGCGGAAGTCAACCTACCATCGACAAGTCACAGTCATGACGACACCTCTTTGGATGATGATCGCGTAGAAAGACAACTGTCGCAGCTTTCGGATTTGTCAGTGTTTGAAGATGCTTCAAACTCCATAACTACTCCAATTTTTGATCTTTAGTTCGATCAACAATTCTCCGATTATCGCTCATCAGTTTTAAATGCGTTCGAGAAAGACGTTTTGCCAAAACATTTCGGAGCACAAGCTTATAATCGCGAAGATTCGATAGCTAATCACACGTCGCCTTATGTGAAAAAGTTGCAGGGATTTAAAGATTGTTTTATTTTAATTGCTGACGGAACATATCTTTGACATCAAAAAAGTAGCAATAATTGTTATCCGAAAAAGTCTTATTTCGGACAAAAAAAGTCCTTTCTGTAAACCGTTCACAATTTGCACTACAGATGGTTTTGTAATTGATGCTTACGGGCCATACGAGGGTATATGAATGATGCGCAGATCATAAGACAAGTACTTGACGATCCAAACGACTTGAAATCCATTCTTAAAAAAGTGATGTTTTCATACTTGATAGAGGGTTCAGAGACGTCAAAGCTTTTAGACCAGAATATTATTACAAAAAGTGACTCGCCGTATAATTCACCGTTGCTCTTAGTCCCGAAATAAGAGTTAGTTCCTGGAATTCCACGTTGGAGACTTTGCATAGATTTTCGAAAGATGAATGACCTCACAATTAGAGATAAATATCCTTTGCCTCTTATTTCAAAACAATTAGACCGCTTGGGCAATGCAATAGTATGTTACGCTACAAGGGAGAGAAACAAGCGTTTATTCCGCGGGTGAAGTGACCGCATGAGACTTCGAGTGTAGTCGAGTGCTGGTCACTTCTCCCGAGGTTTAAACGCTTGTATCTCCCATGTGGCATATATATCTTTTCATAACAAGTTCATCAAAGACGGCTAACCTCTCCGATTTGTCGGGACGGAAACACTGTTTTATTCCCAAGGTGCGGTTTATTCCCTGTTATTATGGTTGTTACCATGGTAACAGGGAATGAACCGCGTCTTGGGAATGAAACAGTGTTTCTCTCCCGACAAATCAGGGAGAAGTTGGCCGTTTTTGATGCACGTGTACTTTTCGGTATTTGATTCAAAGGCAGTGTTACGTCCGGAGAGGTATCAAATGAATTTTTTTTATTTATATAGGTTCGGTCACACTTGGATGGAGGAGAGGTTGTAAAAGAAAAGAGATTATAATACTTTTAACACAGTTTATTATAAAATATAACAGAAATAGCAGTTTCAGTTTTGTATGCTTTTACAATTTTGAATAATCTACGACCTTTACTCATCAGTTTCGCACATTCGGCCGGGTCTTCAATGCAAGATTCTATTGCCAACATAAAATTTATATCCTCATGATAATCGTAATACTTTGCTAACCGGTGTTTTGGCCAATTACCCGTATTTGGAAGAGATGAGTTAAGATTGTTGGTTATGTTATTTATAATTCTATTATCGGAAATGTGTGTGTTGACAGAGTTGTCGTTATTAGAGACATTCACAAAATGAACGGAATTAAAATCTTTTAATTTTTCTAACAGCTCCTTTCCTAAATTATTTGCTCGTAATAAATTAAATTGAGTTAATAAATCTGAATTATCAGCGAACTTAGTGCGGATTTGTTTACATAAAATTTTTATTCTATTCCTAATAGCAGTAGGTGCTGGCAAAGGTTTAGACGGACTCGAAGGGGCGGAATATACTTCTATTGCCTGGTGGTCAACGACAGGCAAGTCGCTCTCAGTAAAGTTCTCGATCAGAACCAAAAAGTCGGTCGAGTAACCTTCGATTTTCTCGTCAGAATAATCCGGCGAATACGGCACTTTAAAAGGAATGAGAATTGTATTTCTAAATTGTTGCTGTTTATTTAGTCCTTCTCTGAATAACTCCACAAGCCAGTTATCCCTTACAAATAATTCCTTTCAGAATAGCTTGTAACAAACATAACTCCTTGAACAATTATTCAGTGATAGGAATTCTGAATTATTAGTTTGCAAGAATGGATATTTCAATAAATTGTATTATTAATAAATTATTGGTAGACCCAATGTCTACCAATAACATCAAACGTCCAAAAGTACAACAATATTGATCAAAACAATTCAAATTGGTATATGAAATCTTACTTTCGATTGATTTAGTGATGATGCAACGATACGGCAGAAAACAAGTTGGTTGTTCGGTCAGCGCTCGGAGTCGCAACAGCACGGCAGAATAAGTTGGCGTTCATTTGCCTTCGCAACAGGTTGACAGGCACAATTTAGCAGCAAGACACAATGACTCACACACTGACTCGATAATTGTATGTTGGTTTGGTTGAAGTGGAACTTGGCTACGTTCACTGAGGATAAAAGATCGATTAACTAGATAAGTCTCATCGATTAGAGGAAACCAGCTAACTAGATGAGTCTCACTGGAGGATAGGATCAGGAACTGGACTGGAGTGGACTGATTTGACAGGGCAATTGCTCCTCTTTATATATTATTTTCAATACATTGTCAGCATAGGGCAATTTCAAAGGGGATTTTTATGAGTCTTGAAAGGTCAATCTTTGCCCTTCCGAAATTTCCCAAATCTTGTTTTTCTAATACCAATAGAATATTGTGTTGCTATGCGAAAACAAAGTCGTAAAATTCAAATCAATGTGAGCGAATAAGTCTCTGTTTCATTCATAAGTGTTGTGCAATTGGTTCGCCGAATCAGTTGTGTATCAATGAGATACGGTTTAACTTTTATTACATTGACCTTCCGAGTTGCTTTCGTCAACAAGTGACTCATTTACAATAAAAATTATTATTGTTGAATTTTGCTCTAATAAATAGTGTATTGTGTTGGTCAATAGTAATGATGTATGTTAAGTTATTTTCATCGGAATCAGATTATTATAAACAGAGAAAATCGTTTTTGTTGCATTGATTAAATATATAATTAATTCTTTCCGCATATATTTTGGTATTGTTTGTTATTTTTTAATGTTCATTATATTTCGTTTAGTTGCACGAGGGACGTAACAGCAGGGTATCACCAGGTTCCAATGGACCTCTTAGACATCGAAAAAACGGCTTTCAGTGCCAACTTTGGTCATTACGCTTAGTTACAAGTTCCGGAAGGTTTAAAAATTGTTTCAGCAACATTCAAACGTTTGATGGATCAAATAATGTCTGGATTGCAAGGAATCGAGTTGCTCGTTTCCATGGATGACGCAATTGTATTTGCAGCCGATTTACTAGAATATAACAAACGCTGTAGTCGGTTTTTTGGCAGGTTGCGCGAAGCAAATTTGAGTTCAGCACCCGAAAAAGCGCAGTTGTTATGCAAAGAGGCAGTTTACTTAGGACACGTCTTAACGGCAGACGGAGTAATGTCCGAAGAGCGGTTTATCTATTCAATACAAAATTTTCCGGTTTTAAAAGATGTCACAGCTATAAAATCTTTTCTGGGACTTTGCGGCTATTATTCAAAATTCGTTTAAGGTTTCAGTGAAATCGCACAGCCGATGGGTGCCTTAGAAAGAAAACACCACTTATTCATATGAGGTATTGATCAACAAATTGCTTTTGAAACTTTGAAAAACACTTTGACGTCAAAACCTCTATTGAATTCTTGCTAGCATGTGACGCATCTTTCGGAGCAATCGGGGCGGTGCTGTCGCAGGGAGAATTAGGATTAGATTTCCCTGTTGCGTATCTTTCGCACACACTTAACAAAATGCAAAAGAATTGGCCTGTTATCAAAAAAGAATGTTACGCTATATGAGAAGCTGTTCATTATTTTAGAACCTATTGTTAGATAGAACTTTTACAATCATTAGTGATAATTGACCAATGCAATGGTTAAATAACATCACTGATCCTTCATCCTCGCTGGCGTTTACGATTAGCAGAATTTGATTATAAAATCGTTCATCGACCCGGATCGTTGACTAAAGTTGCAGACGCGCTTTCACGCTATCCGCCGAAACCACAAGTCTAAGCTTTCCTATTAACAAATAAAAGAGAAAGAGAACAAGGTATGAGTTTTTCGAATTCGACACCAGACGAAATAGTTGTTTTAGAATATCTCGAAACCCCTTCAAGTTATGAAAGAAACTGCTCGAGAACAATCCAGACGATGACTACCTTGGGTCATCATTTTTTCAGCTCTTTTAATAATATCGCCTAGTTTAGTTGATTCCAATTTCAGTTCGATATCCGGATTTTGCATTGATTCTAATTCTTCATTTATTATATTCTTGTTGGAATTTATTATGTTCAGCAAATCTGTTACGGGTTTCAAGTTTATTGTTGTTGACATAACTTCAGTCACGATGAAGGTTCTAGTTTTAGGTGTTTGAAAATTAAAATCTTTTCCTCTACTTTTACAATTTTCTGTTAATTTGATAGCTCCAGATCCTGTTAATAATACATCGGCTTCATTATTGTCGCATGAAATCCTAATTTTTTCAGGCGTGAGAACACAAAAATATAATTTATGAGCGTCTAGAGACTTGCTATAATGGTTTGGATGCATTTGAACAACTCTTACATCACATAAGTTAATGTCATTAATAGTTTAATTAACAATAAGTTTGATTTCACATGAAGAACCTTAAAAATTAAGTTACAAGATAATGGCTGCCGGAAACGTAAATATTTTCTACTAAAATACAATCTTTCAATTCTTCTTTATGAATAGGCATATACGTTTTGCGATTGTCATTGACTATATATAAATTTGACTCTGGATTTGTATAACCGTATCCAATCGTCAGGCTAGCAAATTCGGGTAAGACGTTATAAAGAGTATAGATGTTATTGTTAGTAAACGTAAGGAGTATATTTTAAAATAACTTTCCATTATTTATAAAAATGTTGATTGTTGACAGTTTTATGAAGTCATCGTATGAGCTTATGTTGTCAACTAAGTATCTTTCAAATCTTCTTTTGAAGAAGTGCTTCTCTACTGTATTCATTATTTTCTTCATTGTTATAACCTTCGGGTGTAATATTCCGATTTTAGCGTGTAGTACAGCATCAAACAGAGCATCGTAGTCGCGTTTCAGGTTATCTAAGTTGAGACGATTCGGTCTTCTTAAACAAATATATACATATATATATTTCAAAAGATATATATAAAAAAAACTTGACAAATTATTATTTTCATTTGTTGTGTTGAGCTGGCTCAGTTATGCTTCACGGCCAGCTTCAAACACTTTCTCAATTTTTATTTTTATTTTGATAATTTTTTATTTTAAAGTGGAGCTCTATTCGCTTATTGCAAATTTAAACAAACTATTAAATCATTGTAATGACATTTAATGTTATTGGTATTTTTAAATAAGACTCTTTGATTTAAACAAAAAGACCGAACGTTTCATAAAAAGAATAAACCAAACCAAAGTATTTTATCTTGAATTTACTTTCTTGAATACGAAAAAACAAACAAAAAAACAAAATATAAATTTTAAGAAAAATGTGGGTTCCCGACCCGAACAAGCCCTATTTTACTTAATTAATTAATCGATAATGGATTTAATTTATTTTAAAAAGTGAATTTGAAAAACTATAATGCTCTCGAATTTCTCCTTGAGCTGTCAAAATTATTGCTTTAGAATTTCTCCTCGAGCAACTTTGTTTCTGATTTGGAATGAAGCTCGCGAATCTCTCCTTGAGCTTCTTCCAACTGAACAAGTATGGCTCTCACCAAAACTGTCAGTTTTATCTAATTTTAATTTAATTTCAATCGATTTTAGTTTTTGAAAATAAAAAAAAAATGAAAGCGAAAAAAATTGAAAATTAAAAGAAAGAATGACTTTGACAGCTATGCTCAAGGTTTACACCAAGAGCGCCACCTAGCTGTCAGCTTAACCCTCAAAAATTGGCTTCCGCCTTTTTAAAAATGAAAGAAAAAGAATTGATTGCGTCTTCCGCCTTGATCTAAACAATTACCTTGCAAGGCTCTCTGAGAGACCATCCTCATTCCAACTCTCTCTTGATTTGGCACTCTATTTTCTTGTCCTCTCTCTTCCCTATCTATTTCTTCCCTTGCCTCCATCCTTCGCCTCTCTTTCTCCCTCTCGTCCAAATTTTTCCACGCTTCCAGCCCTCCAACCTTCTGGATCATTTCCTCCCTCGCTTTCCTTCTCCTCTCTTCCCTTTCTGACCTCATCTTTTCTTTTTCAGGAATTGGACCGGGACTTCTTTTATTCTTTTCAGGCTCCTTTGGATTCTGCAACAAACAGATGCAAATACGATTTAAATCTCTCGGATAATACTTTATAAAGCTTAAGCTATTAAACATTCCTCGCTCAATATCAGAATCAACATGTTTCAAAATAAAAGTACTTTTCCCGGTCTTTTTCGCGATTCGGTAGGGACCTTCATAACCTTCTAAAAATTTGGCTATTTTTTTATCTGACTTTTTAGAGACCGTGTTGGCTCTCACCATCACTAAGTCTCCCTCTTGAAACTCATATAATTTGTGAGTCCTATTAAAGGCTTCCGCCCTTTAACGCTTTTTTTCTTATGCGCTCTCGCGCCATCATCAACTTCTCTTCACTAGATAAACACTTTCTTTCATCTGTTGGCACTGTAAAGTATTTTTCCAACACTCTTGTTGGTTTTTCACCTAGTTGTAGTTCTTTTGGAGTAAACTTGGTCGTATCGTGATAAACTTCGTTCATACAATCTTCTATTACTGGGATCCAATCGATCCAAGTCGTATGTCGTGAGCTGATTAGCGATCTGACGTAACGAGATAATTCTCGGTTCACTCTTTCCACTATGTTACCTTGTGGATGTCTTACCGATGTAAAAATCAGTTTAATTCCTTCGTCTTCTAACTTCCGTTGCCATTTCTTAGCCATAAATTGAGGACCTTGGTCGCAGAGGATTTTTTCTACTTTTCCATATGTTGGAATGTAATAATTGAATATTCTTTCAATTGTTGCAGCTGTTGTCGCTCTTTTCATTGGATATAGCTTTACAAATTTCGAGAATGCATCAATCGTAACCAAGATGTACTTCATTCCAGCTCTCGCCGTTGGAAGTGGGCCGTAAAAATCAATTGACAGGATTTCTCCTGGTTTTGTTGGGGTCAAACTTTGCATCTCAGCAAACATAGTTTGATTACTGACTTTATTTCTCTGACATGAGTCGCAAGTGGCTATCCTCTGTCTTACTCGTTTGTGTAATTTTGGAAAATAAAAATCCTCTTGAATTAGTTCAAAACATTTCTTCGCTCCGATGTGCCCATAGCTTTCATGACATTCATCAATAAAATTTTCCAGAATTTCTTCTGGCAGGTGGGCCTTGCAGCCCTCCTTTGTCTTTTTGTATAAGATCTTGTCAATCATTTTATAGTTATCAGTGAGGTTTGCTCTTATCACTGCGATTCTTTCATCTTTTCCTTGCCACTCGGCCAAGTCTTTTAACTTGTTACCGAGATTTTTTGAGATTTTTCCCGCTAATTTATTTATAATGATTCGCCCATCCTTTTAGTTATCGTCCATGCCAGGGTACTGTCGACTCAAAACATCTGCAACTACATTCTCCTTTCCTTCACAGTGCTGTATTTCTAAATTGTAGTCTTGGATGCTTAGAATCCATTTTGAGAGTCTTGCGTTCAACAATCGACAGGATTTCAGAAAGTTTAGTGATTTGTGATCAGTATACACAACAATTTTAGCTCCCAATAAATAGGTTTTGAATTTCTCCAAAGACCAAACAATTGCCAACAGTTCTTTTTCAGTGGTCGTGTAGACTATTTCGGCGCCTTTCAGCGTTCGGCTTGCAAAGGATATCACACCTTCTTGTCCATCTTCATCGATTTGGGATAACACAGCTCCCAAAGCTCGATCACTAGCGTCTGTTCTCAAGATGAAAGGTTTTCCAGGAAGTGGGTATTTTAACATGACATCTTCAAGAAACAAGTCCTTTACTTTGTTGAATGCTTCTTCTTTACTTTCCTTCTATGTCCATTCATTATTATTTCTAATTAATTCTAGCAAAGGAATGGTTTCTTCCGCATGTTTGCTCGTAAATTTTGAATAAAAATTTACTGTTCCAAGGAAACCTCTCACCTGTTTTGGGTTTTTCGGTCTTGGAAATTCTTTAATCGCTCTGACTTCGTCTGGGTCTGGCATTATTCCTTCAGTTGTCAATATATGCCCCAGAAATTCAATTTTCTGTTGGAAAAACTTTGATTTCTTAAAGCTGAGGGTGTTTCCTCTTTGTCCAAAGCGATCTAGAATTTCTTCCAGATTCTCAAAGTGCTCTCCCATCTCCTTTGATAGCACTAGGATGTCATCAACAAACTGGAGCAATTTTGTTTGTAAATTTTGTGTTACTGTCTCCATCCCTCTCACAAGGGCTGCGGTACTGATCTTTGTACCGAATGGAACAACCACAAACTCATAACAATGACTATTATACATGAAAGCAGTGTATTTTCTTGATTCGGGGGCTAACTGCACTTGCCAAAAACTGCTAATCATGTCAAGTCCTGACATGTATTTGACTCCATGACACCTTTGAAACAAAGATTCGATTGTTTTTATTGTTTCATGATCGTGGATTAAAAATTGATTCAAGTTCCGAGCGTCTAGACACAAACGAATTTCTCCGTTGCTTTTGATGACGACAACCAGAGGATTCAAATGAGGACTTCGTGATCGTTGAATCACCCCAAGGTCCAGCATCCTTTCTATTTCTCTGTCAACTCTTTCTCTGTATTGCATGGGTACAGGGTAATTTCGAACGACTTTTGGATCTTCCTCAATAATTTCAAATCTGTATTTAAAGTTTGTGATTCTTCCAGGGCTCTTCCGAAAGACATTACGATGTCGCCAAATTAAATCTCGGAAAGCTTGTTTTTCTTCGTTGTTTAACATGTCCATCGATTGAATTTTTTCATCAAGTTCTTCTTTGATTAATTCATCTGTTTGATAATTTTGGGATAGCTGATTTATCCCCTCATCTGTGTCTGGTTTAAATCTCAAACCGACAGTTACTTCTTTCTCATCCGTGTAAAGTCGAATTAGATCTCCTTGGAGACTGATTTCACCTTTCAGTGCTTTCATCAAGTCAATTCCAATGATCATTGTATGTTGTAAATTTGGAACTACAACTACAGGGTGTTCCACCTGCATTTCTCCGATGTTCATTTTTGCAAAGACTTGCTTTCTTATTTTTATTGGCCGCCCCCCAGTTGCTCCCACCACTGTGAAACCTACAATGGGTAGGCTGGGAAATTTCTTGAATTTCTTCAAGTTTTCGGCATAAAAGCCTTCTTGAATGCAGGTGATCTCACTTCCTGTATCGACTAGTGCCGTGACATTTAGCTTTACAATTTCCACGTTCATTTTTGGACAAAAGTACTTTTTCTTTTGTTCTTTCGCTAGTTGTTTATTCATAAGTTCGTTGATACTGATTGTTTTGATTTCGATTGAGTCCTCTTTCTCACATCCACCTGCGTTGGTTTTTACTTCAACAATTTCTGTTTTGCAGGACTCACTAGCCAACGCAGGGTTTTTTAGTTTTTTTGATATAATTGTCGGAGCATTTCTTCCACTGCACTTTCTTCTTCTCGATTTCTCAAGATTTCTTCTTCTTTGTTAATCTGGACTTCATTTACTTTCCCCTGATCAAAATGTTTCCCAACAATTTGATTGGGGTTGTTGCCAGTTCCTTGCTGAGGTTTTTCTTGGTTGTACTGTCCTCTGTTTGGATAGCCCTGTTCTATTGTTCTATTGTTCTATTGTTTGGATAACTATTTCTATTATAATTACCATTTTGTTGGTAATTACGATTTTGATAGTTGTTCTGGTGACCTTGAAGAGGGTAATTTCTTCCCTGTTGTGGTCCTTGGAATTTTGAATTATTTTCATAATTCTTGTTGAAGTTTCCATTTTGACTGGGGTTATTGTTGTTAAGATTTCTATTGAAATTGTTGCTGCTTTGATTTGGCCTTTCAGCGTTATCAATTTGTTTTAATAATTTCAAGAAATCGTCTATAGTTGTGACTATACCGAGCATCGCCACCCTTTGGATATCTACAGGGAAATGTCGTGACAAGGATTGAATGATTTCTCGATCACTTGGTGGATTGTCCAAATATCGCACCTTGTTTAGAATTTTTCTCGCATATTCCACTCGATTCAGATTTCCAGTAGGTTGATGTCGGCCAAGCTCTAAGTCTCTTTTCACTTTGTGCTGGGAGATTTGATCCTAATACTCGTCCTTGAACTTCTGTAAAAAGTCGTCCAAGGTAACAACCTCTTCACAAACAGAGTGCCACCAGTCGTTTGCTGGTCCTTTCAGACTTGTGCTAATAGCATGTTTTAAACTCCATCCTGTCAATTGGAGGGTAAGGCAGTAATTTTCCACTTCCTTCATGTACCTCACGGGGTTGCCTTTCCCTTCGAACACAGGTGGAGAGATTTTTTCAACACTAAATTGTCCTCCAATGGGTGTTGTCGCAGTGGTGTCCAAGAACCCTCTCTTGGTTAATAGTGTGACATCTTGTACGCACTTCTTGGTGGTTTCCTGTACTTTTTTCACTATATTTAGCAGTTGTGATTGATCTTGGACCCCCTGGTTGACCAGATCGCCTGTTTCCACTACTGTCTTTTTTATTTCCTTGTAGTCGGTGTGAAGGATATCCAGGTTATCCTGTAGAATATCGCATCTCTCGTGTAGATTTGGAATTTCTTTCTCCCCATGTTCATTCTCTTCACGAGTTTACTAATCCTCTGACTTTTGATCTTTTGCCTCTCGTACAGCTCTTCTATCATCCTGGAATGGTTCATTTTTCCCTCTCGTGTTCTGCCGTCCAGTTGAGAATCGCTCCCCAACCTTCTCAGTCTCGTGTTTGTGTTCAATTTATTTCTCACTCTATCACTTTCAGCACTTCTTTCTATCAAATTTTCACTGTTTCCTTCGGCTTCCACCTCTGTTACAGTGATAGCTGGGCTTTCAACCAACTTATCGTCATCTTTTTCATCAGCCATGTTTATGAAATTTGGTCCCTACCTTTCAACTATCGAATTAACGAATGAATGAATTAATTAATTGAGATGATAGCCTGTTCTGTTTTAAATCGGGCCCGACGTTGGGCGCCAATGAGACGATTCGGTCTTCTTAAAAAAATATATACATATATATATTTAAAAAGATATTGTGACGTGACAACTTGCGCAAGGTCACGAGACTCTTCGCCAATCGTTATAGTTCTCGATTTCGATATCGGCAGCTACACGAACTTTAAGAAAATAGAAAGATTTTACTCAAAAGGTCTAGGATCGCCAGGTGGCCTCGACATCCAAACTCCACGTAGCAAGATTCACCAAGCCTCTTGCACTACGGGCGTGACTTTCCACCAAACCAAAAACTAAACTCAAAAACTCAAAACTCAAAAAAAACTCAAAACCACGCAGAAACGATCATACAGTCACTTTCACTGCGCTTGCATTACTTTCTATTCATTCCCAAAATTTATAGCAAGATGTTAATGGCGTTATCGAAACTTAATGAAAAACTACCGGTTGAAGCGGAAAAACTAAAACTGAACTTAATCGGTCCTGAACGGAGTTCTGACAATCAAAAGACAGGCAAGGATCCCACTGAACGCTAAACGGACTAAATCAGAACACAGAAATTAAAGCGGATTTACGGTTTATTGACCCTTCACACAAAAATAAATTACTCAAAAACACAAAATGACTCGTACAAAATTGATCAGATTTTATTACAGTCAGGAAAACAGGTCAATAGTCGCAAATGCTATAATCTGAGAGGTTTGCGATAATTCGATAGTCAAAAATTCAAAATCTCTACAAAGTCTACAATTTCAATAAAACAAAACTCAAAACGTTACATTAACTAAGTGTCAAAGCGATAAACTAAAACTAAACCTTTGCTAGGACTCGGACACGAGTCAACGACCCAGCAAGTAGCATCTCAAACGGAAAAATTACTGAACTTTACTGAATTTACTTTACAAAAAAAAACTTTCATACTCAAAAACCAAAAAGGAACAAACTCACAAAATCAAAAGCAGTAAAACTCAAAATAGGCCCTGGATCTTGGATCGGCCAACGCAGGTTCGCACGGTAGTTCGGTAGACGGAAAAAACGGTCCGGCCTCGGGAGGTCCCTCGAGCAAAGTCGAATACGTCCGCACAGGTTGCTGGTCGAATTCAGAGAGAGATTCAGTTCTCCTCGTTGCGAAATTGCGATACCGGTAGCTCATATCAAATTCAGCGCGCGCACCCCTTCTTCCTCTTTCCGCTCTCGCACCAACGAAGTCAAGCCCATGCTGTGGCGCCAACTTCAAATTCTTGTTGTGTGGTCGTTGTCGGTTTCGGTGGTAGATCTCCCATCAAACTGTTCTCGCTGATGTCCCAATCGTTTACCCTTGGCTTCGAAGACTATCCTGGACAGTACTGACTCCTTCGTTAAGGCCCCTATGCAATCATTCGTACGTCTATGACCATAGGTTACAGGCTCGTTGTAGGTTTTGAAACAAGGATGGCTGGCCACGAGACAGGCCACTCGGGAACACTTCTAAGCTCGTCGTAGGCACACGTTTTACTCTCATCAAGTAGGCAGAGATCGGCCAATCCGGGGAAGTCATCCCTTGACTTGGAGAACGAGTCCTTTTTAATAAACTTTCGGTACAGCTCGATAGCAACAGCAGCAGCTTCGCGAAAACCGGTAGCAGCGCTATGGAACAGGAACACAACATCATAGATTCTGGCGATAACGAGACTGATGTAGCTTTCTCTCAATCACTCGCTCTCGAAGGTGTTCGGAGAGAAGACTTGGGTCAACTTCATTGAGCAATCACAGTCCGAGGCGCCCGGGGTTTGCACGCTTATCTCCTGCTGGTCTGGAGATGATCCTAGGTCAGGAACTGATGACTGTTGTTCCGGCGGTCGATGTCCCACGATGAGTGCGACACCTGGCTAGCCGACCTTCGGATCCCTTTACAAGCTACAAACAAAATTAACATAAGAGAACTGCACAAAAAAAATAAGTTAAGCGCATTCACTCAACATACTGAAACTACAAACTAATTTTACTCAATATCAAAAACAAAACCAAAATCTACTAATCAAAAATTGCACACATACCAATCCACACAAACTGAAATAAACAAACTACGATACTACTTATGCTGGTCGCCAGGGAATCCTCAAGGCCAGACTAACCCCTACTTCTCTTTCGGAGTCGCGGATATTACTTGAAAGGCCTTTGTTGAACGTGATCCAAGAAACCACGTTACAATATATAAAAAAAACTTGACAAATTATTATTTTTATTTGTTGTGTTGAGCTGGCTCAGTTATGCTTCACGGCCAGCTTCAAACACTTTCTCAATTTTTATTTTCATTTTGATAATTTTTAATTTTAAAGTGAAGCTCTATTTGCTTATTGCAAATTTAAACAAACTATTGAATTATTGTAATGACATTTAATGTTATTGGTATTTTTAAATAAGACTCTTTGATTTAAACAAAAAGACCGAACGTTTCATAAAAAGAATAAACCAAACCAAAGTATTTTATCTTGAATTTACTTTCTTGAATACGAACAAAACAAACAAACAAAATATAAATTTTAAGAAAAATGTGGGTTCCCGACCCGAACAAGCCCTATTTTACTCAATTAATTAATCGATAATGGATTTAATTCATTTTAAAAAGTGAATTTGAAAAACTATAATGCTCTCGAATTTCTCGTTGAGCTGTCAAAATTATTGCTTTAGAATTTCTCCTCGAGCAACTTTGTTTCTGATTTGGAATGAAGCTCGCGAATCTCTCCTTGAGCTTCTTTCAACTGAACAAGTATGGCTCTCACCAAAACTGTCAGTTTTATCTATTTTTAATTTGTTTTGCAAAATGATAACTAGAACTGATTTTATTAATGATTGAAGTTGCGAGTTGACAGGTCGTGGCGAGCTTGCAAGCGCCAACACACCGGCCGGCGATAACAATCAGCCGATCTCTGCGACTTTAATTCTAGTTTAAATATTTGTTTAACTGAAAAAACTTTGTGATCAAAAATTAAGTTAATTAATAAGGAATCGATCTATCAGATCAGTCTTGCCGATTTAAGTTAAAAATTCATGTAATTTAATGAATGAAAGTTGTCAACCAGGCTCTCGCCGTAACGCGCATGCGCGTCAGTTAATTGTCGCCGCAGACCGTTGGTTATAAATATGGGTAGACTTGCCTTTCCGGTCAGTTGATCTAATGAGACGTTACAAAGTATTATTTCGCTGTTCCTATGGTAGTGGAGATTTTTATGACTTCGTCCAATTTTTAAATTCTTCGACTGTTGACAATAGTCATGTTTTCTATAAATTTAATGTGTTAAACTATCTCTGTGTGTAGTTTAATCATTTTGGCTAAACTTTTGTGCATAACTTCGGAAGGGTCCTTTACTATAACTGTTGAATCCTTTATTCTTTCGAAAACGTTCCTTATCTTGTCAGTATTTTCGGTTATTAATTCGTTAAGGTCTTTTCGGTCGAGTTCGTTGAGTGACCCATATAATTTCTTGAGTATAGTACTGATGAATGCAAATGGTGCTTTACAGTTTTCAATTTAGGTTGCAGTGTGACGTGGCGTTTTGCCGTCCACCCGCCCCTTCGCCACTGAACCCAAATGACAAATAAAAATTCGACAATTAACTTCTGAGATCCAATTCCGGTACTCGTAACCTGGTCCAACGTTGCCTCGGATCGCCCCCAAATTTTCAGGGAAAACTTGGAAACCCCTTTCAAAGCGGAATCGTTCTCAAAAATCTTGTCAACAAATTACTTATCAAGTCAAACGGGCACCGTGAAGCGGCACTTGAACAATTTGCGCCACAGATAATCTGACTTCCAAAAATTCCAGGAAAGGATCCTTTTTATTTTTTGGTCCAAATATTGTTTTGTTTCGTTATCATTACTCGGGGAAAATGAAATATAAACAAAATAACAATTCAATTGCCAATCTTGATACTTTATTCTACTCCCAACTTTCCTTCTAAACTTTTACAAAACAAAATCAAAATCAGTTTAATAATTCGGTTTGTCTTTATTCAAATTCTGGCAATAATTCAAACTTTATTTTCTTCTCTCAACAGTTCTACTTAATCAGAAATACAATTTTCGCTATCGTATCGGACACGAGGGAAAATCATTTCTCAAAATCAGAAATGGCTCCGGAGAGCATGTTTTACTTCTGTTCAGGCTCTCAATTGACTTTACTCTTTTTCGTTACAACGGTTTCTCGGGCTCCGGGACAATTGGTACCACGATTCAACAATTGCCACCTCGTAAAGACCCGTTTCGCTGTTACTTGAAAAACCACTTCAAAAACCGGCCTTGATTTCTGCCGTCCTCGGATATCGCTCGCAACTCGATCCAAGATACGGCCCGGCAAAAATCGTACCGAGACGACTTTACTTTACTTGCAAAAACTCTCGAAAACGTCGTCCCTCGGTCCGTCTACGTTCGTAGCCTCGTACCATCTCCAATCGACTTCTTGAATAATTAATTTTCTTTTTTCGCAATGCCGGCTACCGTTCCCCTCCACCTCGCTTTTTCCCGTGTTTCGCTTGCCGTGTGTAGCGCTCTGCACATCAGTGACGTAGCTCGCCGTACCCCGCTTGCCTCGCCTCTCTGCAGCTTGGAGGCCATTCTCCGTCTCGCTCGGCGTCTCGTGAACGGACATCCTTCCCTCTCATCGACGACCCGGGCTGACTCCTGGGTTTACCCTTCGTACGAAGGTTGGGACCCCAAACTCGGTCCCCGTCTTCCCATCTGTCAGGTCTCCGATCTCGACGGCACACGCGAGATAGGGACGCTCCTCGGCACGCCAGACAAGATTTGGCTGGTGCTGGCAGCTGCAACCACCCGGGCTGGCGCCTTGTAGCAGCATTAATTCAGCCTGCCCGCCGAAGCGGTTGCCCGGAGGTTCGCTAGGCCCAAGAGTTGTTGGTGCGCTAATGCAGTTAGATGGGCAGCGACTCGTTCTCGTCTATCGTCTCTCTTCGCCTCTCCTGCTCTCATTGGTATCAACGGGCCTCCGTCGGGCCTCTCTTTCGTCTAGATCCCTGGGTGGCAAGGGGCAAGCGAGCACAGTACTCAAGTCCGGCTTCCAGTCACAGTTGCCGGGCATTGCTTATCGGTTCCAGCGGGTGGGCTGCTGGAAACCTTCAACTGTGTGCCAGCTGTTCGGCTGCTGGCATCCTGGCAAGGTTGAGCCAGGATCGTCCTGGTCCAGCGATGAAGCTCCCTCCTGCTCCACGCCAAACGTCATCTCCCGCATGCTACTCATCTAAAATTTACAAAAACATTACCATCCTGATCCAAACTTACTATTTCCAAAAAAAACAACATTATTAAACTCATAATAAAAAAAATGCAATGCAAAAAAAAATAAAACAAAACGAAGCCTGAACTAATGAGAGCGAATTTCTAAAAACGGATTGTCTGCACTCATACTTTTTGTCACGGAACCTCCGTTCAGATTTTCAATCTAAATATCGGTCCCGTGACGTCACTCTCGCATTCGTACTACCGGTAACAATTTAAAGCGACGTCAGTCTCTCTCTTCCACACATGCATGAGATGGAGGCTGAAACTCACTGACAACCGATGCTCGCCCAAGCTCTCGAGACTGCTGAAAACTATAATGATTACGCGAAACCAACTGGTTTCGCAAACGTTCTCAAGAGTCGATTTTTAATTATTATTTTGAGCACATATTTTCTCTCATTTTAATTCCCGGTTTTCGATTACACCCCCCCCCCCGAATTCTCGGTGTTGTTTAAGCTAATAATGTCCAGACAGGCCGTCCAAAAAGACGCCCTGTCACATCACCCCCCTGAAAAGTCGCGGTTCAGTGCGACCCCGCACTCAACAGAACGCGAGCTTTTCAAAACTGGCAAATTGACTCTTTTCGACCTTAGGAGAGAACGGAATCTAAAACGAGAACCGATATCGGGTGATGCACATCACCCTCCAAGGCTCAGATGGACTGGCCTCTAATACTGGAACTGTGATTTTTACTTTTTCGGGCTGTTGACTCAGGTACGGGGGTTCGTGAGGCCCCAATTCTCGCTGGCGTGGATCCCTGCGCTGTAACGGCAGACTATCTTCTTTGCCTCGATAACTCGACAACGGACAAACGACAATTTAAAAAAAAAACAAATAAAAGAGGATGAACCGCGATGACTCAGGTCCGCGGGGTCGTGACGCCCCGAATACTGGCATTTTTCTCCTCGCTCTCAGCATCCCTGCGGTTTAAACATCAAGATCTGCAAAACTCGACAGATCAATTTCGATCGGCTGTCCATGGCCTGACAACCGAGAACCGACTAATCAAAACAAACTATTGAGGCCCTGGCCCTGGCCCTGGCACTGGCCTCCGTGACTCGAGTTCGTGGGGTCGTGTCTCTCCAAATACCGGCATCTTTCAGCTCGCTCACGGCATCCCTGCGAAATAGGATCATCTCGTGATCGGTAGCAACCTCCTTGGCCAACGCACTGGCGGCCCGGGTGTAAACCAAACAAAAACCTCTGAGGCTAAGCCCCTCCAACTCGGGTTCGTGGGGGCGTGACTCCCCGAATACCAGCATTATTCAGCTCGCTCACGGCATCCCTGCGGGGTAAAAATATTACGTGCTCAAGCATACCAAAAAGAACAACCAAACACAGACACTCGTGCAAGGGAACACAATAATAAAAGCACAAGTTCTATCAAACGGTTTATTTGTTTCGAAACAACATTTGGTATCATATTACACAGATACATCTGGGTCCCGCCCGTGTACCTAAACCTACGCTTACCGACTAACTGGACGGCATAAATCTAAATAATTAAAAAAAGGAAAATTCTTTTAAAAAAAAGAAAAAAGGGACAACTTGAATTACAACATTAACAGAAAACCGGTTAAGCCGGCAGTCGAGCACTCAGCTAATCACAATGCTGAGGCCCCAAAAGGGAACTACTAAAGAAGGAGAAAAAGGAGTACGAAAAAAAACGTCTGAAAAACAGGGAACAATCCGGGGACGAAAAACCAGGGCAACGTTCGAGCTTGTTGCTCGAAAACGGAGATCGGCGTGGGCTTTAGCGGCGGCCACGTCTGGGCGGAACGGCACGGTCCTTGTGCCATTGTAGCCCTCTATTGCGGCAGGCACCACGAACGTCCAGTTCGGTGCCGCAAACGCTGCAATAGCGAGCAGGGGGCTCGCACTCTCCTGGACGGTGGTCGTCTGCTCCGCAGACATCGCAGCCGAGGATCGATCGGCGCTCGAAGCTCGGGTTTACACGACGTGGTGGGCTGGTTGGGCGGACTCGTCTGGCCTCCTCCAGACGGGTCGCGAGATGCCGAATTTCCTCTCGTACACCGGATAGTCGGGGTGTCGTCCAGAGTTGCTGCTCGCCGGCCAGCAGATTTTCAAAACGGACGGTCCACTCCGTTGCCTCCTGAGCGATAGCTCGCACCTCAGGCAGAGCGGGGTGTTCACGTCGCCCGTTAGACATTTCCAAATGTTCCATAAGGAACACCGCTTCTCGTAGGACCTGCTCCGCAAGTCGATTGAGGAACCTGGCCAGGTCCTCCCGTTCCATCCGGTCTCGTCTCGTTGCCGGATTCTCTTTGTGCTAGCGCAGGAAGTAAAAGGGGCACGTCGTGAGGCTGTACCCGGGCTCTCTGCAGCGCTTACAAAATTCGCGCAGCTTCTGGGGGCAGTCGGTGTAATGGTGCTGCCAGGACGAGCAGTTCCAGCACCCATCGCGCCAAGGTTTCTCCAGGGGCATCCCGTCCTCGTCCAACGGTACGCCAAGCGGTCCGTGCTCGGCGATGCGGCGCTGGTACTCCTGCTGCTACTCGCTCATTGGGGCCGGTTCTTGCCCTCCGTATCTGGCGATGGTGGCCGGATTGGCGAATGACGCCTGGACATCCCTGAGGGGCCGGCCTCGGCCCTGTCGTCGCGTTTCGGTGCGGAGACTCGGCGCGGGATTGCGACGACGAATGAGAGGCCTCGTCGACGTCGATCTCGAGACAGTCTTCGGGGTCGGGGCCAGGATGCGGCTCAGCGTCTCGGGGCAGCCACTCGACTCGTTGGGCGGCAGTCTCGGCTGTCCGCGGGTAGTGCAGACTCTGCTGCCGCGCGGAGTTTGACAGGCCACCTCTTGCCTGGCTGGCTCGTCGTGCCATGGCAATGGAATCGCCCAGGGATATGCCTGTAGCATCTCCACGACTGGTGTATCGGCGGGCGGAGGCGGTAGCAGCGGTCCGTCCAGATCACGGGCCTCGTTTACCTCGATGCTCGGCAAACGGATCGGCCCTCGCGCTTGGTTCGTGCGACGATGAACCAAGGCCTGTCGCAGCAAATTGGACAACACCTCAGTCCAGGCTTGGATGTTGTCGTCCTCCATTTCCTCTAGGGTTCTCTTGGGGGACATAGCTGTAAACGGTGAACAAGAATTAGCGAGTGAGATACGGTTTTATGTCGGTCGAAGCGACCTTGACCGAATTTCGGGGATCTTTGGTGTCAGCAATTTCGAAAACGGTCCGAGAAAGGACTCTCGTGACTCGGAACGGCCCTACAAAACGAGATGCTAGTTTCGAGGTGAAAGGTTTCGCTTTCGAGGAAAGAACCCTTTTTCTTACAAGTACGAGATCGCCAACCGTGTAAGTGGGCGGTCGATGGCAAAAATGGTAATAGCGAGCCTGCCTTGCTCGCGCGTCATCGATGTTTCCACTTATCATCTCATGCAATTTGTCAATGCGCTTCATGCGCTCCTTCCAGGCAGGAATGTCGTTGTCACTGATGACGGCTGGTGCGTCAGTTTCATTTCGGAGGGTGTGGACGGCTAACGGGTATCGTCCAAAATTCAGAAAGGCCAAGGTGGCTTGCAGGGACGTGTGAAACGCCGTATTGTAGGCGAAGCAGAATTCGCCTAAGTGAGCGTCCCACTCCTTGTGATTTTTCTTTATGGAAACCCGGAGCATAAATTTTAAAACCCGATTTGTTCGTTCAACGGGATTCGAGCGAGGGGTATAAGGAGGCGTCGTCTCCTTTTGAATACCCGCATGGCGGCAAAGACTGTCGACAGTCCGGTTCACAAACTCCCTACCATTATCAGAAAGAAGGACTTGAACTCCCCCCGAGCGATTTAAAATAAGATTTTTATAAGCGGTGACCACTTGCGCCCCAGTCTTGGCGCTGAGAGCCGCGATTTCGATGTAACGAGTGAAAAGATCTTGAAAAACAACGATAAACGTCTTGTCGCTAGATGAACGTAAAAACGGCCCCATGAGGTCGGCGGCTACCGTGTGCCAAGGTTGGCTCACATTTCGGCCCGCCACTACCCCGGTCGTTTGTCGCTGCTCGACTTTATTCTTCTGGCACGGTTCGCACACGCGCACGTGCCGAACGACGTCTCGAAAAATATTCGGCCAGTAATAATACTGAACGACTCGCCGATACGTTTTCTCCACACCAAAGTGCCCGGCCTGAGCGCTATCGTGGCACTCCTCGAGCGCGCGACGACGCAGCTCCTCCGGTAACACGAGTTTTCATGCGTCTAAATCAGGTAGAATTTTGTCAACGACAACTCTTGGCCTATGGAAATAGAGCCGGTTGCCAACTAGCTTCCAATCGGGATTTTGATCCGGAAAACGCAAAACTTGCGCTCGCAGTAATCGGTACCACGCATCCCGAGTCGTATCGAAAACATTTTGAGTGTTCTCGCCTCCCAGTTGGGCGAGGGTGTCATCTTCGGGTGTGCTGTCCCCTACCGGTTTCTCGGACAGGGCAGCGGGTAATCGCCAGGATGTGTTCTTGCGCCGAATTATCTCGAAATCGTATGACTGGAGTTGGATAGACCAACGAGCCAGTCTCTCGGTCGAACCCTTCAGCCCCAACAGCCAACGGAGGCTAGTCTCGTCCGTGGCCAGGATAAAATGTGACATCTCGAGATACTACCGAAATTTTTTGACCGCCCAAAGCGCGGCCAAGCATTCCCGTTCGGTTGCGCTAAATTTTCGTTCGCCCTCCGAAAGCGTGCGGCTCGCGAAGCTAATAATCCGCGGTCGGCCCTCGAGAACTTGAGTCAAAACGGCACCGAGGCCGACGTCACTCCCATGTGTTTGCACGTAAAACGGCTCCGCGAAATTCGGATAAGACAGCGTCGGAGTCGACGTTAAGGCGCGCTGAATTCGAAGAACGGCCTCGCTCTGTACAGCACCCCAAACCTACTTCTGACTCGTCTTTAATAACCGCGTCAACGGCTCGGCCACCGTGGCAAGATCAGGGAGGTATTTGCAATACCAGCCAATCATGCCAAGAAAGATGATGCGTGATTGCCGTGGTCGTAGGAAAACGGGTTGGCAAGGGGGGAATTTCTGCTCGAAGCATCGCTTCCAGCTTAGCCTTTTGCCCTGAAGACAGTTCGCATAGACCGGGGTGTCTTTCCAGTCCCGCTGCAATCTCCACGTCTTAACGGGAAACGTGAGCAAACCCATGCTGAGCCGCACCTTCGCGTGCCAGCTCGTCGGCACGTAAATTACCGGGCTCGTCTGCGTGACCCCTCACGTGCTTTATCTCGACCGCGTCAAACTCTTGTAAAAGGCGACTAAGACGCTCCCACTCGGCCCTATGCGCGACGTCCTTGCGATTGGCGTTTTTTCCAGCCATTTGACTCCCAAACTGGGAACCAGCGATTGAAGAAATCGGCCACGAATTTCGAGTCGGTAATTATTCTAATTCGCGTTTCTCCTAACTCCCGTGCACGGACTGCTGCTTCAATTACGGCCTCTATTTCCGCCCGATTGTTCGTTTGTTTAACCTCTAAGGGCCTAGAGACGTGGCTTGATGATCCTCGACAAAGTACACCCCTATCCCGGCTCTTGCACTCGGACTGCCGTTATCGAAACAACAACCGTCTGTCCAGATGTCGAGCGCGTTAAGCGGCTCGACCTGCTCAATGAAATTCGCACTTTCCGTACCGTTTGTCTTTACGTCAAAATTAAATTTATCGTTCGGTTTGTCGCTCAAATGCCCCGACAAACGCTTGAAATCCACCAGTACCCCGAACTCCCTCAGGGTGTCTAAGCCGATGACACACGACGCGACCAATGACGGCAGAACGCAGAGGTTGACCTCCCTTGTGCGCCCGCCTAACGTCATCGGAACTCGATATTCGACCACGCACGGCACCACGTCGCCATTTGCAATTCGAACCTGCATCCGACTCGGCCATGGCTCAAAACCCTGACCGCGTGCCTGCTTGCCCATGTTCAAATCGACAAACGTGCGAGTTGCACCCGTGTCCATCATCGCCCGGATAGGCTAGCCCATGACGTGAGCCTCGACAAATAAGAGCTGCGACGAACCACCTGTGCTTTGCACTCGCAGTTCGACAACTTCAGGGGGGTCTACCACCTGGGGCAGTTGAACCGCCCCGGTCTCGGTCTTGGTTGCTACCAGCTCGGCGCTGGAGTCTAAGTTATGGACGAATATAGTGGTGGTCGTGAGGGGGTCAGTCTCCGTCCGAGTTACCTTCCCCCGTTCCCGTTTGCCGAACAATTCGGACACTGTGGTTTCGTCACACCCGGCTTTTGACACCCGTAGCAGTGTATCTTGCCCGCGTCCGGACACTCGGTACGGTAATGACCCTCTTTACCACACGTCCAGCACGCGTAAGGTGATTTCGTCCCATCGTCAGTCTGTCGAGTTTGGTCAGTCTGATTTTGATTGGTACTCAGCGGCGGTTCCCGCAAATTAGTTTTGTTAACCGCGGCCCGGTTGTCGTTACCCTGGCGCCGTTGCTGTGCGGCAAGCAGCGCTTCAGGGTCGTCAGTAAGTCCGTCGTTGTCGATCGCGTGCAATTGAGACCGATTCCCCTTCGGTGGCCGATATCCCATCGAAGGACATGCCATCTTATCAGGGAATGGAGGGGGCGTAAACATTTTGGAGTTACGCATCACGGCCGTGATCTCGAGTTGATCAAGAGAGCAAATCTCCTCCCGTGGAAACAGCAGTTGCAACGCCGGCAACATGTTCCGGTATGCCCGGTCTATCTTCGTCGCTTCTGACCAAGCCGGCGAAACGCGGTTCATCATGCTGCGAATGTACGTCAAATAGTCTGCGACCCGTTCGTCGGCACCTTGAGTCCGCCTCTCAATGTCAACGAGAAGTGAATTGGCGAAATCGGGGTCGATGAAACGAATTCGAAAACCCTGCGTGAAGTCGGCGAAGGTATGCCACTTGTCTCGCATGCTGCGGTACCAAATCAGAGCAATATCTAACAGAAGAACCGGAATCCCGTCTAGTATGTCGCCATCCGTTAACGTCATAACGCGACGCGCATCCTCGAGACGGCCGATGTACAGCTCGGCGTCCCCCCTGCCAGAGGATTTCAAATCCCATTTCCTGAGCGTGTCAACCACCTGCGTGGGCGTAGTACGCGTGTCCCGGTATGAACCGGTGACGTTTGGTGCGTGAACGGGGTGAGCATAATTCCCAGTAGGAGGGGGCATTTCATTGGCACGATAAATCGGGCTGCCCCAGTGGTCGTGGAAACCACCGGCTATTTGGGCAGGTGGGGGCGGCTGGTTAAACCCCGTCCGCGGAAACTCGACGCCCGGCTGTTGGGGCGGCGAGGAGGTATGTGGCCCGTGACCCGGTGGCCGATCCACAAAGCTACTCCGCAATCGCGCAACTTCCGCCTCGTAGTCGTGACGTATCGTCTCAACTAACTTTTCCCCCTCTATTCGCGCCTTTTCTAACTTACGACCGGTCTCAATCAACAGGCCGTCTTGCTCTCGCTCAGCACAACGGCGCTCCTCGCGGACCGCGGCGCTAACCCTCTCCTCTAGGTCCGTACGAGACTTCTCACGCTCCTCTGTCCTCGCCTTATCGACCTCATTTTCGACCCACTTTCCCGTCTCGCGAATCTCCTCGGTTTCCTCGGTTAAATCTCGCTTCACCGTCTGATTCAACACCCCGAGACCCGCCTGTACGTCCTCAGCGGTCATCTGCTCTAGCTTGATTAATTCTTGTACCGACGGGGGCACGTCCTCGATCGCTCGAAAGTGACTTAAAAGGGTGTTACGGCGGTAGCGCATCGTCCCCGTGCACTCGATATTACGGTCGGCCAACTCTTGGTCCAACTGATCGGGGCTCAGACGAACGACCCAATTGGTGACCAGGCCGCAAATCAAGGCCGAGTTACGACTTGCCATTTTGACAGGTGAAACAACGAAAACAACGAAACGATGGCCAAAGAAATTAAAAAAATAGAAAACTTGAATTGTGAAGTCAAAACATTGAGTTTGAGAAAACCGCGAGTCAAAATAGTTGATGTTTGTGAAGATGTAGATCCTGAAACCTTCGCAGACCAAATCCTTTCCCAGAACTTTGAAACCGCCGCTCCTGATGACTTAAAAATCATTCATGTCCGAAAAAACAAAAAGAGAAATAACAGTAGCATTTTTGTCGAACTGTCATCAAAGTTGTTCCAAGCGACGATGCGTGCCGGAACACTTTACGTGGGTTGGCAGCGTTGCCGCGTTTACGAGGATTATAATCTTAGCCGTTGCTACAAGTGCTCTGGCTACGGTCACAGCGCGAAAAAGTGTACGAATGAAACTAGATGTCAGTACTGCGCGGGAGACCACGACGGTACTGCCTGTCAAAACAGAGATAACAAACAGTGCACGAACTGTTTACAATCGAATTCAAAATATAAAACTGAAAGGGATTACAAGCACTATGCTTTCGAAGAGAGCGCTTGCGAGACCTTCCAGTTTTATAAGAAACGAGCAATGGCTCAAACAGAGTATAACTGAGCAACATATTTTTCAATTTTTCTTTCTTAAATAATTATGATAGTAAACCAAATGAATAATCTAGTCAATGAAATAGTAACTTATGATTGTAACAGCTTATTGCGATTAGATGAACTAGTAACAGAAAAAAATGATTTCCTTATATTACATGTAAATATTAGAAGTTTGAACAAAAATTATGACAACTTAAAAGTTGCAATTAAGTCAATGAAAAAAATGCCCGATATTATAGTGTGTACTGAAACTCATAAAATTGTACTTCCAAATTTTTATGAAATAGAAGGTTATCGTTTTTGTTTTATAAATAGCGAAATAAATAAATGCGATGGTACTTGCATTTATATTTCGGATGAGATTCAACACAAGAATGAAATCATCTCTGTGGGCAAAGTAAAAGCGATATTTACTGAGTTTTCTTTTGATAACGATAAATTTTTCATAACATCGCTTTATCGATCTCAATGTATCTCGATTAGTACATTTACAAAAGATTTGCGTGGACATTTATTAGAAAACAGAACTTTAAAAAATCATATAGTAATCGGTGATATAAACATAGACATACTTTTAGATAATACATACGTTGATGAATATTTGACTGCTTATTATGAACTTGGTTTCCAATCGTATATAAACATACCAACCAGAATTGTTGCAAATCAGCGCCCTTCATGTTTAGATCACATTTTCGCAAAACTGTCAAACGATGAGAATGCCAAATCAATGGTGTATGATCTTGACATTACTGACCATCTTGCTACTTTACTATTTATCGAAGAAACTGTAATTTTAGAGAAACCAAAAAACAAAACTTCTTATCAAACTAAAATCAATTATGAAAAATTGTGTAAATCTTTAAATTTGGAAACATGGTATGAGATCTATAACGAGCGTGACATTAATGTAGTGGTCGACAAATTTATCGATAAATTGCAATTTCATATTAATTCATCTACCAAAACTTATACTCGTCGAAACAAAAATGTGATGCGTAACGATTGGATGACTAAAGACCTTATTAAATCTTGTAAAATAAAAGATAAAATTTACCGCGACCACAAAAAAGAACCTAGCAATATAATATTAAAAAACAAATATATGTCGTATAAGAATAAGTTGAAAAATGATATTCGAGTAGCAAAAACCAAATTCAATGACCGACTCATTGAGAGCACTTCTAATGACGCCAGAAAACTCTGGGGTTTTGTCAATTCGAAACTTAAAACTAAAAAAACCGATTGTATTGAGATAGAAAAAATTAAATGTAATGAAACAACAAATTATTTAGAAAACAAAAAAGATATTGCTAATGAATTCAATCGATTTTTTTCGTCGGTGGGTCCGGAAATGGCAAAACAATTTGATAACGTCCCTTTACAGCCTTTAGATAACGAACAAATTACAATCCAAGACTCTATATTTTTATATCCTGCCACTGAATCAGAAGTTTTGAAAATCATTTCGCAATTAAATAGTAACAAAGCATCCGGTATTGATGGCATACGAGCCAAAACTATAAAGTATTTTTCAAATTTTATATCTAAACCTTTAACTTATATAATGAATCAATGTTTAGAACTTGGAATTTTTCCTGATCAATTTAAAAAAGCCGAAATTGTACCTATTTTTAAATCAGGTGATAAAGATAAAACAACAAATTACAGACCCATCTCACTTATATCAAATTTCGCGAAGATATTAGAAAAACTGTTGAAAACTAGGATATGTAACTATATAGAAAAGCATAAAATTATTAGTCAAAATCAATACGGTTTCCAGGCGGGAAAAAGTACTGATGATGCACTAGTTAAAGTATTTGATGAAATTCATGATTCTGTCAGGGTCAAATAAAACACAAGGGGTTTTGTAGTAGAAACCCAGTTTATTAATTAACTTTTGCACACACACACATAAAAATAATGTTATCTGAAAGACAGAGGAAGGAGCAAAAGGAAAAATTTTGATTAGTCACATTCATCGCTGTCTTCAATGTCGCATGGATCATTGGTGTTGCGCCAGATACGCATTTGCGAAACATGACTCGTGAACGGAATGGCGCTTTTGCGCTTCTTGCTTAGTTTTTCTAATTGATAAGTGTCACTTGGGAGTATTTTCACCACAACAAAAGGACCGTCGTACTTGTTTCGCAATTTCGTACTTTCGCCTGTAGATTCGATATAAGTTTGAACATAAACAATGTCACCGATATCGTATGTTATTTTGTCGTGTTTGTGCTTATCAAATTCGGTCTTATACAATTTTTGCGCTTTGAAAATATTATCGACAATGTTTTGTCGATAATATCGTCCCATTCCTTGTTCGAATTTTCTATTTCGCTCGTTCGTAGTGCCCCCAGTACAATTGCGTTTACTCTTTCTACAAGGCCGTTCGCTTGCGGGTGTCTGCTCGACGTGAATGTGACCGATATACCCTGTTCGCTGCAAAACTTCGCAAATTCGCGCGCTTTAAAACATGGTCCTCGGTCGCAAATAATGCGTGTCGGGTAACCGTGATCTGACAACTGTTTTTTCAAGCATTTCAATACCGACGTACATTTCGCATCTTTCGTCGCGTAACCCGTTACAAATTTTGTTAAATTATCAATTATATTCAAGATGTATTTATTTCCTTTTTTCGATTCAACAAACGGGCCTAAAAAATCGATGTGAATAATGTCGAAAGGTCTTTTGCCCGGCGGTATCGGGTGCAACAATCCGGGTTGCTTCCCTTGATTGGTTTTGTGCAAAATACATTCTAAGCAACGTCGGATATGATTCTTTACGTATTTGGCTACTTCTGGAAAATAATAATATCTTTTCAATGACGATACTGTTTTTTCTACACCGAAGTGGTTCTTCAAATCGTGATAACGAATAACTAAGGCTTTTCTCATTGCACTTGGAACAACAAACAATTTTGACTTTACTCCGTTAGTTTCTATTTCTTTACAAAGCAACCCGTTTTCCAAACAATAACCTTTTATTTCGTTTAACTCGAACCTTGTTCGTGATCTCACCGGTTTTTTCAAAATGTCGATTTTTTGTTTTAACTTCGCGTCAGACGATTGGTACAAGAGTATTTCCTCCTCTCTTGTACTAATCGTGAACGCCGTCTCACCTTTCCACATCTCCGTGGTAGTTTCCGCCGTTCCCACGGGAGACCTTGAAAGCGCGTCGACATGTTGCATGCGCTCGCCCGCTCTGTGTATAATCTCTACATCGAATTCCGCGATCGCCGAATGCCATCTTATAATTTGCGGGTTTGTTGTCTTTGACACGTTGATGTGTGTTAGCGCCTGACAATCTGTAATAACAACAAAATGGATCGGTAGGAGGAAAGATCTGAGGCGCTGTAGCGCCCAAACTATCGCTAATAATTCTGCCTTTGAGGAGTGATAATTTTGTTCTGCTTCTGACGTTTTTCTGCTTATGGCATAAACGAGTCTCATGTTACCGTCGTCGTCTGCTTGAACCATTATCGCTCCGAGACCGATTTTGCTTGCATCAGTGTGCAATTCAGTTCGACTCGCGTTTGCATTGTATAACGCTAATACTGGGTTTGAAGTTAACTTTAATTTGATTTCGTCAAATGCATCTTGCTGTTTTCCCTCCCATACAAATACAATTTTGTTTTTTGTGAGATCGGTCATTGGGGCTGCGATTTGTGCGAAGTGAGGTATAAAGCGTCTGAAAAAGTTCGCAAGCCCAATAAACTGTCTGATCTCGTGCGCGTTGCGAGGTGTCGGAAACGTTTCGATTGCTTTTGTTTTGCTTTCTCCCGGACGAATCCCTTCTGTCGTTATAACGAAACCCAAAAACTCAATTTTGTCATTACCGAAGTTACATTTTTTTAAATTTAACGTTAATCCTGCCTTTATCAACGCTTGTAAAACAATTATCAGTCTACTCATTAAATCGTCCCAACTTTTTGCCGGAATTAAAGTATCATCCAAATAGAAAACAACAACTCCGTTTCGTAATGGCCTTAGGGCCCTATCCATCATTTTTGAAAAATAAAAAGGCGCGTTCATAAGTCCGAACATACTTCGATCAAATTCCCCTGTTTCGTCTGGCGTTATAAACGCGGTTTTTTCTTTTGCATTGTCAGTAAGAGGCACTTGTAAATACCCATTGTATAAATCTAAGCTCGCAAAACATTTTGCACCGTGAAGTGCCTCTAAGCACTCGTCTAAGTCGGGGAGTGGAAACGGCATTCGTTGTGTTTGTGCGTTGAGTTTTCGATAATCAACTACTAATCTTGAACTTCCATCTTTTTTCTTTACTAATAAAACAGGGCTCGCATAAGGCGAACTCGTTTCGCGCACAACTCCGGCCGCTTTCCACTCTGAAACAATACGTTTTATTTCGACACGTTCAGCCTGTGTGGCCTTATAAGGTTTTGAATTACGGGGTTAGAATCTGGTTTCACCTGTATGTCCATTTCGATGAGGTTCGTTCTGCCAAGTTCGTTGAGGTTTTTGGAGATCGCTGCCCGATGGTCGTTGAGGATCTGCGTCAGCTGGCGTTTCTGTTCCGCTGTCACATTATCGCCGACGTTGACCTCGTCCTCGCTGATTGGCTCGTACCGTGGTTGCATCTTTGGTGGGTTGGACACTGAGAGCACCCGCTCGATCGAAGTGTCCTTCGGCAAGTGTGCTTCCTTGCCAAAATTCAGCAGTGGCAACTCGAGGTTCGTGTCCTCAAGTCGCGTTCGTATAAACAGAACTGAATGTGAGGGCACCGTGGTGCTCTCAGACACTGCTGAATTTTTGATTGGTTCGTTCAGAGGCAGGTCAGGCAGCAGCTGCGCAAGTATTTCTGCTCGTTGAAATCGGATGTCGTCATTCAGGCTATAAAATGCGACTTCGGGATCGCGCAAAAACGATTTGCCCAGTATGACAGGCCAGGGCTGAGAGTCGTCTGGTACAATCCGCAGCGCCACCTGGCGTGCGGTGACGTTGTCAATTGTTACGTCTGCTTGCACGATACCAACTGATTTGACTGACGCCGTTGTGGCCCCGTAACCGAAAAGGTCACATGGAAAAATTTTCTCGCAGTATCCCACTTCTGATGTGTCAGGGTCAAATAAAACACAAGGGGTTTTGTAGTAGAAACCCAGTTTATTAATTAACTTTTGCACACACACACACTCTTTGCATTCACTCTCGTGCCGAGGAGACCGGTGTCTCGCGGACTCGGCAATGTGTTCTCGCGGACGTTGCGAGAACACGCGTTCGTGCGTAACCACCCTGTGGTTCGCGGCTTAACGTAAACAGGAACTCGCTTAGCTCTCGGAGCCCTGTCCCCACGCGACTGCTTGTTAGCGGGCGTTCGCGAATCGGCGTGCCCTGCACCGGTGCGATTCGGGAACGCTCGCCCCCTGTTCTCGTTAGCGTGACCTAATTAGGTCACCTCATTAGGCGTCGGTAAGGACGCGCCCTTACAATTCTATTAGTAAAACAACACCTTGTGTAGCAATATTTCTAGACCTTGCAAAAGCGTTCGATACTGTAAATCATAACTTTTTATTGCAGAAACTTTATAAATTAGGTTTTAGAGGTAAAGCGTACGATCTCCTTAGTAGTTATTTGACAAATAGAAAACAGATTGTGAAAATAGATGATGCATATAGTAATGAGATGTATGTACGCTGTGGTGTTCCGCAGGGCACGATATTAGGACCTATATTATTTATTCTGTACATAAACAGTTTATTAAAGATAGAAATAGATTGCGAGATTGTATCTTTTGCAGACGATACAGTAATAATTGTTAAAGGTAAAACGTGGGATCAGGCGATAGCGACTGCCAATGTGATGATTAATAAAGTAAAGAAATGGTTATCGCAAAACCACCTTTCACTTAATACGCAAAAAACAGTATATATGACTTTTGGCAGTTACAGAAACAGCCTACCACTTGATACAAGCATTACAATACATACTTTGAATTGTGATCCTCGGACTTGTGAATGTACGCAGATAGAACGAGTATCACATACTAAGTATCTAGGTGTAATAGTGGATTCGAATTTAAACTGGACAGAGCATGTGAAAAAAGTTATGCAAAAATCTCGATTCATAATCTACCTCATGTACAAGCTGAAATCAATTCTTACGAGCAAACAATTGCTAACGATTTATTATGGTCTATTCTGGTCGATTGTAACGTATGGCATTGTAGTATGGGGTGGTGCCCATGATATGTCAATGAATCCGCTCCTCATTATACAAAAAAACTAGTCAAACTTATATTTAATAAGCCACCCTTTTATTCGTCAGAGGTTTTATATATAGAAAAAACTATTATTAATGTGAGAAAGTATTATATAGAGAAATCTATTTTCCGAAATTTAAATACACTACAAAACGAGTATAATCATTTGAAAGAAAGTCAATCAAGACGTCGAATTGTTCAAGCACCTCAAGTGCTAAAACAAATCGATAGAAGAAATCATAAGTATATAGCAACTAAAACATTTAATTTATTACCTAATGAATTAAAAGAAAAAAAGATGACTGCTCTTGTTAGTGATAAATTAATGAGGAAGTGGATCATAGACTCATCATCTTCGACAGTTGAAAGCTTATTCCATCCAGATTTGTGATATATTAGAAACTTGTAAAATGTTTTATTTTTGTACCAAATATTTGAACTGTTTTCTTTCTTTCTACGATCTATTTTTGTTAATTACTTATGTAACATGAAATTTGTTCTTTTATGTTTATTAATTGAGAGACTGTGATAATTCTGCAATAATGAGATATATTAAGCAGGTCCGCGCACGGGCAAATTGCCTTCTGCGGAGATATTATATTATATTTTTATTGAGTTAAGCGAGAAACAGGTTGCCCTTTATCCTGATCATAGAGCGGGTGGACAGAGTAGTCCAATCTTATGATCGGGGTACAAGGGTTGCTATGTTGTATTGTAATCTTGCATTAACGGTAGAAAATAATATCTGTAAACCTGAATTTACACCTGTTAATAAATAAATAAATAAAAAAAAACAGAAACGACACTGATCTACCGTCACCCGTCTCCGCGTTATCAATCCGTCAACTGGTGAAACCGGGCGGCTGAGGCGGTAGAGAACCAAACCACTGACGAAAACGAAAAGCCAAAGAGAACCCCGGTCGAGCTAGTGCGCGCGGCCTCTCCGAACACACTCAGAAAGAAAACATCTCAAAACAAAACAAAAACGAAAACGAACAACCTCGCAACAATCTCCGAAAGTGGAGAGAAAGAAACAAGGAGAGAAACAAACGTAAACAATGACACTGGCTGGGCGAGCCTTGATTGTTTGTGTCAAGCTGAAAAACAACACCGTTTTTTTCGTTTTCTGTTTATTCTTCACGCGCCATGTTTATCCCTGCCCGTATTATTATTTTCTTTGTTTGCTAATTTCGTACTCGGCCCTCTCGGTAACCGTGAAACCGCCGGACGAAACAACCCCACCGGGTCGTTGGAAACAAATCGAAAGAAAAATCAGAATCGACCTTCAAGGGACTAAAACTGGGCGCTGGATTTCGCTTTGTTTACACTTGGCGAAAAATGCTTTGTTGCAAGAAAAGTAAATGGCCGCCTCGTTGTCGAAAAATCGGTTAAACGAAGTTAACAACGGCGTTGCCGTTTCAAACAAAACCCGATGTCGGATCGGGCCCGTTCGATGTTCCCGCACTGGCTCTAACCTGGTCACCCTTACCCTTCCAACCCTCGGTACCCCTTTGATACACTCGCGAGAGCAAAAAGGAAAACGAGGCGGCGACAGATGGACCTATGACCAAGCGAAAACCTGCGAGCTGACACCAAAATCAAGGGGGCAAATAAACGTGATCTCACTCACCAATTTAGTTGCTAACTCGTCGGGAAAACAGGGTTGACCTAGTGAGCCGGTTTCTGGGCAGCGGTAGCTGGGTGGCAGTCAGCGAAAAGCGTAAACACACGGAGACGAACTTGCGCGTGTCGAGCTCGGTTGACTAATGGCCGTTCGTACGGAGTGGGGATGCGTCCGCACGCGCGACACCGACTGCCCGCCCGCACGCTAGCGCCTCTACTGGCTAAGCGGGAGATAATGCAACTGTTACGGCGTGCGGCTAGGAATCCACTGCTTTCCTACCGCCAACCGCCCACTGACCGCGCAAACGGACAACTGTTATCGGTTTTTCGTACTCCTGTGATAGTCGGATCTCTTCGGCAAAGGCCTCGTCGAGATCCGAGGTCGGGTTTCTCAACTACCACAATAATTCGGATTTTAATCGGGACAGATTTTATTTCGTGTTGGTTTCGCACTCGTAATCGGTGCTCGCGCGAAACCAAAACAAACTTGTATGTTTACAGGTATTGTTATGAGCTCGCTCGTATCTCGTTATCGAGCTCGGGACAATGGATGAATTAATAGCAGCTATAAAATTTTTCAGACACAAATAATAATTCACACAAAAAACAATATTGACACTTATAATATTTCTCCCTTACATGCAACATTTCCCTTCACCGGTTTTCGGATCTGAAAGGCTCTCTGTCGCAAAATTTTTACTGAAAGAAAAATCTATTAGTTTGTTTTTACGGTTTAAACAATTTCAGGATCCTGGCAGGATCGCCAATGTGACGTGGCGTTTTGCGGTCCATCCGCCCCTTCGCCACTGAACCCAAATGACAAATAAAAATTCGACAATTAACTTCTGAGACCCAATTCCGGTACTCGTAACCTGGTCCAACGTTGCCTCGGATCGCTACCAAATTTTCAGGGAAAACTTGGAAACCCCTTTCAAAGCGAAATCGTTCTCAAAAATCTTGTCAACCAATTACTTATCGAGTCAAACGGGCACCGTGAAGCGACACTCGAACAATTTGCGCAACGGATAATCTGACTTCTAAAAATTCCAAGAAAGGATCCTTTTTATCTTTTGGTCCAAATATTGTTCTATGTCTTTAACGTTACTCGGGGAAAATAAAATAAAAACAAAATAACAATTTATTTGTCAATCTTGATAGTTTATTTTACTCCCAACTTTCCTTCTAAACTTTTACGAAACAAAATCAAAATCAGTTAAATAATTCGGTTTGTCTTTATTTAGATTCTGGCAATATTTCAAACTTTATTTTCTTCTCTCAACAGTTCTACCTCATCAAAAATACAATTTTCGCTATCGTATCGGACACGAGGGAACATCATTTTTCAAAATCAAAAATGGCTCCGGAGAGCACGTTTTACTTCTGTTCAGGCTCTCAATTGACCTTACTCTTTTACGTTACAACGGTTCCTCGGGCTCCGGGACAATTGGTACCACGATCCAACAATTGCCACCTCTGAAAGCCCGTTTCGTTGTTACTTGAAAAACCACTTCAAAAACCGGCCTTGATTTCTGCCGTCCTCGGATATCGCTCGCAAATTGATCCAACATACTTCGGCCGGGCAAAAATCGTACCGAAACGACTTCTTTACTTGCAAAAACTCTCGAAAACCCTTACAAAACTTTTTCTAACAAACAATAGCACCAACGTTACCGGTCGATGACGCTGGTGGGAGCGGGAGCTTGGGCTGGATCGGTTTTCGTCCCTTGGTCCGTCTACGTTCGTAGCCTCGTACCATCTCCAATCGACTCCTTGAATAATTAATTCCTTCTTTCGCAATGCCGGCTACTGTTCCCCTCCACCTCGCTTTTTGCCGTGTTTCGCTTGCCGTATGTAGCGCTCTGCTCATCGGTGACGTAGCTCGCCATACCATGCTTGCCTCGCCTCTCTGCAGCTTGGAGGCCGTTCTCCGTCTCGCTCGACGTCTCGTGAACGGACATCCTTCCCTCTCATCGACGACCCGGGCTGACTCCTGGGTTAGCCCTTCGTACGAAGGTAGGGACCCCAAACTCGGTCCACGTCTTCCCGTCTGTCAGGTCTCCCATCTCGACGGCACACGCGAGATGGGGACGCTCCTCGGCACGCCAGACAAGATTTGGCTGGAGCTGGCGGCTGCAACCACCCGGGCTGGCGCCTTGTAGCAGCATTAATTCAGCCTGCCCGCCGAAGCGGGTGCCCGGAGGTTCGCTAGGCCCAAGAGTTGTTGGTGCGCTAATGCAGTTAGGTAGGCAGCGACTTGTTCTCGTCTATCGTCTCTCTTCGCTTCTTATGCTCTCATTGGTATCAACGGGCTTCTCTCGGACCTCGTTCCCGTCTCTCGTTGGTCGTCTAGATCCCTGGGTGGCGAGGGGCAAGCGAGCACAGTACTCAAGTCCGGCTTCCGGTCACAGTTGCCGGGCATTGCTTATCGGTTCCAGCGGGTGGGCTGCTGGAAACCTTCAACTGTGTGCCAGCTGTTCGGCTGCTGGCATCCTGGCAAGGTTGAGCCAGGATCGTCTTGGTCCAGCGATGAAGCTCCCTCCTGCTCCACGCAAAACGTCATCTCCCGCATGCTACGCATCTAAAATTCACAAAAACATTACCATCCTGATCCAAACTTACTATTTCCAAAAAAACAACATTATTAAACTCATAATAAAAAAAAAGCAATGCAAAAAAAAAACAAAACAAAACGAAGCCTGAACTAATGATAGCGAATTTATAAAAACGGATTGTCTGCACTCATACTTTTTGTCCCGGAACCTCCGTTCAGATTTTCAATCTAAATATCGGTCCCGTGACGTCACTCTCGCATTCGTACTACCGGTAACAATTTAAAGCGACGTCAGTCTCTCTCTCCCACACATGCATGAGATGGAGGCTGAAACTCACTGACAACCGATGCTCGCCCAAGCTCTCGAGACTGCTGAAAACTATAATGATTACGCGAAACCAACAGGTTTCGCCAACGTTCGCAAGAGTCGATTTTTAATTATTATTTTGAGCACATATTTTCCCTCATTTTAATTCCCGGTTTTCGATTACACCCCCCCCCCCCGAATTCTCGGTGTTGTTTAAGCTAATAATGTCCAGAGAGGCCGTCCAAAAAGACGCCCTGTCACAGCAGTAATCGATAGGTTTCTTCTTAAGTTTTATTTATGTTTTCTAGTTGTGTTAGGAGTTTATAGGAGAGGTTTGCAAAAGAGAATAAACAAAAACACACTTGACACAAATGTTGTTTTGACACCTCTCTTTATTTCACCTGAAAGAAACGGCTTTCATAGTGTTTCGTAATTTGTCAACTAAGGTCTTGCCCTTTGATGACTTGTATCACTAGCAACAATTTCGTTTATTGCAATTTTGACAATGCCGCAAGCCGTGACCAACAATTTGACGTATCAACTTGCCGGCGAGCAATTCTAACCTCAGTTTTACAAGCAGACGTCACTTGACATAAGTATGAGAGAGATAGCTAACAGCTGACGCGTTGTATGTAGTAATGACAAAGACATTAGTACTTCTAAAAGGATGCTGGAAATTATCGAGCGCGCGAACAATTCGAACACACAAGGTATAATTCGATGCCGCGATTTGCTACAACGACTCGATGATTAATGACAACTTGTAAACCAGTTTGATTACTCAACAATTGAATTACTGGCACAAGTCGATAAGAATAAAGTAGCTTTGTCTTAACTACTACTCCTGTGGCTGGCACACTACAGATAAAAACATTATTTAAGTAATGAGTCTAACGAAAATAAGTAATAATAATTATGATTGTTTGCAACAACGACTATTGATAATGAATTGATTGAACAAGGAATTTATTAAACAAGTTACTATGAATGCTAGAGAACTCTCTAGCGAATTCGACTTCAAATTAACAATAAGTTTTGTGCCATTATTTTTGGCGATAGCATGTGATACACACGGATTCTCTTTGCGTGGCAGAGACTAAGAGTGTAATGCACTCGCCTGTGTGTGCGTTCGTGCTGTCATAGCTAGGTTGATATGAAAGAAGGTTTTGGAACTGTGACTTTGGCGGGAGTTAGGCGTTGATAAAATAGATTTCTGCTATCTTTTTTATAATGACAAGAAAAATAATTGCATTCATTTAACAAAACAAAATACAACAAAATAAAGGGCTTGCTCGGCAAACTAAAAATAAACAATATTTAATTTCATCATTAAACTATTGGCTGGTGGTTCAAACTGCTAACAAGTTGTTCCAGCAGTGGGATTATTCAGTTGGGAAGGATACGGGTCTTTGGACATGCTTTACATTTTTCTTTTAGACCTTGTAGGCGAATCTTAATGTCCATTTTTATTCATTCCATTGAATATTCCACTGGATAAAGATCAGTATTTTATGGTGTCCTTGGATCAATCGAACAATAGTTCCTTTTTTAATAATCAGTCCTGCGTTGTTTGATAAATGTTTAATCTCGTATCCTTTTGCTAGGTAGATGCAGATGACGAGTCTATAAAGCCGATGCAATTTGATATTCTAAGAATGAAAAATCTCGCATTATTTAGTATTCTTCCTTTTTTGTTTGTTCTGTGATACTATGCTGACTATGCTGATTGTTATTTTATCTTGCTAGGTATGAGGCGGTCTATATTAACGATTTTTTCTTGCTTCTTGACTTTAATCTTGATTCTGTTGTTATATTATGTTATATCGTGTTCGAACTTGCGATAACGCGGTGCCTCCAATCTACTTGTCGTCGAATTTACCTATCTCTTTTCTTTGTGCAAACGATCGTGTAGCATTGTCAATTGGTTCTCTATTTATATCGAGGGAAAATGCATATGTGTTTGACCGCATGAATAGCTAATCACGTGTTGAAAAAATATTTCTCGTATCTTCATATCGATTCAGTTTTTTTTCTATTCCTTCTTTATCATCAGAATACTCTGATGTTCCATCATCACATATTTTCTCATATTTTCTTTTAGGGTTCAAGTTTTCTTTCACTGTGTAATCTTCTCCATTAAATTTTTGTATGTTTTTTCAGTGTTTTCGAACTCTTTTATAAAGTCTGCATCATCGCTTTTTGCAGTTATATTTCTTCTTTTTCCTTTGGAGTTTTCATTCTTTTCCTTTCTAGGATTGTTTTCTCTTTTACTCGTATTGTCTTTTTTCTGCATAAAATGTTCCGTTTCTTTGTTTGTTCAATATTATACCGTTATTCGAATCAAAAGAATCTTTTCAAAAGCAAGACAAACAAATTAATGAATAAAATCAAAACTTGCGCGCCTGGCTTTTAAGACAATTTTCCTGACTGCTGTAAATGCCGGTTAGAGATAAGCTTTCTTCGCGTTCGTCGTAGGTGTTGAAAGTAAAAGAAAACGATTATTAAATAATGTGGTCGATACACAAGAAATACATTTTAACCATCGTTTATTTAAAATGGCCGATTACGTAAAACAGAATGAAATTAAGTTAGGCCCGTAAAAATTTGCGAATAAAATATAGGTTGACTCAGAAATCAAGACGTAAAGAGCAAACCTTGTTCAGCTGTCTCTATTGTCCTATCCTGTCTCTAAAGCATCAAAAAATGGCACAAAATAATAATAAAAAAAAAAAACAAAAGCTACAACTGGGTGTCTCTTTCAAACGATTAAACTCGAAATAAGACTTGAACTCAATAGACACTGTAACACGAGATCCGACCCTGGACTCGGTTTCACGGTCCAGGGTGGGAAGTCGGTACGATGGCCACGTCAAGCGAAATGAAATTTAAATCAAAACTACGGTTTGTTGAGCGCCAGGTTGTCTTTGATGGGAACAACCAAACTTCAGAGTAACAGTTTCTATTACAACGGGTCCTGGGACAGTCCAGCTGGCCCACCGGTGTAAGTCCGGTAAACAGAAAGATTGATAGGAACAGTTAAAAGAACTGAGTAACTAAAATAAAAGGAAAACCGAAAGTAAACAAAAGCAAAATCGCGTCTTGGACTGCCCGCGGGCCGAAGTGCAAATTCGGAGCAAAACCTGAAAGAGGAAAAGGGCAGAACGAGACACAATGTTTACAAGAAAAAGAACAATCGCATTGTTTATTCATCAGGTCCCCCTAGTGAAGCCTGGTTTGTTAGGTACAAGGGCCTATTGCCCTGAATGTCACTAAACAAAAATGAGAATTAACTGAACTCAAGCTATCTCAATGTAAAGAGAGAAACAAATGTTGACCTAGGCCCGGCGTTAAAAAGAAACGAAGTGAAATTACGTTAAGCCGGCCTGGTCCAACAAACTATACGAACTGCACCGAGGTACACAAAGTAAATTCATCAAACGGCATAACGGTAAAGAACGGGAGGAGACGCCGTTGCGTCTTAACGCATTTGTGCAGGTGAGAGAGAGAGAGGAAAGACTTACGAGTCGACGCTAGCCCCAGAGCGAAACATTGCCGTAAAACCGCGGAAAACCGAACGGTTACCCATGAAACGGTACAACTTACTTGACAGCCGGGGCAACGAGCCCCGCCAAGGCTTCCCCCTTTGTCGTGTCTACTCGGCCATCGTCGAGTTAAGGCGTCGCAGAAACGGCGTATCCCTTTCAAGGTGCTCCTCGGAGGCTTGTTGGCGTCGAAGGCTGCTAGGCTCGTCCCGGCAAATTGACCATACGCGACGCGTACTCTCTTCGGGGTTTACAAAACCAAACAACGGAAACGGTGCTTAGGTTGCGAACTCCACTTGGAATGCGCCCATCGATCGCCAATCAACGGCGACGGCGCGCGAGCCCCGTGTCGGGCGCGAACTGACCGAAAACATGAATTGCCAGTCACAACACATGAAATTAACACTATTCGAATTCAGTCATAGCCGCAAGCTATAGACAGGGCTATATATCATAGCCGCAGGCGTAGCCTCATGCCAACCGCGGATTGACGGGCATCTGTGGGCCGTATCTAAGGTCAACCGTGGCCGCAGTACATCTTCTCAGAACAGCAAGCGCAACCAGGGATTTCATCTGGTGTTGGACCGCCTGGCATCTCCAGCGAGTCGGCGATGAACATAATTAACAATAAAAGAACAAACATTAGTTCACAGGATAAATTATGTGACGGGGTTTCATTTTGAAACACCGTAAAATGACATTTTAGACGAGAGTAATAGAGTAACGTTAAAGTCTAGAAGCTTGAGAACGCCAGAATCAGTTCAGGGGGGGAACGAGAATTTTGGGGAACTAAAGTTTTCTTTTCAGGAACCGAGCTCAACTTCACGTCTTTGTCGGTGAGTACGATTTGACTAGTGTGAGAGAGAGTCGAAAAACGAGAGCGACGTAGGCCGACTTAAATTGAGATTTGATTGCTATTGCTGTTTATTTAGATTTTTGCTTATGTGATTAATTGTCTTCTCGACGGAGAATGGATGTGAGAATGGGCCCTTATGGCCAGCTTTTGTTTAACATTAAATTTTGGTTGATTATTGGAAATTGCATAGAGCCAGAATTGCTAATTTGATTTGTAATTTGTAGATTAGAAAAATCAACGTGGATCCTTGGGAATTGAGCTCACGTCGAGATCAGCGAGAAACAACGGATTTAAGGCAGCTAAACAGCCGTCGTCAGCCTACCGACCTACTCGTAGGCCAACAGCGATGTCGACCGGATGCTTTTCCCCAGTACGACTCTCTCGCCGCGCTCACCTCGCAGCAGCCTCCACGACCAACCTGAGTGGCTGCAGCGGCTACCATCTACTCGCACGAGAAATGAACCGGCCCAGCGGGGCGAGAAATCTGGCAGGCCAAAGACGAGAAATTTGCAGAAATGTGTGCTGGGCGCCGAGGGAAGTCATCCCGAAGTGAGATAGACCCTGAACCGTGACGTGTGGACAGCCAGGTGACCTGATATCCCGACCAAGACCTGCGAATGCAGTTAGGAGGAAAAGCGCGCCGAAACAGGCCCGAGTTCCCGCAGACCAGATGTTGAATTTCGCGCCAAATTATAGAGAAACTGTCACGCAACCGGATGGCCGAGATTCAACGAAAATTGCGAGAGTACGAGAGAGCGAGGAAGAGCTGCGAGAGAGAAGGAAAAGGAGGAGAGGAAGGGAGACATAGGTTTCGTCAAATTTGAATTTGGAAATTGCGACCTCTTGGGTAGCATCTCTTGGGTGTTGAGTGTGGACGAATGAGAGTGGACGAGAAGGAGCTTGGAAGAATCGAGACGAAGCGACGAGGACGACTGAGGAGTTGAGCTCAATCCCGGATCCACGTTGGCAAGTCTTGAAAATTTGTTGTAACTTGAAATTTTGATTTTGAATTGAACTAAGATCGCGAGTAGAAACGGGAATTTGGAATTCTGGCTGTCTCAAGCGATAATGTTCCTTGATTTTTGATTTTGATTTTGAATTTTGATATTTCGTCTTTGAAACTTGAAATTGGAACTTTGAAAATTTGAAACTTGAGTTGTTGAAACTCTCGAAGCAAACTCACGTAATAATTGCTATAAAGTCCACCCAGAGCACTTGAAATTTGTATTTGAAAATTCTTGAGAAACTTGATTAATTTGTACGAGAGATTGAATTTGAAATAAAATCACGTAATTGAAACCTTTACTTTTGACCTTGATAATTAGAACTTTAGTAGTAAATTGAACAATTGAATAAATGAGAAATTGATATCGAATTTGTTTTGTTGATTTTTATTTGATAAGTGTAATTGAGACCCTTGTATTGTAAAATTTGAATTGTCAATTTGTCTGGAATCTTGATCTGATATCTGTTGCGTTTGGACCATTCCGCTTGAGTTTCGATAAGTCACGAGATCCATTTTGTTGCAAAATTTCCGCTTTGCTGGGTCGATTTGTCGCGGAAAGGTTTCCTAAGTTTAGCCACAAAACTTAGGTGGCGATCCTAAATTGAGTTGGTTGAAACTGTCTCGACCGAGGCAATTGTTGTTGCATTGTAATTTTGATTTTTTGAATTTTTATAGTTGTAAAATTTAGCTTATCGAGTTTCGCGAAGGGGCGAAAAATAAAATCCTGTCACAATTTATAAATGGCCAACTAGTTCCGCTCGCGCAAGAAACAGAAACATAGCGACAGCTACACATTAGGGCCTAAAAGTTCAACATCCAATCTTAATTAGTTATAAATAATAAAACAAAAATATTTTTCAAAGAGCCTAAGAGATAGCCAATAGAATTACAAAATGTTACAAAGAAATTGGTTCAAATTGGCTCGTTTCCTAAACTTCCTAAGCTACTCTTTTAATAGATCTAAATTGCCATGTTACAAATACCCTTGGACCCAGAGGGGAAATACTCTATTCACCCTTTTGTTCAGGTGCAATTTTCTATGAGCCGCCATGACTAGTTTAATTCATTATCAAAGACAAAAAGAAAACCAAATCTCTCTTTACTCGTAACTTTATATCTCCTCTTCGATCTCGATCAGGAACGAGACGATTTTGCAAATCTAAACTGTAATGAATATTAAAGTGAATATCAATTTAAAACAGATAACCACGTCACGAGATGCCCTTGCAAATCAGTCATGAATTCGCCTATCACCAATGTGGCCGATACACAAGAAATACGATTTAACCATCTTTTATTTAAAAAAGTCTAATTACGTTAAACGGAATGAAATTAAGTTAGGCCCGTAAAAATTGCGAATAAAATATAGGTTGACTCAAGAAATCGAGACGGAAAGGGCAAACCTCGTTCAGCTGTCTCTATTGTCCTTTCCTGTCTCTGAAGCATCCAAAAATGGCACAAAATAATAATCAAAAAAAACAAAAGCTACAACCGGGTGTCTCTTTAAAACGATTAAACTCAAAATAAGACGTGAACTTAGTGAATAGACACATAAAATTAACACTATTCGAATCCAGTCGCCTTTAGCTAATCTCGGGAGGTTCAGCAAAAACGAGCGAGATGGTGAACAACTTCGAGGTTTTAAGGGTTCACTCCCCACCCCGGCTGCGTTGCCGATGTTCGAACCGAACTCTGGTCATCGGTACCACGCAGGTGAGGGATGCGCAGGCGTAGCCCCATGCCGACCGCGGATTGACGGGCATCTGTGGGCCATATCTAAGGTCAACCGTGGCTGCTTTATATTCCTTTTTGGTCTGGCTGGGTTTTGTCTTCTCCAGTTCCTTCTGGCACTGGGTTTCGTGATAAGGCGTAATACGTTACGTCGCGTATTTAAACCCGGAAAATCTGGTTTTTCATAAATTTTATTGTAGTTTTGCATGGCCCCATTCCAATAGTCAACGCGACAAAACCATTGATAAAGGAAATTCTTACTTACAGAAATACTCATGTTTTAAGTGTCACAACTATTCTGCAATTCGAAACGGGCATTGGAAAGTGTGATTAAAAATTTCCTTAATGGAAAATCGTAAAATGACAGTTGGTAACCAAACTATTACACCTCAAAGTTAAACATTGTGCATTTGTGCGCAATTACGTTGGTTGCTCAGATTTGGTTGCATAATAAAATGTAATATACTAAAAATCATGATTTCAATTGTTCATCAATTTGGTATAACTTTGAGTCAATTGTACGCAAAACTACATTAAATTTCATAACAAAAAGAATATCGAAGTTGAAAATACGCAACGCAACGCAACGCAACGTACGCAGCGGAAGTTGCCACGGAGAATCTTTGCGCGCGACTTGAGAAAGGAAATATTATAAGCAACGTGTACGACAAAGAACAGTTATTCGCGCACCTAACCGGGACTCAGCGCCTCGGTCGGGCCGAGCGCCCCGAGCTCGTCGTCGGCTTGCCTCGGTTTGAAATCCGGCTGACCGCGCGAAGCTTCTCGTACATGTCGCTTCATATACTATTATTTGTCGTATTTGGTTTTATCTTTGATTGAAAATGAATGAAAATAAATAAAAAATTTGTTGGAATATTTAAGTTCCGTGTATATACCAGTGAACGACAATTTCCATCAATTGTGAACTTCAATAATTCAGTTGCAATGCTACAATTATATTTTCGCAAATACATTTTGGAGCAATGTTTTGTGTTAACATTAAACATTAATGTACTCATTATTGAATAATTTGTTTGCTTTTAAAAATTTTTCATTAATTAAATTGCAAAATAAATGGAATCACCCGACCAATATTCGGTTCATTATGATACAATTTAGTGTACATAGTAATATTACTTAAGAAGCCAATAGTTTTAGTCATTTTTTTTTGCAAACTAAGAAATTGACCCTTCCCCCTACTCAGTAAGGATTACCGCCATTAAAACAGAAGTTTCCAACGATTAGTCGATGAGATTCTTAATGCACGAATTAGTGAAATGCATATGTATATGAATATTCAATTCAAGTGATTTTGACATTCAATATCTCGCAATTGCAATAAGACATAAGTGACCAAGTTAAAGACAATGATTTTCACAACTGCAAGTGAACTTGGATTAATTTTAAACGAATTCCTACTATTGTTATTAACAACAATGTTACCGTGACAGTTTAGCTTGAGAAAGTGTTAATGATTTTTACAGTCGCTTTTTTACATACACACATACTAATAAAGTTATACGGAAGCTGTAAGAAGCTGTATAGAGAGCTGCATCAATCAACAATGGAAACTGGCCGTTTATCATTAGTTCTATTGTCGTCGTGACTTACCTTTCTCTTTTTGAGATAACAAATCGTACAATGGTTTTGGTAGTTTCGTTAAGTTTCTTAGTTTCAGTAGTTTGGTTCAAGTTCACATCGTGTCACAATAAAAAGAATGAATAACATGTATTTCGATGAAACGATGTATCAAGATTACATTCAGCAAATTGTACGATTAAATTTGATAAAGGATGATTTGTACCAAGATGAAATTAAATAATCTAAATATGAACCTACAGATCGAAATAAAAAGAACCCTGCTCCTTATGTATAAAAGTTGAAATTATAATTGTTTCCAAAGAACGAATTACATTTTGTAGTGATCTCTAATACATTTTGTAACAAACAAATTATGAAAAACAAAACATTGCTACTATACGACTGATGGATTTACAATGCAAATATTAATTGTAATTGTAGTTTCATTGTAATTACAATGACGTAAATGAAAAATCAAATTTCATGAACAATCCCTCGTCCTCGGAACAAAAAATTGACGCTTGAAAGCAGTTAGAATAAGTTTCCCTCATCGACGAAAATATATACAAAAATTATATAAAATTTGTATATATAATGTTTAGAGAACTTATTGCCGCTTTTTATATATAATTTATAAATCAGTCGTATACATTTTTGTCTATATTTTAAAAAACAAAAGAAAATATAATTAATAAACAATTTATTAATAAATTGAGTTATTCTATCTATTTTATTATGTTTCTTCCATCCAGAATGCCATAATTAAATATACTTTGAAACTGCTTTTCTGAAGATCCAGTTTGGGTTTTGAACCCAAGCCCCACCCAACATGAGTCCGATATCTTGACCACTGGACTACGACGATCATCAAAGTTAAGTAGTGTATTCGCAAATACACTCACAAACATAATATATTCTTGATATATATAAATTATATATTTCGGTATATGTAATGTTTATATATGCTCCAAATATATCATCTTATGAAACGAGAATTTAAAAATTTTATGTTCATGTATATATACTTTTTATATATTTACCAAATAGAAATTCGTCATATATAATAAATATAAAATTTTTTATATTTTCTAGTATATATAATTTCTTGATATAAAAATATATATAAACATACATATTTTCGTATATAAAATTTTTATTTGAAAAATTATATATATTGAAAAATATATACTGTAACACGAGATCCGACCCTGGAATCGGTTCCACGATCCAGGGTGGGAAGTCGATACGATAGCCACGTCAAAATAAACAAGACAAAATCAAAACTGCGGTTTGTTGAGCGACAGGTTGTCTTTAACGGGAACAACCAAACCCCAGAGTAACAATAAACATTATCATCGGGTCCTGGGACAGTCCAGCTGCCCCACCGGTGTGAGTCCGGTAAACAAAAAGTGTGAAAGAACAGATTGGATAACCGAGCAACTGAAAAAATAAGAAACCAAGCAAAACAAAACAAAAATGTAAAGTCGCGCCCTGGACTGCCCGCGGGCCGAATTGCAAAATCGGAGCACAAATCTGAAATAGGGAAAAGGGCAAAGCAAGACACAGCATTTACAAACTGAAAACAAATCGCATCGTTTATTCATCAGGACTCCCTAGTGGAGCCTGGTCTGTAAGATTACAAGGGCCTATTGCCCTGAATGTCAATTGAAAAGAAAAGAAGGAAATGAACTGAATTGTTTTATTGTTGTCAGGAAAAAAAATGTTGACCTAGGTCCGGCGTGAAAAGAAAACAAACTTGAATTTACATTAAGCCGGCCAGGTTCAAGCAAACTAAACAATCGGAATTGCACCGAGGTGCGCAAAGCTATTTAGCATAAAAGAGAACAAAACAGACAGAGACATAAAGAGACGCCGTTGCGTCTAATCGCAGGTGTGCAAGTGAGAGAGAGAGAGGGGGGAGACTTACGAGTCGACGCTGGCCCCGGGGCCAAACATCGCCGCGAAACCGCGGAAAACCGAACAGGTACCCTCGAACAGGTACAACTTACTTGACAGCCGGAGCAACGAGCCCCGGCGAGGCTTGGATCCGGTGATGCGGGCCCCGGCGGCCAGTCCCCTCGTCGCGTCTACTCAGCCATCATCGGCGATTTAGGCCTCGCATAAAACGTCGTCTCCCTGTCAGGATGCTCCTCGGAGTCTCGTGGGCGTCGCAGGCTGCCGGGCTCGTCTCAGTGGTCCAAAACGGAACGCGACGCGTACTTTCGGTTCCGATGAACTTCAAAACGTGATGCACAAGTCGCTATCTCCACTCGGAATGGAATCGCTAGGACGCGTTCACGAACGCTACCGGGAAGACGCGTATCGCGCATGCGCGCGCTCATCGATCGCCAATCAACGGCGACGGCGCACGAGCCCCGTGTCAGGCGCGAATTGGCCGACAATATGAATTGCCGGTCACAACACCCCCTCCACGGGTTTAAGGGGTCCGGAGGGTCAACTGAATCCCGTCTCTCTCTTTCCCTTACAACGTGCACCTAAAACAAAACAAAGGATCAGTCTTTCAGAAAATAACAGAACCGTATCACATGATTTGTCGTAGACAGGAATTTTTAGAAAAATAAAACAGAAATTGACTCGAGCCGAGGCTCGCACGTACAAACTTCGGCCCTTGGGCCTTGGCGAAACGAACTCTTACCGTCCGCTCCTCTCGTTGGCCCCACGGGGCCTACCACCGCGTCCAGTACTCCCACGGCGTTGCCCTCCTGGGCGTCGGCTGGCCATCACTCAAGCTGTCGGGATGGATCGTCGCAGGGGGTCGTCCCGTCGTGGCTGTCGTGGCTTCTCAAAGTAGTAACGACCTGGGCGGCGCGGATCGAACCCTGCAAAATCCCGGCGATGGCCTCCTCGTGGCTGGTTTTCGGCCTCGGGAAAACGTGGGCAGTATGGTAGCTGGTGAAGGTGCGCCTCAGGGCAGTAGCCCAACCGACATGGGACGAAAATGGAGTGCAAATAGTTGCAATCCACCTTCCAGTGGCCCCACCGCGAGCACCAAACGCAGTACCGATTTCGGTGATGTTCAATCTCGTGTGTCGGGGTCACATCCGAACGAAGTACGCTCGCCTCGCTCAGTACGAAGTCCGGGTCGCCAGGCTGGGGTCGTCGAGGATACTGTCGTCTAGCACCTTTCTCGTGCCACTCGTCGAGAACCTGAAAATTCTCCTCGTCTAACTCCTCTGTTCCCTCTTCGCTGTCAGCAAGCAAGAAATTGGCACCGAGCGGGTGCCAATTTCTTGCTTGGCTGGCTTGGTGATGATGATGCACCTTACCTGGTGGCCTAACCCTGTATCTCCTATCCTTACCAATAACCGCTTTATCACGACTTCCGAACCCGACCACGTCAGCTGTCAAATTTGAAAATTTGCTTTGAACTGCTGGTTAAAAATTCTGTTGCATTGTTTACATTGCAATCCGCTGCACACATTCTGTCACATACTCGCTGCTTACGAGCACTAGGTGCAAACCAGGGTGTTTTCATAAAACGGACGTAATTCTTTTGCATTTTGGCGAATTGAGAAGAAGTTTTCGCAATTTGTTTTGTTTTGATTTTCTTTCGGTGGTTAGAGCATAGTGGTAGAGACAACTCTCGTAGACGACGCACCAGGTCATAACCAGGGTGCGCAACCTTTTTCTCTTAAGTTTGGTTGCTTTCTCGCTTGTGCTTCCTTACATTGCCTCTTTCGTTTCTTTTTATTTCATTTTTGCATTTCACCCTTCCCTTTTGTCAAATTTACGCTGAACCACGATGGATCCGATAACGCTACGTGAGCTCGCTCGCAGCCGTCCAGAAGCGACGGCACGTTACCATTTGCCTTGGGAGGCGAAGGACAAGGATGAGATTGAGGATTGGGTCGACGAACAGGATGGAGTTAAAGTCGATGCCTTGCTTCTTGCTGTACATCATCTGAACTCGTCTCCGCTCTCCGGCAGGCAGTGATATAGCTCCAAGTGCACCTTATCCTTGCGCTAAGTCGTTCGCGACGTTGTCTACGCCGCTGACGGCAGGTACAGTTGGTCCCTCGGGACGCTTCTTTCTCCAATCTCCATCTCGTCGGAGAAATCGCTGTCGCTCCCCAAGCTGAGGCTTAGGAGCTCCTCCTCCTCGACATCCGACGACTCATCGGCGATTGGCGGTACCAGTGGCACCACCCTTGGCGGAACGCAGTACTCTCCTCTGGTGACGTCCAGGTGAGAAAATAACCTGGCGACGTACGGACGGAGCGGGCGGAGCTGGTGTCTGTCGGCCGCGATCCAACAAGTGACCCCCGGGTCCACAGGGCCCCACAGGGTTGGCGAAGGGGACCTTAGGTGGCTCTGCTGGCGGGATCGGATCGGCAGGGCGGACCGGAGACCTCCTTTCAGGGGCTGGCTGGCCGGCGGGCTGGATCTCAGCGGCATCTTGCTCTCGAGCACCTGTTGAGTCGAAGTCAGAGATGAGTTCTTGTTCGTGATAGGTTTTTAAGTCGCTTACATGGTGTCTCCCGAAAACTCTGCCCGTCGTGTCAATTATTTCATAAACGATCGGGGACAGAGCTTTAGACACCTTGTAAGGACCGTCACACTTTTTAACCAGACGCGAGGACCGACTTTCTGCGGCTTTGGAGAGCTGGATTGTGATTCAGTAACTTTACTTCCCTTCGCTTAGCCTTCGCGTCCCCTTCCCGCCGTTCCGTCGCGGCCCCCACCGTGCCTCGTCAGCTTTCCCCTCGAGCGCTTTCCGATGTGTCGATTGCCGATCGCTGCGCTTGCGGCGTTGCGATTGGCTGCCGGTTGCGTGCGCCAAGTCGCTTGGCTCGGCAACGTGATTGGCCGCCGGTTGCAGCAGGCGACGCTTCGTGTTGCGTCGCTGTAAGCAACCGGCGTGCCTGATGCTCGTGTCCATTCCTGTTTCGCGCACCGTGCAACCAAAAGAAACAACCAACAAAACAAAACAAATTGTTGTTGTTGCCAACAAATTTGGTTAAAAACTGAAAAGTAAGTTTACATTCTTAATCATTATTATGAAGAATTGTTTTTTAAATAAGTAAATTCGCTCTAACATGTTGTTATGATAAACATAACCTCAAACTATCAAATGTTTGTTTTTTTAGTGCCACGACGAGAACGTCTGTCTTTGCGGGCCCAGGCCATCCTCATCGAGGCCATCGAGCAAAACCCAGTTTTGATCTCCAAAATTTTTGCTTCCGTCGAAGTGGAGCGGGCCTACCATGCTTCTTGGGCCGATATTTTGATAAAGTTTCGGAAAATAGGCGAAGATCAAGGATTAATCAAAACAAAGCAGGTAATTTAATTTATTGTTGCGTGGGAAATTAAAAGTAATTTGCCAAATTACTTTAAATTAAAAAATTAAAATTATGAAAAATTCAAATAAAACAATAAAAATAAAATTGCGAATTGTTATTAAAGTTAAAACTAGGCTCGCTCAATGATACCGTTCGAACTGTTCGAAAAGTATGAATGATGTTCGAACTTTTGAGCGTCCCTATTTAAAACTAAAAATAATAAACAAAAAAAAACCACTACATAAGAAAGAAAATAACAAAATTTGATTCTTTCAGGCGCTCGAACGGTCGGTGCGATCTGTTCAAGTAAAGTTCACCAATATTAAGGATTTAAAAGAAACTATGGGAGGAAAGGTGCCAAACGATCCGGAATTTACTTTAAATGAATATGAAAAAAAATTGTTATTATATATAAGATGAAAACAGCTGTTTTTAATTTAGATAGTTAAGTGTTCAACTTTTTTTTTTCATCCCAAAATCATTTATACTTGTGTTTTATAATAATAATAGTATAATAGAGGTTAAATAAAAAAAATATAAGTCTTTTTTGTTACAAATAATGAGAGTATAAATGTAAATAAAATGTGAGACTTTTCAAATAGCATTTTCTGTTTTTCAGTATACCCAAAAAATTTTTTCCATACATTTTTTCATAGAGTTTTTATTAGATTACAGTTTACATATATTTTTGGCGGTAAAATTCAAATGGTTTCACGACTTTTATTAACGATTTTCAAAAAAATATAGTGATGTCAGTATTTTGATATCTTTTTGGCGGTAAAATTCAAATGGTTTCACGACTTTTAATAACGATTTTCAAAAAAATGTAGTGATGTCAGTATTTTGATATCTTTTTGGCGGTAAAATTTAAATTGTTTCATTACTTTTAGTAACGATTTTCAAAAAAATATAACGATGTCAATGTTTTGATATCTTTTTGGCGGTGAAATTCAAATTGTTTCATTACTTTTAGTGACGATTTTCAAAAAAATATATCGATCTCAATGTTTTGTTATCTTTTTGGCGGTAAAATTCAAAGATTTAATTTTTTTAAATTTACACGAAACAATGAATTTTCTTACTTCGAAGGTATTATCAGTTGCAATGGGTTTTAATAAATTTAAATGAGAGTTTTATTACTTTATACAATTTTATTTGCTTTGTGAATTTTACAAAAAACAAAAAAGGTGGAAACTCAATTAGAAAAACTGTAAATTCCGTTTTCGTTTAACTTATCGTTCACTTTTTACGTGAAGTACCTGTCCACTATTCGTTGGCGTATTCGATTTGAAATCGCAAGGACACGCCTTTCATTTCGTATAGCATTTATATCCTGCTGGGTTGGTTCGTCTCTAGGAATATCAGGGATGACTGGTTCTTCGTCCTCAACATCCATCCTTTCCCACAAGCGCATGTTGTGCAGCGCACAAACAACATTCAAAATTTGTGATAAAAAAGATGAATTGTACCGTGGAACATTGTCGGATGAGATACACCGAAAAACATTTTTTATGCGCCCTATGCACCGCTCGACACAGCTTCTTGTTGTAGAATGAGCCATGGTGTAGAAATACTCAGGCGTATCTCTAGGAGCATCTCTAATTGGCGTCATAAGCCACGGTTCTAGTGGATATCCTGAATCACCTATTATCATATATGGACTTCCCTCGAGGTAGCATCGTTTGAGTTCTTCACGCGCCTGTGATTGTGACCAAATATAAGAGTCATTGCTTGATCCACCGAACTTTGGATTTACCGCTAAAATTTTAGTCGAATAATCGCAAATCTAAAAAAGAAAATCAGTTAGTTTATCAAAAGTATTATTGCTTTGTTTCAAAGCAATTGAATTAACGTTCTTACTATCATGGCATTTTTCGCATGCCTACGCTTTCTGTCAACGTAATTATGTTCTTCGATGCTTGGAGCCAGAATCGTATACAAAGTACCATCAACAGCAGCGAATACGTTTGGTACTCCCATTTTGCGGAAAAATGTTCTACTAAGTTCGTGTTTTTCCTCGTCTGTGGTTGGAAATACCACCCAGCGATCCACTATGTGTCTAAAATTTTTTTTCATTCAGTTAATTATATTTTGAAAATTATTATAATTATAATTAAAAAAATTGTATCAAACTCACTCTTCCATTGCAGGAATAATCTCGTGTAAAATTCTTGACATAGAAGATTGTGAAAACGCTAAATAAAATATTGAGCCAGCAACACGTTGGTACGTTCCTGTTGCAAGGAAGGCAAGAGTAGCAAAAACTTTGATTTCAACCGGTATTGACCCATTTTTTCTGGCTGGGAGCACTTGTTTCATCTCATTTATGAGATAGTTGACCAAATTTTTGTTCAAACGAAACTCAGCAACGAACTTCCGATTCGGAAATTCAAATGGATTCGATAAATCTCGTAAAGATCGCCTTAACAATTGCAATTGCAACTCGTACAATGCTCTATCTCGATTATACGCCTCTTCCTCAGCAACTATTGCAGCAGCAATCATCTACGAAACGAATAAATTCTTGAAAATGCTTTATTTCACAAAATTATAAAACACCCAAACATAACCTCTTATTAACATACCGTGTTGATTTGTGAAAGTGGAACACAATTTTTTATCCAAAAAACAAAATACAAATATGAAAAGGTTTTTTAGTGCCACTGTAGTTGCACTGTATTTGTCAATTTATGGAATAATTAACTAAACGACAAATGATATGTTGTATTGTACTGTCCTGTGTCATGTATGACAGATGTAAACAAAGTTGGTTGGTTGGTGTTCTTAAACTTAACCATCAATATCCGACATGACAAGGAACGAGAATTTAAATGCACCAAACGCGCGAGATTCAAATTTATAAACGTAACTTATTCGATTCGAATCTGCTGAATGAAATTGATTTATTAAATCTAATAAAAAGTAAATAAGGTTTCAGCTTTTTTTATTTTTTTTTAATTTATTGTAAAATCGACATTGACTTTTTAAACTTATCACAACATGTAAAAATAACATTAAAAAATATATCAGACTTTAACAATACAATGGAGCTGTAAATTAATTACAACTAATCTAAATATATTAATTTGAAAATAAATGTGTGAAATAATATAACTTAAATAAATAATTTAAACATTACTTAAATACAAAACATTACAATAGACTTTTGAAATTAAATTATGGTTAACAAGAATATATTAATTACTGATATTATATATAATATAATATCATGTATAAATAATGTTGAATAATGTAAACTTATTAACTAAGTAAAGACCTTAACCTAAAAGCCGAACACTTTTGCTAATTTTGCAGTAAACTCAAGTATATAAGCTTTGAGATTCTGAAACGCACTTGCCTGGAACTCATGTCCAGATTGCGTTGTGGCTATCAAAACTTGTAAACTTGAGTCAATCTCTGCCAACTGTTTTCGCAGTTGTTCACTCGACTCAAGCAATTGTTGAAGAACTTGCATGCTCTTAGCATGTATTTGCTGAGCCATTGATTTTGACGGTGGATGTGGGCTGACAGTGGTAGAGGGCGCTGCGAAGTGGCTTGTAGACGGGAACGTCAGTCCAGGTGCTCTAGCAGCGCCGAAATCCCCCATAACCGCAGGAACATTTGTACCCTAGAAAATTCAAATTAAGAATTAATAATCATAAAATAAATTTCATAATAAATCAAAAACATTAGATAAAAAATCTTACGGTATTTTTGCGAAAGCCGGCCTCTCTAGCGCCATCATCGCCGTCCACCGCAACATGTCCTTTGATTTGCAGCAGCAACTCTTCGTCTTCAGTGAGGAGTTCTTCGGGCCTCGGCGGCGCTCCTCCTGAAGTTTCGGCGCGATTTTTCAAATTTACATATTTTTTTTTGTTGTAGTCATCCACCTGTCCAAAGCCTGAAACGAAAAATTTATGCAATTTCATAAACAATAATGAAATATCTTAATTATTTTATATTAAAAAACATTTATTCATTTAAATAAACGAACACAAAATACAAACAGACATTATTTTTGTTTTTATTTATAAAGATTAATTAATTGTTAAAAAATTTTTTGATAAAAGTAATTAATTAATTGTTGAAAATTAATTTTCGTGATAAATAGTTAACATTTAATGTTTTTTTTAACATTAAAAATTTCTTACTTGTTTCCATCGAAGGACCTCCCGATTGTCACCCGTTTTGGCGAAGAGATCTTGCTTTAAATAAAGCCATTCTCGGGTGGTAACCTCGCTTCCATTTATTTTCTCCGTTCTTCTGGTCAACACTGAATGATTAGCCATAATGTGCTCAATCATAATATGTTTTTGTCGGTTGGTGATCGGAGAATGTCGAGGATCATCTGGAATGTGTTGAAAAGTTTGAGGTTAGGTGTATGACGAAATATTTGAAGTTCATCAATTGTTTATCATTTAATGTTTACAATTATTCTTTGTTATCAAAACTAAATTGTTGTACTTACTTTCAATTGCCATTGTCAATAACGAGTGACAATTGTTGCAATTGTTGTTGTTTTCTTTTCTTTGTTTGAGCGCCGAACAGGAATGGACACGAGCATCAGGCACGCCGGTTGCTTACAGCGACGCAACACGAAGCGTCGCCTGTTGCAACCGGCGGCCAATCACGTTGCCGAGCCAAGCGACTTGGCGCACGCAACCGGCAGTCAAACGCAACGCCGCAAGCGCAGCGATCGGCAACCGACACATCGGAAAGCGCTCGAAAGCGTATCGGGAGAGCCCCGTGAGGATCAGAGAAAGTTGCGCGCGCAGCACGCTCTTGCTCCTCCGAACGTCCGCTCTTGCTCGACGATGCGCGCCGCATTCAAATAATGAATGCGGCGCGACTTCAACTGTTTTATTGAAAAAAAATAATGAATAAATAAATAAAAAATAAACAAATAAAAAAAAATGAATAGTAACATGACATGGTGGCGGTTCGCTACCTTGAAGAGGCTGGCGAACGACAGGCCCATTATTATAATGAGGGCCGTCGAGAGGTTCGATTTTCTGAGGGAGATGAAGTCTGGATCCGTAATCACCAGGATTGGGATTCAGTAACTTTACTTCCCTTCGCTTAGCCTTCGCGTCCCCTTTCCGCAGTTCCGTCGCGGCCCCCACGGTGCCTCGTCAGCTTTCCCCTCGAGCGCTTTCCGATGTGTCGGTTGCCGATCGCTGCGCTTGCGGCGTTGCGATTGGCTGCCGGTCGCGCGCGCTAAGTCGCTTGGCTCGGCAACGTGATTGGCCGCCGGTTGCAGCAGGCGACGCTTCGTGTTGCGTCGCTGTAAGCAACACTTGCGTCTCGGGAGAGCCCCGTGAGGATCAGAGAAAGTTGCGCGCGCAGCACGCTCTTGCTCCTCCGAACGTCCGCTCTTGCTCGACGATGCGCGCCGCATTCAAATAATGATTGCGGCGCGACTTCAACTGTTTTATTGAAAAAAAATAATAAATAAATAAATAAAAAATAAACAAATAAAAAAAATAAAATGAATAGTAACATAAAATGAAAAAAAAAAATAAAATGAACATTAACATGAAATGAAAAAAAAAATAAATAAAAAGAATAAATAAAATGTAAATTAAAAATTAATCAATTATGAATCAGATGCACGGAAAGCGCTCGATCGTTGTACGTCAAAGATTTTTATCGAGCACTTTCCGCTTTCTGACTTAATTGATTTGTCAATCGTTTCATTCAATGGTTCGGATCCTCGCGAACGCTCGAGCGTTGTCGCGCGGATTCGTCGATCGATTTATTGATTTTTACGAATCCGCGCGACAATGCTCAAGCGTCCGCGCGGATTCTCGGAAATGTCAATCGTTTCATTCAATGTTTCGGATCCGCGCGAACGCTCGGGCGTTGTCGCGCGTATTCGTCGATTGTTTCATTGATTTTAACGGATCCGCGCGACAATGCTCTAGCGTACGCGCGGATTCTCGAAAATGTCAATCGTTTCATTCAATGTTTCGGATCCGCGCGAACGCTCGGGCGTTGTCGCGCGGATTCGTCGATTGTTTCATTGATTTTAACAGATCCGCGCGACAATGCTCTAGCGTACGCGCGGATTCTCGGAAATGTCAATCGTTTCATTCAATGTTTCGGATCCGCGCGAACGCTCGAGCGTTGTCGCGCGGATTCGTCGATTGTTTCATTGATTTTAACGGATCCGCGCGACAATGCTCTAGCGTACGCGCGGATTCTAGGAAATGTCAATCGTTTCATTCAATGTTTCGGGTCCGCGCGACAACTCCCGAGCGTTCGAACAAATCAATTAAGTCAGATGCGCGGAAAGCGCTCGATTTCCGTGCATCTGATTCATAATTGATTAATTTTTAATTTACATTTTATTTATTCTTTTTATTTTATTTTTTTTTCATTACATGTTACTATTCATTTTTTTTTATTTGTTTATTTTTTATTTATTTATTCATTATTTTTTTTCAATAAAACAGTTGAAGTCGCGCCGCAATCATTATTTGAATGCGGCGCGCATCGTCGAGCAAGAGCGGACGTTCGGAGGAGCAAGAGCGTGCTGCGCGCGCAACTTTCTCTGATCCTCACGGGGCTCTCCCGAGACGCAAATGTTGCTTACAGCGACGCAACACGAAGCGTCGCCTGCTGCAACCGGCGGCCAATCACGTTGCCGAGCCAAGCGACTTAGCGCGCGCGACCGGCAGCCAATCGCAACGCCGCAAGCGCAGCGATCGCCAACCGACACATCGGAAAGCGCTCGAGGGGAAAGCTGACGAGGCACGGTGGGGGCCGCGACGGAACTGCGGAAAGGGGACGCGAAGGCTAAGCGAAGGGAAGTAAAGTTACTGAATCCCAATCCTGGTGATTACGGATCCAGACTTTATCTCCCTCAGAAAATCGAACCTCTCGACGGCCCTCATTATAATAATGGGCCTGTCGTTTGCCAGCCTCTTCAAGGTGGCGAACCGCAGTATCCCTCAAACCTGACAATCTCAGCATCCTTTGATGCCAACGCTTCTCGGAGTCAGGGGAAATGTTGGAGATGTCAGGAGGCGGACCTTGGTCCCGGCGAAGGCCATGAAGGGAAGGATACTCGTACCCCAGGGTCAAAAGGACAGGACTAAACTTGGTAGAGTCGTGTTTAGCAGAGTTGATCGCGTACTGGAGCTCTTGCAAATGATCTTCCCAGGACTTATGTTCCTTGTCCACATAGGAAATGATCATTGCCTTGATGACCCTGTTTACACGCTCAGTAGCGTTCGACTGAGGATGGTAAGGAGGGGAGGAAAGATGGTGGATCCCTAGCTCGTCCAAGAGGCCGTCAACCTCGTGGTTGATATACTCGGTGCCGTTGTCGGATAGGAACACCCTGGGACAGCCAAACCTATAAACGACCCTACTCAGAAACGACGAGCACACATTCTGCGCATTAGCCCTTCTCAGGGCTTTCAACTCTACCCATTTCGTTAACAGATCCTGAAAAACGATTATGTACTGGAAATGATCGGATGTCAAAGGAAGTGGACCCATAATGTCCGACGAAACGATCTGCCACGGGCCCTTTTTGCGACGACTTTACAGCCTGGCAGACCGTACACCCCCTAACCTAATCACCTACGTCTTTGTAACAACCAGGCCAATAAAATTCTCTCGAAACTCTCGCGTACGTTTTGTCAACTCCCAGATGTCCTGCTATCGGTGGATCGTGCGCCGCAGATATAATCTGCCGGTGCATGTCGGACGGTGGAACCAGCTTCCACGCGTCGAGATCTTCCAAGATCGTATCCAGCAACGGGTCAGGGCGATGACAATACAACCTGTTGTTTTCGTACTTCCAATTTGGCACCGTGGCCGGATTTTCCTGAACAGCTTGTACGCGGCGATGATACCATTCATCGGACGAGTTTTCCACTGCGGCCAGTAGGCCAGATTCGTCCTCGTACATCCGGCTGAGAGCGTCTGGGACTTTGTGGAGGGCCACTTTGCGGTGCACCACGTTGAAATCATACTCCTGGACCTCCAATGCCCAGCGAGTTAAACGACCTCCAGTCGTGTCCTTAAGATTCCGCAGCCACTGCAAGCTGCTGTGGTCGGTGACCACCGTGAAAGAGTAGCCCTCCAGGTAGCACCGAAACTTTCGTATGGCCCAAATCACAGCCAGGCACTCACGCTCAGTAACTGTCCATCCTCTCTCCGTATCACTCAGGGTTCGGCTGGCGAAAGCGATGACCCGCTCTTCGCCGTCGACAGTCTGCGACAATACCGCGCCTATCCCGAAGCCTGAGGCATCTGTCTTCAACGTGAACCGTTCATTAAAGTTGGGGAAAATGAGGACTGGGGCCAAAGCCAAGGCTTGTTTCAGCCCGTCAAACGAAGTTTGTTGTGCCGGCCCCCAATTCCACCAATTTGACGTGCGAAGCAATCTCGTAAGTGGTTCAGCGACATCCGCGTAGTTTTCAACAAACCTTCTGTACCACCCGGTCATACCTAAAAATCTGCGAAGTTGCGAAATGTTCCGCGGAACTGGGAAATCAAGGACAGGCGCTACCTTGTCAGGGTCGACCTGCAATCCATGCTCGTTCACCACGAAACCCATGTATTTCACCTCTGGAACGCAAAAATGACACTTCTCGAGATTGACTGTTAGACCAGCCGCGACGAGTCGCTCCAAAATGAGGCGCAAGAGCGCCAAATGTTCTTCAAATGTCTCGCTTACCAAGATGATGTCGTCCAGGTACGAGTACGCATATGGAATGAGATCCGGGCCAATCAAACTATCCTGGAGCCGCTGAAAAGTGGCTGGTGCCCCGCAGGGCCCATAAGGCATACGCGCGTACTAGAATAAACCCTTTCCAGGTACCGCGAACGCCGTAATGGGTTTACTTTCTTCCTCCAGAGGGACTTGATGATAGGCTTGACTTAAGTCTATCGTTGAGATGTACTTGGCGGAGCGCAGCATGCTCAAAATTCCTGCCATGTCCTTCATCGGATAGGCGTCCTTGCAAGTGGCATCGTTGACTTTGCGAAAGTCAATGCACATCCGGTAGTCGCCGTTGGACTTGCGTACCATCACGACGGGGTTTTGCCACTCTGAGTTCGCCGGTTCGATGATCCCTTGCTCCAATAACTTGTCAACCTCTGCGTGCATGTGCTCCAATACTTTCGTGGTGAGTCCCAGTTTCTTGTTGTCGCCCGGAGGGCCGACGACTTCGTGCACCAGATCACTCACTCTTTTACGTTGAACTCCGTCGAGTTCAGCTATCCCTGCCGTCTCTCCTTCGCCTAAGGGCCATTCGAAGCTGGTAGCACGACACTTAATTGGTGTGTCTTCATCGTGGATTAGTGCGATATAACTCGACGGGTCCCACTCCACTGCAGTAGACGACGCCCCGAGGGGCGAGAGTTGATCACTCATTCTCTCGACGTGGGATGCAATAACCGCGAGCAGGGCCTCGCGGTATGCGGCCAGGGCGTCCATTCCCAGGATGGCCTACTAACTAACGCTAACTCCTTCGTTGAATCATAAACTCGGATGGGTAGTCGGATTTCACCCGGAATCTCCTGAACTTCCCCGTTGGCCATCACCATAGGTGGAGCGGGTTGATCCGGCATCAATGGCTTCCGGGAACTGAGTTTCTGACAGGCGACTGGACCCAAATACGACCTTGTAGCACCGGTATCAACTAACGCCCTGAGGGGCACTCCCTTGATCTCTGCGATCACATAAGGCCGGTGATCGATGCCCTTCTGTTTGATCGTACCGCACGACGAAGTGCTCGGGGTCGACAAGTTAGCCACGGTGGAATCCGCCTTCACATGGTTTTCTTCAAGGGGCGACTTATTAACTGCTGTCGCGGGCCCTGTGGCGCCCACCTCCACAGGGCACGAAGTTAGTTTTCCGACTTCGGGGAGCATTTGGGGCAGGTTAGGAAAACCACCCCATTTCTACCGCAGCGAGTGCAGTAATCCTTGCGTCGCTCCTTCGGGCAGGCCAATTGCAGGTGGCCCTCTTCGCCGCAGTTTAAACACGCGGCCGGCTTCCGGTCGCGGTCCGTGCTAAAAGGCACTTGTTTCTTCGGAGGAGCTGGGGCCGTTGACCTAGGCCCTTGTTGGTTCTGTTGAGCCTGCTTCGGTGGCCCGTTGTCCACCCCTGCGGCCGGTTGGCCCCCTTGGGGCTGCTGGTCACCTTTGTTCTCACCCTTGCCTCGACCTCCTCTCCTGCGGGGCTTGGCCGGCGCTGACGTAGTTGTCGCTGCAGCTGCTTGGGGTTGCGACCCGCTGGCCTCAGCCACGACGGCAGTCTGCTTCGCCGGCTTGGTTTTCACGTACTTCTCCGGCTTGTAAGCCACTTCCTTGAAGACAGAGTCGGCAGCGCAGGGGGGTGGAGTGTACTTTGCCGCAGCCTTCTTGGTCGCCTCAAATTCGCGACCCAGCAACTGCAGCTCACGATAGGCAACGAAATCTGTGCGGTAGAAACTCCGCCTGTACTTGGGGCGTAGGTTATGGTAAAGTTGGGTGAGCAGGTGGTCAAGCGGAGGTTGAGGGCTGATGTATCTTGCGATGTGCCGGAACGCGGCGATGTAATCGATGATGGGCTCGTGCGGGCCCTGTGTCCTCTCTCTGAGCTCTTCACTGACGCGAAATTGAAAATCGCGGTCGCTGTATCTGGCACGAAAATCATACACAAAATCAGCCCAAGAATTCCAGGCGTATGCCTCCGCCCTGGCCCAGACCTTAGCCATACCCTGAAGAAGATCGGGCAGGCTGTAGAGCAGGTCTTCGTCGGTGAGCGATGTGCCCTCCCTCATCTCTGAGATTTGACACAAAAAGTCCTCAGCACTAAATTCATTACCACCCTCGAACGTGATTTTCCACTCGCGAATTGTCTTGCGAGGGTTCTTGTCACGCTGCAAGGGCGGTGGCCTACGACCTAGCTCCGAGGTGCGTCGAGAATCCCACCAATTAGCGGGTAAACCGCGTTGTTGACTTGAGGGGACATTGCGATCAGCGGATGGTTCTCTGCTTTGCGGCCGAGGCCCCTTAGGGATAGTCCCAGTCGTCTGACCAGGGTGATTGGCCGTAGCAAAGCGGTCAGGGGATACACCAGGTGTATTAGTTCTACGATATTCGGTGGAGCGTATTGTAAAGTCCTCGGTAAGGCGCGAAGCACGAAGGCCAAAACGTGCGTGAGCGCCATCATCTTGGCGCATTGTTGACGTCGGGATGGGTTACTGAAACCTAACACCAAAATCGCGACGATCAAGAAAATCAAAAACCTCGCCCTCTTCTAACCCTCCGATGAACGGATTTGTTGGCCCCGCCCCAGGGGGTGTGATAGGAGAGGTTTCGTGGCCACTTCTATCATTGGTCGCAACTCTGAAATTCGAGGGGATGGTAACTCTAAGGGCTCGGGTGCACTCATTTGAATGTCCTGTGCGACGGGCCCTGGACCTTGGTCCTCCGCTGTGAAGAACTCCGAAGTTGACACTGAGGTGCCTGTACAACGGTTCAGCGGCGGTCGCATTGCCCTCCCAAGAGCTGGTCCAAGTGAGAGCGTAGTCCCATACCGCGACGGCGGCGCAACCCATCCTGACACTCCAGGTCCCATCATCCTCGGCCTCGGGGTGTCCGGTCTCCTGGCCTGCTCCTGCGCTCGTGCTCGGCTAAGGGCAGCTTCAAGGCTGGCCGCAGCCCCGTCATCCGAAGGGCCGATGGCAAGTGGTTGGTTTGCCGTCTGCAGTCTGATCGGCCTCGATTCCTCCGAAAGATACCGCAGGAACTGGGGCTGTGGGTCGTGAAACAGTGAGCGAGGTGTGTCGTTCAAACCTAACCATCCTAGCTCATGATAAATCGACGGCCTCGGAGGCACCCCCTCCAGCTCGGGTATCTCGTCCAGAATCTCCTTGACTAGGTATTCGGTTAGGCGTTTACGCCTTGCGATCATGGATCCGGACAGGAAGAGATGTACAGCAAGCAGCAAGGCATCGACTTTAACTCCATCCTGTTCGTCGACCCAATCCTCAATCTCATCCTTGTCCTTCGCCTCCCAAGGCAAATGGTAACGTGCTGTCGCTTCTGGACGGCTGCGAGCGAGCTCACGTAGCGTTATCGAATCCATCGTGGTTCAGCGTTAATTTGACAAAAGGGAAGGGTGAAATGGAAAAATGAAATAAAAAGAAACGAAAGAGGCAATGTAAGGAAGCACAAGCGAGAAAGCAACCAAACTTAAGAGAAAAAGGTTGCGCACCCTGGTTATGACCTGGTGCGTCGTCTACGAGAGTTGTCTCTACCACTATGCTCTAACCACCAAAAGAAAATCAAAACAAAACAAATTACGAAAACCCCTTCTCAATTCGCCAAAATGCAAAAGAATTAACATCTCCTACAGGGAGACGGGTATGCCCTGGTGGACACACCGGCGACGATCCGCGGATCGGACAGGCGGGCATACTGAAATAAACAAAAATGACAAAAGGCAAATGTTTGAACGCGTTTCAGCGAATTTCAAATTTTCAGGCCGACCTCTTTTACAGACAAAACTATGCGAAATTTCTCGGAACCGACGTAATCGAGCCCCACGTTGGGCGCCATTGTAACACGAGATCCGACCCTGGACTCGGTTCCACGATCCAGGGTGGGAAGTCGGTACGATAGCCACGTCAAAATAAACAAGACAAAATCGAAACTGCGGTTTGTTGAGCGCCAGGTTGTCTTTAAGGGGAACAACCAAACCCCAGAGTAACAATAAACATTATCATCGGGTCCTGGGACAGTCCAGCTGCCCCACCGGTGTGAGTCCGGTAAACAAAAAGTGTGAAAGAACAGATTGGATAACCGAGCAACTGAAAAAATAAGAAACCAAGCAAAACAAAACAAAAATGTAAAGTCGCGCCCTGGACTGCCCGCGGGCCGAATTGCAAAATCGGAGCACAAATCTGAAATAGGGAAAAGGGCAAAGCAAGACACAGCATTTACAAACTGGAAACAAATCGCATTGTTTATTCATTAGGACTCCCTAGTGGAGCCTGGTCTGTAAGATTACTAGGGCCTATTGCCCTGAATGTCAATTGAAAAGAAAAGAAGAAAATGAACTGAATTGTTTTATTGTTGTCAGGAAAAAGAATGTTGGCCTCGGTCCGGCGTGAAAAGAAAACAAACTTGAATTTACATTAAGCCGGCCAGGTTCAAGCAAAAGAAACAATCGGATTTGCACCGAGGTGCGCAAAGCTATTTAGTATAAAAGAGAACAAAACAGACAGAGACATAAAGAGACGCCGTTGCGTCTAATCGCAGGTGTGCAAGTGAGAGAGAGAGAGAGGGGAGACTTACGAGTCGACGCTGGCCCCGGGGCCAAACATCGCCGCGAAACCGCGGAAAACCGAACAGGTACCCTCGAACAGGTACAACTTACTTGACAGCCGGAGCAACGAGTCCCGGCGAGGCTTGGATCCGGTGATGCGGGCCCCGGCGGCCAGTCCCCTCGTCGCGTCTACTCAGCCATCATCGGCGATTTAGGCCTCGCAGAAAACGTCGTCTCCCTGTCAGGATGCTCCTCGGAGTCTCGTGGGCGTCGCAGGCTGCTGGGCTCGTCTCAGTGGTCCAAAACGGAACGCGACGCGTACTCACTTTCGGTTTCGATGAACTTCAAAACGTGATGCACAAGTCGCTATCTCCACTCGGAATGGAATCGCTAGGACGCGTTCACGAACGCTACCGGGAAGACGCGTATCGCGCATGCGCGCGCTCATCGATCGCCAATCAACGGCGACGGCGCGCGAGCCCCGTGTCAGGCGCGAATTGGCCGACAATATGAATTGCCGGTCACAATATATTTTATAAAATGAATATATATTAGATATAATTTTTATATAATGGTGTATATTTTCATCGGTGAGGGTTGCTAACATTTGTGGGGTTGTCGATTACCTTATAAACTTGTTCATTCGTATTCGCATTCATATACAAATATAACTATATATGTTTGCGTATGAAGACAACTGTGACTATCAATGATTGCATATTAACGGAGAGTGAAGTCACAGTAAAGTGAATTAATGTAATTGCAAACTGAAAAGTGAAGAAAACTGAGAAAAAAAATTATAAGTCGATCAAATCGTCGGAGATATCCTCCCAGTTGCGATCTGAAAAAATAATAATAAGATGAAAATGAAAATATTGCAAGATCGATCATCTGTATGTTAGCATTTTTTGCCTTTTTATAGACTTAATTTTCCCAGAGTTAGCATTTCCAGAGGCCGCTGCAGGAAGTGGAACATCTGAAGAATCAGTCACATTTGACTGCTTGCAAAGTTCTAGTTGTTCACCTGCTGCAGTTTCTGTGGTAGCTGGCTAAACACGATTGACCTCACGTTCATTTGGCTGGCATTCCCCACGGTTTTCGTCAACTTGGCCGTTCGGCCTGCCACCGCGGTTTCTTAGTCTAACTCCTCTGTGAGGATTGTGTCTGCCGCTTCGTGCAAAAAATCGCCGCCCTCGCACAGGCGACTGCTGCACGCCGGCAATGCGCATTACAGCGCGACTCATGGTCACGATGGCCTCAAGACCGTTGATGGTAGGTCGAGTGAAATTGACAAGCTGTCTGCCACCACGTCAGTGCCTGCGTTCTGCTCTTACGTGAAAACCTAAAAAAATATATATGTATGTAAATGAGAAGAAACACTTGAATTTTAAAGAATGCGATACTTTACGCGAAATAACAAATAATTTATGATGCAATAAATAAAAGAAATAAATTTGGTTTATTTCGAATTGTCGAATCCTAAAATTTTATATTTATTGTAAGACAAACTGTATTGAAAAATGGTCATTGAAAAAACATATTGTTTAAAAACATTTGACGCCGAAAAAATTAAAAGTAAATGTAAGATTTTTCGAAAATATAGACGGATTAAAAGACCATCTCCAAAAGACGCTGAAATTAGAAATAATAATAAACAAACGTTTGCCATGTTGTCTTTCACGGGGATGATCCAAGTTAAAATGGAATGCAGACTTCTATCGCAACTTTCGTGATGCAATTCAGTTGATGCACCTTTCTTGCAGCGCAGAGCGGACTTCCTTCGATGACAAAGAATGAATTTTTGGGCGAATGTAATTTCTTCGCGCAGGGAACTTAGGAGGAGTCGTGTCGCTGTCAAGGAAAAGTAATAACTAATGCGCACCAAGCGGTACTAAAAATAGCTCTACCGCTGTTCATGTTTAATAAACTATTTTGTTGTTTCACTTTTTCTCCGGCTAAAAGGAAGCGTTCAACATTTTTTGCGATAAAGAAGCAGAAATACTGTCGGTTTGCGTTTCAATACAATATTATAATATTGTAAAACACATACGTCATAATCCCCTTTTTTTTCATTGATAAACATACCATGGCGTAAAAACCAGAAACGTCCAATTCCTCGCCTGATTATTTTTCGGCGAGTAAAAAAGGGAATAAAAACTGATATGTTTTTCTAAACCGATTATTAGGGCAATACAAATTGAATTTCTTATCTTATCTTATATGTGTCATTTTTTCAAGTTCACAAATCATTGAATAGCTGATATTCATTTAGTTGCAAAAGACAAACAGAAAAGGTACTGTCACGTTTTATAACGTTCAATACGTGCATTGCTGTTACGCATTTATTTAACTTGATTTAAACGACTCCAAGTTTAGTCAACATTTAGACGACGCTTAAGTCAAGTGCACCGAAGACACTCGCAAGCTACAAAGTAGGCTCACCTATCAGGTAATGTATTCTGCAAAACATTCCATTTGTCGAATTGAGAGTTTCATATAATTTAAAATTTCTGCAAAGTGGAAAAAATTTTTTATTACATCCATGCAACCTTACCGGCTTGTTCATGTAAAGCTAAAATTTCAATACGTTACTCAATTTTAACATTCAATTTCTAAGATTTGATGAAAACATTAAATGAAAGGGGAGAAAAGTGATATTTATTTTAAACTAGCTGAGCACCCTCGCTTCGCTCGGGCGTCAGCTTCGCTGCACTATATGAGTTAGTTAAGGTTTTTTTTCCGAATTGTTTGGATAAACAAATTGTAAGGACGAAAAAGGTTATACAAAATAATCAATGAATCCATTTTGCATTGTGCGCGAGAAGAAACCCACGTAACCGTGGTAAAATCATGGCATTTATTGATACATCGTGAAACTACAACACCTTATTAAACTAACGCATTCTGGTAAACCTTATTGAACTAACGCATTCTGGTAAACAATATTCGATGTTTTACTCTCTGGAGCGTAAATGTGTAAATTCCGTGGGTCGGAGACGCGCGAACATGCAACATAAAATTGTCCGTGAGAAAAACATGGTTTTTCAAGGTGTACACATGGAGCGTTTGACCTTGAGCTTAATTGATGGTCATTGCAAATGCCAATCTCACGGGAAATTGTCGTCTTTTGAATTCAAATGGAAGATCTGAGGGGATCACTGGTATCTGAGGGATCATGACGTTCGCACCTTGATTCGATCCAGTCATTATAGTGCCTTCAAATCATACAAATTAGAAGTATGTCAATACATTTGGTATAAAATGTAAAAGTTGTGTGACAATCTATAGCTTACTACCTTTTATAATCCAATGCCGAAGTTGAGTGATGCGGATTCGAGTTCCATTGCATAAAACAGGAGGATTTAAATTTCGCAGCAGCATAACAGGAACTCCGACTTTTAATTTCAGTATGTGTGGCGGAACTTCAGACAATTCGAGCGAGTTCAAGAACTCAACCGGATGGTTTACCACTTCATCTTGATTTACTACGGAATTGAAAGAGGTGTAAATTTTCTGTTCCCCGAGAATTGTAGCCAATATTTTGTCATTCAAATCAGTGACAACATCGTTTGTTAACGCTAAAATAGCTCTTTCACATAACCAATCCATGTGCAAGTGATTTCGCTGAATGTTGGAAAAAACTGCAGCAATCAGTTCATCAGTAGAATTGGCAATAGTGCATAGTTCAGGAGAAAGAGTAACATTTCCATTAGCATCTGTTGGTAGCGTACCATTGCCGACTGTCAAAAGTAATGCAGAAAAATTGGCAGCGTTCTCATCATTGTGAAGATATACCCTCATGTTAATAGTCAGCGAATGGACTATGACACTTTGCCATAAGATTAAACTTTTGATACTGGCATGAAGCTAATCAGCTGGAGTTCCACGGGTGATGACCGGGAGGGTTTGTCGAAAATCACCAGCTAATATAACGACTAATCCTCCCATTATCCGATTGTCACTCCGTATATCTCACGAGGTTCTCTCGAGTGCCTCTACTGCATGCTTATGCGAAGAAGGACATTCATCCCACACCAATAGTTTGCACAACCGCAGCACCTCGGCCCTTTGACTATTTTCGCTGATGTTACAAAATGGGGTCTCCTGATGGTGCAAATTCAGTGGCAACTTCAGCACATTGTGAGCAGTTCGTCCTCCTTGTAACAACGTGGAAGCGTTACCAGTTGAAGCCAAAGCTAAAGCCACGTGACGACGACTCCCGATAGTTGACAGCAGGAGATTCAATAAATATGTTTTTCCTGTTTCTCCACAGGCATTCAGAAAAAAAATTGCAGGATCGTTGTTGTCAATTTTTTGTAGTACCGCATCGTAGAAGGATCTTTGGTCTCCATTCAGATGAGGCAAAGCTGTTCCTCAGCCTCTGTAGCTTGCGCAGCTCTATGATAGCTGTATCAATATTTATTTTTTGCAAATGTGTTTTACGTTTCGTCGGCATTTCGATGTCACTTATAAAGTCACTGGCGGACACGATATAAACACGACTGAATGAAAAGTCATACTGAATCAAAAACAAAATAACGATCGAATTGCGAACCCGAGAAAATATTTCAAAATTATTCTCATACTTACGTTTGTTTATTAATAAGGAAGGGAGGATAGTAATTTTACAGAATATGAAACATAACATTACGTTTTCGAACTCTATTTATAATGGCTTATGTATTGTGTTCATGAAAAATTTGAAAATTTTCAAAAAACTGAGAAAATGTTTTTGAAATTTTCTCTGAAAAAAAATTAAGAAATCGATTTCTAATGTAGCCTACGTTAATTCTGAGAGTCCAAAGAATCACCCTGATGCTTTGAAATCATTTCCGAACGCTTCGTTGAGGCGTGATGCTCAGACAAACAAACAAACAAACAAACAAACAAACAAACAAACAAACATATTCTCAGTATTATTATATTAGTAGGATAAACTTAAATTATGTAGGAATGAAACTGAATGTTTATTACAATATTGTGTCTTACTGAATCAAATTTTTGCCGTCGTCGTAGCCATATTTCTTCATTTCTAATTCCTTCTTTGAATTTTTCGCGCCAAACAAGTGTCGGTAAAAGAGAAAACAAAGTGAAAACTAAAGTCATCTGCTTTCATTTCGCTGGATGTAAGAAAGTAGCATTTCTCCCACTCGCGCGGTAAACTATGGTATGCAGCTGGTGTGGTAAAGCAGAGGCCGTCTCACGAGTGAGACAGTCTCTTCTCCGCCCACCGTTGAAGTAATATACCATTACATTACTCCGTATGTACTACGCATATTAGAATCAATACATATTTGTCGTATTCCAGTTCGGTTTCATTACATCGTTGTTGTCAGAGTGGACTGTAATTACTTTTTTTTTTTTTGAACAATTTGTACTTCAAAACCAATTGAAAAATCAAAAGGTCAAATCGCAATTAAAATTTCTGTAATGGTTATTAATTTTAAATCGATAAAGTATCCTCTGAGCAATGCTCAGATGGTAAAACAGTTGCTCAGGGCGAAGGGCCGAGCTTGAGAATGGGGGCGTGGCTTGAATCGCCAATCAATAAGGGGAATCAATAAAAGCTCAGGAGAAACAAGGATAGAGTGAGAGCGTCTCTCTCGCACTCATGGGGTAATGTGAGCTTATGAAAACCTCCTAATCTCCTGATACTTCTTTTTCATTTTCTTTTATTTTTGAACTTTATTTTGAGTCTCTCACTCATACTTATGGATTTATTGCAAGCTTTCGAAAGCCTCCTAATATCCTAATACTTATTTTCACTTTCATTTAAATTTTGGAATTATTTTGAGTGTCTCTCTCGCACTTATGGGTTGAATTCAAACCTTCAATTATCTTCTGATCTCCTGATACTTTTCTTTCATTTTCTTTATTCTTTGAGTTCTTTTTGGATTTTTAATAATAAAAGCGAGATCTAAAAATACTTCATGATTTCTAGGAAAACCTAATGCATTCTGGAAAATCATTTTATATTTCGAAATTACAAAAATTATAAACAATCGAATAACCCTATAATCATTTAGCTAATATGCCAAATAGCAATAATAATTATGGCTATCCTTATTTTTCATTAACAATTAACTATTAATTAACAATTTTCTGTTGATGACGCAAAAACTTCGATTATTGCATCATCCAAATTTCGAATAATCAAATTTGCAATTAAACAAAAGGGTCAGGACCCCATGACTTAATAAACATAAAAACAAAGCAATTTTCCACAAACTCTTAGTTTACAACCCCTGAAAAACATAAAAAATAGCATAAAATAATTGAATTAAAATTCTAAAACATGTTTAAACACGTTAATTTGGCCACGTGTTTTCTGAATAATTATCCTGAAAAACATGAAAGTTGGTAATAAGGTCAAAAGTTTTCTTATATTTCGACATTCATTTCGCAATAAATTTGAAATCAAAATTAATAACTTTAAAATCAATGGAAAAAGGGGAAATAGGAGTGGGGAGAAAGCGAGATGAGGGAAAAGCTTGGGTCCGTGCCCTTTCTATAAATTAAGCGCCCGTACGAGGGCACTTCTGTTCATCAGCCGAACCGATCCTTGAGAACACTTGAAGGACTCTAACGTTAGCTGACCAAGCAACTTGGAGGTAATTCAAATAGTTCAAAAGGTGATCAGGATTTCTAGCCCGAAAGAGCAGCAACCCTGACTTGAGTTCTTGAGCCCGCTGAATGGGGATACTCTGGACGCCCTGAGAGTTGCTTCAGCCCGAAAGAGCGAACGACCACAAGGGGCTGACATTGTGTGTACCAGGAGGCGAGCAATAAAACTCGAGGATCACCTTGAACTCGGTCCGATTCTTTAAAGCACCGGGTTGCTTTAACGGGTATTTTCAATTTTCTTTCTTTTTCAGTTCCTAAAAGTACAATTTTTGTGTTTCGTGGTGCATCACCAAGCTCTCCCCAAAGCATCATCGCGCCCCAGCCTCCTGAATTTTGATTTTGTTTTGACATCTCCAGCACCAGGTAAGATTTCTAACAATTTTGAGACTAGGGCCAAGATGAGATTAAATCAATAAATAACATTAGAGTAGCTTCCCCGACGTCGGGTCCTGAATCCCTTCTTTGCAATTAAAAGTTTAAAAAAGGATAAAAATCTAATCTTGATGATAAACAAAATGTTTTTTTTTCTTTTTCATTTTCTTTCAGAGTGTAAATGAAAGCAAATGATGATTGAAAGGCAGATTTGTTGATTGTTTTCAACTATGACTCGCCTGAAACTGATGCTTTACCAAACACCAAATTTCAATAAACTTTAAAAATTAAATAAATTATAATAAGAAAAAATTAAAAGAGCTTTTGAAATTGTAATAATTTTGAGAAATTCATAGATTGAAAGTAGAAATGGGAGGAAAATATTGAAATTTACAGGTTAGGGTAAAGGCAATCCCACCTGTCATTCTAATTTAAAACATTGAGGTTAGGGATGCCAATAGTTGCAACCTAACCTATGGAAGCAATTGAATTTAATCGGAATTGAAAATTAAAAAGCTCAGATCGAATAAAATTCTTATTATAAAATCAAATTGAAAGTTAAAATCTTGCTCACAGAAAATAAAATCAAATTTAGTAAAATCAAATTGCAAAGAAAAACAAAGATATGTTAACCTCAGTTCAAAACCCTGAGAACCTCAGAAGAATTATTGAAAATAATTAATTTAACCCCATTTTATAAATACATCAGAACCTGAGGTTACACAATACATCCGAGTTCAACTCGAGCCGGTGTGCCACTGACTTATTTCAATAATGTGTTCACGCTTATCACCTACCGTTGCGGCTAATTCAAACGGGCGAGGGGACGGGTCAACGTTCAACGGACAAAAATCACTTAGGCTAACGACCCAAAACAAAACAAGACGCTGTTTTCAATCTCAAATTAATCTAATTTAATTTCAAACGAAATATTACAAGATTTTAGATACTTTTGAAACCGATTTTTGACTATTCTAAAAACTGCGAAAATGGATGTGATTTTCTCCTTTAATGCAGATTTTGCAATTCAATTTCCAACAGTCGTTGCTGATTCTCACGCAATCATGTACGGGCCAGAGACATTGGAGCGAATCGCCCAAATTATCTTCGCTGAAATCGTAGCTACGGCCACCGATGAGAAGACGAATCAGTTCATTTTCAATGTTTTTAGAGCAGAAGTTTGTTCAGTACAAAACATTCCGACATTACCGAACAAATTTGTGCAAAAGGTTTGTACGCCCGATCGTTTTTATGACAAGTCAAGAGAATCTTGAACCTGAAGAATAAAATGAAATGAAGACTGCAATGAAAAAATATAGTTAATAACAAATTCAATGGAAAATCTGTGCAAAAAAGGGCATATCAATTAAATTGATGCAGATTCAATTTGAAAGCTCATTTTTTTTGTCAAATTCCATTTGTAGGAGTTCAAGTGTTTGCAATCGATTATTGCACACAGTTATAAAATAAGGATAGTACATGTTCGATCAAACTTAACACAACTATCTTAACGATTCGTAACTATTCTATGGCAATCATGAAATGTATTTCTTTTCATTATGATGTAAAGGATGCGTAATCGCAGAAGAAAAAAATATATAGCAAAATGCGCTAAAATTCATTTCTTATTATGTACAATTACAGCAGCAGTCGTAATGTGAATTTCTTTGAAGATTAATGAAAAAAGCCAGCCTTTTGCGAAGAAGGAGTCAGCATTTTTGGTCAATGACGTTATTAGGTTCTTTGTAAAAATGATAAATTAAAATTCATTTAGCCAGCCTAAAATGTGGTTAGCCAGCCCAAGATGTTAGTGCCAGCTAGCCGAATTGGCTAGCCAAGCAAATGTAAGCTAGCCGAAGGTCTACTGTATACGGTTAATTCCCCTGCCATATTCCGCCACCAATGTTGATGGTATATTCAATTGAACCTGCGGATTTAATGAGGGCACTTACGCTCGAGCGCTGGTCGTTGTGACGTCATAGCGTAGATGTGTCCCCACTACTTTTCGGCCGGGCATCAAGCGCCGAGCGCCGGATTTGGCAATCTTATTTGTTAATTTTATCGCTAAATACGTGTTTCTTTGCATAACTGTTTAAACAAATTAATTAGATGTATAAATTTTTAAAAAACATTTCTAAGTCCGGCGCTTGGCGCTTGATGCCCAGCCGAAAAGTAGTGGGGACGCATCTACGCTATGACGTCACAACGGCCTAGTAGACCAGCGCTCGACCGTAAGTGGCCTTATTGAATCCGCGGGTTAAATTTGACAAAGTTACTCGTCCGAGTCAAAACAACGAATAATGTATATGTAAAATTATTTATCTTACGGACTTAACGTCAAGTATAACAGAAGCTTTCAATTGTTTATGTAGACAATTGAATGACAGCGTGATTTATCAACTAATCTTTAGTGTTTAATTGTTGCATTAGATTCTCGAGCTGGAAGCGAAGTTTTTTGTCGCAACTCAGCCATTGTAGCTTAATACACGTGACTTGTAATTCTACTATGATAATTGTACCAATCAAATCATTTCAGGTGATACAAGATATGCACTATGAAAAAGGCCGGCATGCTTCAATCAGAAAATTGTGGTATCGAAATAAAGGAGGATTGACACAAGCTGTCTTGGAAATGATTCGGACGACCTATCGTGACACACATCTGAACCCTGGTCAACTCGTAAGCAACGCAAAAAATCCGACAAACGAAGCATCAAAAGGTATTTTTTCGGGATCCGGAAACGCTGTTGAAAAAATTGGAGAAATCGTGGTTCATGCACCCGCCGTCAATTCGGTATCAACAGCGACCTCGCGTAATTCGGGACAACTTGAAAACAAATTTCGTCACAAATCGCCGCTTATTAATCTAGCCAGGCCTCCCATACTTGATCATAATTTAGTAGCCGACGTGGCAACAACATCCTCGGCTGACTTAGGTCCGCTTCAAGGTTTCACTGCAAGTGGGCAAGTTGATAGCAACTGCCCAGTAGTAACAGAAAATAGTAGCTTACTTAGTTCCGGCAAATCGGGCAATGTTCCTCAATCTTCACTTAAACATTCTCCTATATTCGATTTAGTTGTCATCGAAGAAAATGAAAAACGTAAATCAGATTTTTTGAAGTCTAATAGGTCTGAATCATCACTTTCTTCTAATGATTCGCGAAAGTTGCTTCGTAATGATGTCGTAATTAATCAAAAAATGATCTCGCCCTATTCTTCTCTATCAATGGATTCCGATCCACCGCTTGTTACAGATGAAGACCTGATGTCACTAAGTCCCAAAAGCGAAGATGTATTTCTGTTAACAGATGCAATGGCGAAATTGCAGTCGCCTTCTGTTTGACGTATTGTGAATGAAAAATCTAAAATTAGCCCACTAGGAAGTTTTCCTCGAGTTCTGTTCAAATCTTCGACATTCCACAGTGGAACTAGTCACTCTGTAGGTTTCGTGACACCTCGCGCTGGGGGCATGATAGAAGGACGAAGTAAGTCATCCGAACGAACAGATGACAATAAATTACAACCTTCGGATAAGGTAGCGCCCTGTGAAACTGAAAGTGGCAAATACAAAATATTTCAGTCGAAAAATCAGTTGCCCCGTGAAAGCAGTACTGATGCGGTTGCAAAAGTTGAAACTTGGACGCAGAAACACGCCTACGATCACGTCCGCATCGCCGGTTCTAACGTCTCAGAGCACAGCTCGGCTCGCGTCGGTTTAGCATCGGCGCGTAACGATATGGAGAGTCGCGAGAATTTGGAAACTAATTTAACGTCAGCCGACGGTATTCTTCCAGAGAAAAAAACATATCATAGGGGAAGTTATTGTGTAGACAAAGGAGAGTATGAATTCAATACTTTACCGATTAAAACGGACGGACTGTTAGATAATGAAAAGTTTGTAGACGTCGTGAGAAGATATTTCGTGAAACATTGAAAGTAACATGTCCGCTAGAAAGCACGTCCCTTAAGCACGTTAAAAAATCACCACTTCGCGTTTGTTTATTGTCAATTGAATAAAAAAGCAATGGCTTGGAGATTGCTTTTCTCTGATTCAAAAAAGCCTTCAGCATCAATGACCGTGACTTCAACACAGTGCAGTTACGTGTGTCCACACTCAGTTGAAGATGCATCTAGTTGTCAGGAAAACGATGATGACGGAACATCGTTAGCTTCTAAAAATAGTGATCGACGTGAAAAAGCTCAATTTAGCGAGTAAACTTTATGACGATAATCTGCGCGACGACGAACTGAAAAGTAAGAAAAAACAAATAATGCATCCTCGCTCTCCAGAAGAAAAACAGGAAAGGAACCGTGACAGACTAAAGAAAAAGGCAGTTAGCGATAAAAGAACAAAGGAACATGACGAGAAATCAGATGGATCGGAACTTTCGGACGACGAAAGCTCGCAGCAAGACGAAAAAACTGCATTTCGAATAATACGGCAATTAGATTTGTCGGTACCAGTCGGTGATTGCGAATTCGACCCAAGTAGCATTGTTGTTAACGGCAAGGTTGATTTTTCAAAATTTCGATTGAAGGTTACTGAAATTTTATGTAACGAATTCAACATGCAATGTTGTATAAAGATATCAACCCCTCGTAACAATAAAAATCCAACAATTGCACACGTGTGCTACGTCTCCTGCAGAGATTCATTAGTTAAGAGTTGGAAAGTTGTATGCTCCCGATTAGACCGGGAGAAGTAGATTCGTGCTCAAAACGACTGATTCAAAACCGTGTTCTGTCGGTAATGGAATAACGCACCGCCAACTGAGGGGTGAAGAGCGCGCAGAGGCTCGCAAGAATATGGAGTTCATGGCACCCAAAATTTATTTAAACATTCAAACGCGAACTATCGATAATAAAGCATGTCGTGACGGAAATATGCAACACTTGCGTACGTTAAATGTTTATCAAAGAGTTAATTCCGAAAGGTATCATCAATACCACACAAAACCAATGAGCTCTGATGCGGCGGCTTAGTACTGCCATGGAGCATAAAGCGAATAATAATCCGAAATTTTTACAACAATATACTTGGCCTGTCACCGTGTACATGTACTCTGAAGAGCAAATGAAATTATTTAAAAACGCTGAAGTCCTTCATTTAGACTCAACGGGGTCTATAATTCGCAAACCCCTTAACATTAAATGTAATAGACTCCAATTGTATTCCTTAGTGTTTGTATTGAATGAAATAACTGTTCCTATAGCTGAAATGATAACTTCTCATCACACTGAACAATCGGTTAAAGCCTTTTTTACACATTTCTTCAGCAACCTCAAGCTTAAATATCATAATACGCCCGTTGCCAAAGTTGTCGTAACTGACTGGTCTTGGGCTTTAATGAAATCGGTCTTGCAAGTTTTCAGCGGATACGAAGTTCGAGTTTATTTAGGTAAAATGTACGCAATTGCTACTGGCGAGGACAAGGAAGAGATAAACTTCACGTTATTGTATACCTGCGGCTACCATAACATCAAAGGTATGAAGGAAAATCTGAGAAAAATCTGCAAAAATGACAAATTCCTTAAGTTTGCAATGAACTGCTTGAAGCTAATTCTGCTCAGCACGAGTTTGAGTGAAATTGAGAAATATTCAATAACATAATGACAGCGTTACTAACCAGAGACGAAAGCCTGGGAGATGTTGCAGATGATTGTATTAGAGTGCGAATTCAAGGTAAGGACACAAGATTCTTAGACGAGCAGGTGCCTGATGAGACTGTGCCCAAAAGCGATGAAGAAGACGACCAGGACTTCGATAGAGCAGAATCTGCGGATACTGCCGCAGAAGAGGACACCATCTATGAAAGTTTAAAGTTCTGGAAGCACTTCCAAAGAAGACTGAGGAGAAATTTGATGCCCTCGATTGGCATCTCAGAAAAAGAGTACGATAACAAGGACGCTGTTAAATTAAAAAGTGAGAATCCTTTGTATGCTCCAGCAGTTTGCAAGCACATCATGAAAACCTTCATTCTATTTTTACCCATGTGGACTGGACTTATTGTCAACATAGTCTTTCCCGATTTTGAGCGAATAAGCAACGTTGTTTGCGAAAGTTACTCCAATCAAATGAAACACGAGGTATTTCGCAACAAAAAGAAGTTGAATCAAGTCTACGTGATGTGAATGTTACGACAAAATGCAGCGGACCGTGTTAAGCAGGTACATTTGCAAAAGTTAGGCGTTCGTCTAACCGCTAACCAAGCGCAGCGTAAACGAAGACGAGCGAAAGTAGAAACAAAATCCTATGCAGACAAAAAACAGAAACTGCCTCAAAAAAGTTCGAAGCAACCGTCAACTAAGAAGGACGAGTTCGACGACGATCCAGATGATCCAAATCCACTTGTGAAGTGGGATCGCACGACTCAAAAACAAAAGAACGGAGAAAAAGGATCAACTGCCTCTGCCTCTAGCAGTGATGGCCAAAAACAACCGGAAAGATTTAAGGCAGAGTGCAATGTTGGATAGTCAGGTAACTGCTGAAGATTACCAACTCGATGCAAGTTGTTCCCACTGGCAACATGAAAAATTAATGGAAGTTGAACTTTCACAAGTCAGCCCTGCTTCTCCAAAATCTCTTCTCTCCAAATCGTCTGCAGCTCAAAGTGGAAAAAGTGATCATGAGTGTGCACTGCCAAACGGTTAGTTCCTCGACTTGGAATATTATTGGGATCCTCCAAGTCCCATATTGATGGTTGGCAAATTTGAAACTGCTAATCCTCACTTCCCTGTACATGGATCGGAAACAGTCAATTTGAGCACTGACAACTTCAGAACATTGAAGCCACGTGCCTGCGTGGAGCGGATATTGATAGATGCTTACATAGTAAGTCACGCAGAGGAGTGGACAGACGTGTTCATACTGCCAGTGAGACACGGGATTCAAATCGTTGCTGAAAATTACAAAAAAGAAGGCATTGTGACATTTTCTGGCGGTAGTTGGCCAGAGTCACTGCCGTGCCTCCTGATACATCTGGTCCATCGTTCAAAAACCTGAAAGATGTTGACACAACGAGCTTAAAGAAATTGATGTTCTCATATCTGAAGGACGAACATTATACTATGATTGTACTGGACATGGAACGTCACACCAAAATGTTCGTTGATTCTTTCAAGAGTGAATGCGATCGGAAATCTGCATTCACCAGGCTCGATGAATTTTTAGCTGATTGTGCACGAAACAAGATTTATGGAAGGAATATATCTATGGAAGGAATATATCTATGGAAGGAATATATCTATGGAAGGAATTGATTGGATTGACGAATCGTTCAAAGATTTAGTTAGACCGTGTCAGATAGATAGGTACAGTTGTGGAATATTTCTCATGTATTTCTTAAGATGTTTCAGCACTGGCACTCCGATGGACGAAGATTTTTCTCCAGAAGCTGAACGTCCCCGTATAGCAAGGACACTGCTCAAAAGAGCGGCGAACATGAAAGCATCGTGTATTCATTGTTTTTCAGAAAAAAAGCATTCTGGATTTACTGCGACTACTGCAGACGGCCATCTCATAATACGTGTTTCGAGACTGTACGAAACATGAAAAAAACGAAATCACAAGACTGGGCTTCAAGAAAGTACAAATGTTCATTTTGCGAGGTAAAGCGTAGAAAATTCATGTTGAAAATACCATACGTGGACCCAGACACTGAGTAGCTATGAGCACGAACTATACTTCATACGACTGTTTCTTTTTCCTTCCAAAAAGCCTAATAAACAATTTGTAAGTGATTAGTCCCATTCAGCGAATATTTTGTTCAAAAAAGTTTAACCATTCAAAGTCAAAGCTGGAATAAAAAAACTTAATTTCAAATGATATTGAATTCTTATGTTGAAATTATATCGCATGATTTTAAATACATCATTTCGACTTATTTTTGAATGATATTACTTTATCCAAAGGTCACGGTACCTGAAATTGTTAATTAAACTTCGGTGTAGACTTCTCAAGTTACTCAGAAAAATACTAAAAACGCATGCGTTATAATGTAAATAACAACAAATAAATGTCGTCATACTTGATCAACACAGGCAAGCACAGTTAGCCGTACATATGAACACTGTAGCCTGAAAAAATGATGAGTCTTCATAATTATTGAATTGCCACAAATTTAAAATAACAAAAGTCAAATCCATTATTTTTTTGCAATATAACTCGCTGAAAAGCAGTAAAAAATTGACATTGATCAAAGTAACAAATTATTCTAACTCTTAGGCACCGCCAGCACAAGCAGTATGCCCCAGCAGAATGAATATTTAATAATAAGACTACAAAATAGATCAATAGAAAAACACCTTACTGGAAAGCAGTGTGAGACGACTAACAGCATTTATGTTGATAATTTAATTTATAGTTCACTTTGTGATCTGGTAATATGAAACAGCAAATACATCAGATGTCACATCGGATGTATGATAACATTTTTAATGCGGCCACGGCCGGTCTCAAGCCCGGCAAACGCAGAGAGAAAATGTTAATACAATGTTTATGAAGTGCAATAACGATACATTGAAAATGATTGAGTTCCCCATTATAAATTACAATGAAGAGGAACAAACTCTATTTTTAATTCATCATTTCATCTCCATTTTAAAGGTACGCCGACCGGTTTAGTTCATACGGTTCCAGGCCGTATTCAAGGTGCAAATTAGTACAGGAAGTTAGGAAATTTACTCAGGCACACAGTCTTGTTGTTCGTTTTCAGTCCACTAAACGATATTTGGGAACGGCGAGTAAAAAATCAAGGTACTCCATTTATTGACATTTTCGCGTATATATTGACATGTTTTTCACTGGGTTCCGGGCCGTTTTAAAGTTGCAAATCAGCATAAAAAGGTAGGAAATTTACTCAGGAACACAGCCCTGTAATTCGTTTCAAGTCCACTTGACGATTATTCGGAACTGCGAGTGAAAAACCAAAATACTCCTTTATTTACATTTTCGCGTATTTATTGACAGGTTCAGTATCAACGGTTCCGGGCTGCTTATAAAGTGCGAAATAGTATAGAAAGTTAGAAAATTCACTCAGAAACACAGCCGTGCGTTTCATTTTTAGTCCACTCGACGATATTTTGAAACCGCGAGTGAAAATCGCAGAGAGACAGTCTTTTTATTATTTATTTATGAAAATACATATTTTCATTCAATTTAACTCTTGAAAAGTCGTTAAGAGGTGTTTTTGTAGACGTCTCGATGTTCTGGGGGTGAAACTGAGGTCTTGAGCAGAAATTAAAATCCAAAACGTTTTTTTCCAGAACGTTTCGAACTTCACTACCATAAAGTTTTCAGCATTATTAATAATGCTAGTAAAACGTTGAAAACTTAACAATAAATAGTAAACTTGAATATTACGCTAAAAAAAGTGTTGGCACAAAAATAGGCAAAAAGAATTGCTAACCACAAAAAATCATTATTTAAAAATTTTTAAAATGAAAACGAAGTTAGTTCGTTTGTTATCGTAAAAGAAAATACTATTACTTTTGCAGGACGAACAAATTTTTTAACAATTTCTTTTCGTAACACTTTTTTAAACTGTAGCCTATATTCAATTTACATTGTTAATACAATTACAATGTGTTGTGCAAGGGGTTTGAGTTAAAAAAAATAACTCAAATAAACCTTTTAAACAGTATATTTAGGGATACAGTAACGTGCAAAATATGTAAATTGAAGCTTAATTGTCCGGAGACTATTTGTGTATAATTGTTAAGTATTGTTGTTCGCGGTGTCGCGGCGCGGCGGAGAATCTGACTAAGTCCCGTGGGCGGGATTTATTAGGGAGATTAGGAGCTCGGAGCTCTTAATTAATTGTCGTCAAGATTAATTCTGATGCCACTCGGGAGCGTCCCGTCGGTCGTCAGCGACGATTGCCCCGCCAGATTTTGCCAAGAATCGCTGAATTGTGCCCTTGGCTGGGCACACGTGGAGTGCGGTCTCAGCAAAATCATGTACAAAACTGGAAAATTTCCTGTGCTCGATCGTCAAAACGATGCTCGAGTCGGATTAATGATATTTGATAATTATCAGGTAACAGAAATTGAATAGCCGCTCGGATGTCCCAGACATCCGGCCGAAAGTTGATATTTTGATTTGAGATTTCATGTTAAACAAAATTGGAAAGTTTATAATTATTAAATTGAATACAAAAACAGGCCAAAGTTGTGCTGCGGCACTACAGTTGTCTTCCCCTTCCATCGGACACGAGTCCCGTCGTGTCGTGAAGTGAGGCGAAATTTTCCAATTGAGTTTACAAGTTAGAAGGGAGTGTGTGTGTGCATGTGTGCGTGTGTGTTTGTGCGGCCCTAAAGAAAACGTTTAATGAATCCCCCTTAAAACCATCCTTAACACTAATTACAACTTTTAAAGTTGGAGACCCAGTGTCTCATACGTCCCTCGAAGATTCCGAAAGCGGGGTTAGTAGGCGGCCGTACGCAGCGTAGCGGCGGTGTGAAGAGGTAGATAGTGCTGTCTGGAGTCTGGGCTCGTGGGCCATTTGTCGGCAGGCGTGATTTTCAGTGATCGGGTGGCCAAGAGTCGTTGAACACAGCGTACATCTGTCATTGGGTTGTCGGTCACCTGGAAACATTGGACAACAGCAGAACGAGCTCCAATACTTCAGTTCAAGTTACCTTAGGGGTTAGTTGGGGAAGTGCTTAACGTCTATGGTTATGGTACTTAGTTAATGTACTAGTGTATGGCCCAGGGGCCGGCTTGACCTCCTACTCTGTTTCTTATAGTATGAAATGCCAGGTATAGGATTTTGCGGAGTGCCCGCGTTAGTATAAGGACAGAGACGTACAGGATAACGGCTTCGCACTGGGCTCTCACGACTCCCCAGATGCGTTGCCACAGATAATATGTTTTCCAGTGGTCTTTTACCCTCTCTCGGATCCTTTCCGTTTCTGATGGACTAAAATGGCATGACAGATAAATATTTATCAATGAGATTATGACAATTAAGGCGAGGTTCGATTGGGGTCGCATTTCGTTCGCGTGATTGGCCTGTTAGTTCATGAACAAAATTTTGATTTATATTTTTGCGCCGTGCGACCGAGCAGTTGGCAACGCGCACCAGCGCCACCGCGCGACAATCACGGTGCGCCAGCACAGCGCAGTCAGTTCGCAAGTAACCGGCAAGCAAACCAGCAGCAACTCGGCTCTTGCCGATTGTCTCCTTTGCTTGCGACAAACTCGCCCAAAACGGCTCACCACGTTTGCGCAACTCTCGTTGCCAAACACCCTGAAACGCTTTTTCAGCGCGACTCTCGTCGCCAACTGCTTCGTCGGCCACAGCTGAACGCGACCCTCGTCGCACAGCCCGACTCGCCAAACAGCAACCACGCGATTGTTGTCCCCCAAACACGCCATTTTTTCTTTCTTTTGTCGTCGCCGTGTTCCTGTCGCCAAGGCCCGGACCTTCACCACGCCAAGACGTCCAGCAAGCAGCCGCCAAGCCGACACCACGGTGTACAAGTTTCCTTTTTTTTTCATTCTTTTTCTCTTTCAGTCAAATTAAAATTTAATAACAAGTTTTGTTTTTGTTTCTCTCATCAAAGAGTTTTTGTTTGTTTCTCTGAGAGAGTTTTTCTAAGCTTAAACGATAATTTTTCATTTTCAAATTCTGAATTGTTGCCAAAAAAAGAGAAAATAAATATTTTATTTCGTGTCAAATCAAATTGTCGTCTCAACTTGGCCAAAGCTTGTGAGAGTGATGGCCTATTGCTACAAGTACTTAGAGATTCTGCGCGAGAGAAGCACCAGTGATCAGCATGCCCATCAGCCTCATACGCTTCGGGCAGTTTACGAGCGCAGACATGTACTGCAAGTCGAGCAAGTGCCCTGGAGACAACAAATGGTGACAATTAAACAACTGAAAAGGGCCGAAAATCATATTTATCAGGTACAACAAGAGCTCGCTTTTCACAGCGAAATTGCAGCTTTGAAAAGAGGGCATTATGTGTCGAGAGGATCGCCGTTGCACCAACTATATCCCTTCCTGGACGAAGAGAACATTTTACGGGCTCCAACCAGGATGCAATACGCCTCACTACCGTGGAATCACAAACACCCGATTATCTTGTCCAAGGACCGCCTGACTAGCCTTCTTATCAAGCACCATCACATGTCCACAATGCACGGCGGTCTTCAACTCACACTCGCCCGTCTTAGAGAGCAGTATTGGATCATCCACGCTCGCTGCCAGGTCAAACAAGTAATCAGCATATGTGTGAGATGCGTCAGGCACCAAGAGCAGCCCCAAGCGCAGCTCATGGCTTCATTACCTGCAGAAAGAGTCGATCCCTCTCCACCATTTACTCATGTGGGAGTGGGTTATCGTGGACACTTTATGATAAAACATGCGTCTGGACGCGGTTACTAATCCCACAAGGTGTGGATCGCCATCTTCGTCTGCTTCGCCACAAGAGCGGTGCACTTAGAGATAGTGAATGATTGCACTACTGTCTCATTCATCTCAGCATTCAAATGCTTCGTCTCAAGGAGAGGCCTCCCCAGCTCTCTCTGGATGGACCGTGGCACTAATCTGCATGGAGCATGCAAAGAGCTGTCCAGAGTGTATTTGGCCCTGAGACGCAGCCCTGAGTGGTTAAACCAACTGGCAATGCAAAACATCGAGTTTCACGCCATTCCCCCAAAAGGACATCACCAAGGCGGAATCTGGGAGGCTACGGTAAAGGCGTTCAAATTTCATTTTAAACGGATTCTTGGAAATTTCATTCCAGCATGGGATGAAATGCGCACGATAGTATGTCAAATTGAGGCTTGCTTAAACTCGCGGCCGCTCACTCCCATCATGGACCTGGCCTCGGAAGAACCTGCATTGACATCAGGCCATTTTTTGATAGGCCGCAGTCTGAAGGCCATCCCACAACACAACTACCAAGAGAAACGACAAACCACGCTAGCCAGGTGGCAAATCTGTTCGCAAATAGTGCAGACATTTTGGACAAGATGGAGAAACGAAGCCTTGTGCAAATACTACCCTCGTTACAAGTGGCGAGAGATCGAGGACAGCGTGAAGGTCGGCGACATCGTGCTACTGATCGAAAATGACTTCCCGCCATTGGACTGGGGCCTAGCCGTCGTCATCGCAACCAAACCAGGGAGAGATGGCCTAGTTAGGGAAGTAACTGTCCGCACCGCTAAGTCTGAGCTTACACGCCCAATCACAAAGCTTGTCGAACTGCCTACAGACAACGCAGAAGCATAATTTTTGTTTTTTTTTTGTATCTCCATCCTGCAATATGAGTTTTTCTTTTTGGTTTTTAATTCCTTCGTTTACTTAATTTCATTACATTTCGCACCTTACCCTGCATTACACGAACAATCTTGCTGTCACTGTTTGCCTAATCCTTGTGCTCATTATTCACACGCTCATACCCTCCCTTTTCTTGTAGATGGCGGAGGACGACTACAATTTTCTTGATCTCGACAACAACATAGACTTCGATCAGACGGAGGACGAAAGCCCTCATGACTTGCGCATCAACTTTGCAGCACGAGACTTGACCGCTAGCACTCTAGAACATCCGAGCCTGCCACAAGGTTCGCCAAACGCCACTTAAACAGCACACCCTGGAGTATACTTAGATCCACCTTACAGGTCGTACACTCCTCTAGGAACACCACCAGGTTACGTGAGATCGAACCAGCCCGCGCCTGCCTCGAGTCAAGGTGCGACAGCTCCAACTACCACGAGCGCTCCAGCTGAGACTTTCACGCCCACAGTGCCCCGTAATAGCTCAGAGAAGGATAACCAATAGATGAAACTGAGAAACATGTCGCCTCTCCAGCCTCGGATCCAGAGGAGCAACAGCGCCAGTTGGCTGAGGACATCACCAATCGGCTGAGGTCCCTCACTACAAAAACCACATGCTGCAAGGGATGCCTGTAGCCCTCAATATTTTTATTCCCCAAGAGTGTCTTGAGCACAAGCAGGATCGATACAACTGGAAGTGGTGGTCTTTCACGCCCTATGGGAAGTTGGTTACTTATATGAGCGGTGCAGAGCAACGATTTTTCCGCTTGACTGTTGCCCCACCTCACAATCCGGACAACGTAGTTCCTTATGATCCCAGAAGATTAGCTGACCGTGTGCTCGCTCACTTAGCTGCCCTAGAGGAGGCACCGCCGGCACCACACCCCCAACCGGAGAACCGGCGCCCTCGCCTAGAGCCTGAGTTCAGGAGGCCACTCCCTAGACCATCTTGTGAACACAGGAAGAGATCCATTAGCAGCAGATCTGAGAGATCTCAGAACAAAAGTATGCACAAGCGCCGACAGTAGGGAGCTGTGGACAACTGGACGTTTTCATTAACCGTCCTCTAGCCGCTCAAGGGGGGCGGTGAACAAAATTTTGATTCATATTTTCGCGCCGTGCGACCCAGCAGTTGGCAACGCGCACCAGCGCCACCGCGCGACAATCACCGATTGCCGATTGTCTCCTTTGCTTGCGACAAACTCGCCCAAAACGGCTCACCACGTTTGCGCAACTCTCGTTGCCAAACGCCCTGAAACGCTTTTCAGCGCGACTCTCGTCGCCAACTGCTTCGTCGGCTACAGCTGAACGCGACCCTCGTCGCACAGCCCGACTCGCCAAACAGCAACCACGCGATTGTTGTCCCCCAAACACGCCCTTTTTCGTTCCTTTTGTCGTCGCCGTGTTCCCGTCGCCAAGGCCCGGACCTTCACCACGCCAAGACGTCCAGCAAGCAGCCGCCAAGCCGACACCACGGTGCGAGTTTCCTTCATTTTTTTCCATTCTTTTTCGCTCTCAGTCAAATTAAAATTTAATAACAAGTTTTGTTGTTGTTTCTCTCATCAAAGAGTTTTTGTTTGTTTCTCTGAGAGAGTTTTTTCTAAGCTTGTACGATAATTTTTCATTTCCAAATTCTGAATTGTTGCCAAAAAAAGAGAAAATAAATATTTTCTTTTGTGTCAAATCAAATTGTCGTCATTTGTAACCCTAACCTGATCCGAAAACCACCCCCTAAATTTTGATTAAGTCCACATTTCGCAATTCAAATTTCCAAATTTAAAAACAAACATTTCAATATTATCAAAATATTGTTGAGTTCATGTAGTTTCCTTGTAGTTAGATGGCCGAATTATGTTAATCAAATGAAATTGTAGATTAGTCTTGTGGGATGTTTAGGTGGCAGTAAGAGAAAGTTTCCGAGGCCTTACGAAATGGTTTGTCTAGGTACTAGCGATTATTGCGTTTATGATAATATAAGGCATTTAGGCTTGGTTTCCGTTTACGGAATTTTGTTAAGCGTATCCTGAGATTGGCGATGAGGACGCGGTGGCAGTTCGGGGTAAACCTTGCTTTCTGAGGCAGTAGTAGTCTGTAGGCCACTTTAGGAACTTCCTATAAACGACACATTCAATATAACCTCAAAACTATCATGGTTGGTTAACTCAAAATAACCTCAAAACTATCATGTCTGGTTATCCTATAAACTTAAAAATATCGGGGTCGGTCATAAAATAGAGCGGCAAGTAATCACTGAAATATATTTATTCTGAAGGACAAACCACTTTGAGTGTAACATTAAAACGTGTAATGAAGAGGCTGGTGATTCACGACTGAGCTTGCTGCGACCAAACAGTCATTATTAACGCTGAACATACGGTGGAGGGGGCCGAGACAAGCCGAACGCCTCCGATATTTACCGAAGCATGTTTGACATATGTTTCAATGTTAAGATAAGGTTGGGTAATAAAAAAAAACAGATCTGTTTTTTTCTGAATTTTATTGTAATGAATTACCAATATTTACAATTTCTTAAATATAAAAATTTTCATATTTAGTCACGATCACGAGTGTACCCGAAAGGTCGTGAATAAAACTCATAAGGTCTCGACTTTTTCAAGACCACACGGACCGATTTTGTCTCCTCGCGTGTTATAATCTCGTGGAATGGTGTGCGTCGTATTACGCTCGACGAGAGCATAACAGGCTCTGCTCGCAGACCATTGACGAATTCTTCAACTATCTTATGATTCATCTGATTATGGTTACCGTAATTCAGACAGATGCCTATTATTTCACAAACTATTCTTTCGTTATCATTATTTTCGTTACACGTAGCGAATGCGTACGCTTTAGGACCAATACTGCAAAACATACGAATGTACTCGCCTTCTGACAGTTCAGATACCATGTCACCTAAAAACGAACCTGTTTTTATATCGTCATCGCCTGGTTTTGTAACATAAATGACACAGTCTGTGTCAAAATATAGAACACGTTCTTGCAGTTGTTCTAGGTAGCTGTACAGCTTGAGACGTGCCTGTGCAGTTGTATAGCAAGCTAGAACAACGTTTGTAGTCGGTGAAACTTCGACAGCTTCACCAATGAATTCATAAGGAACTGCTAAGGCGTTTTCATTGATAGGTAAGAACCCTTTGATTCCAATCAGAGGGATTGTCAGAAGAGCAAGCAGTTCTGACCAGCTTGTCAGTATCCTGGTCTGACACAGATTGTCCCTCTGCCCCAATTTGCCCCACATTGAATTTAACCCTAATTTAGCTACAGCACGAAGCCTGGGGTTCTTAAGGATCTTTTCTATGTCAAGTTTGATACCTTCCGCTCTAGAATAATCATTTATGTATCTAAGTTTGTCTTCCAGAGTGAGACAGTCATCTGGGAAACCGCTGGATTCTTGTTTTATCTTAAGAAGACCGTTTATGTAACCTTTGAATAGACCGCCTTCACCCGTCTTTTTATTATACTGTGTCGTCTCGTATTGCCAAATCTCGAAAACGCGTAAAATTTTGTTCTCTAGACGTTGATCGTGCCGGAACTCATCGACGACGTACGTTCCCTCGAACCACCGATCGCTCTCATCCTTGCGTTAACACGCAGAATGACTACTCTTTTCGGCTTACGTTCGGCATAAAGAAAAAAGGAGACGACCGTTCATACGTACAGGCAAAAGAGGATGTAATAGTCGAGGCGGTGGTAAAAAGCTGTCATGCCCGTCATATAGTATACAAATTTTTTAACTTTTATTTATGCTTAACATAAATTTATATTATTTAACATTTATTAATAAATAAACATTTCCGTTCCCAAGAGTGAATCTCACGGTCTATTTGATACGTTAGCGTCGCTGTCGCGACGCTCTTCCAAGAAATCGTCACTTTTGGTCGCCTTATCAGGCGAACCTTCTCCAATTTCTATGAGAACCAACTCGCCACCTTGGTCCCGCGGACACCTCAGTTCCCACGGAACCTATTGTCAGGGGACACAGGGGCAAGTTGCGAATCATCAAGCTTAAATACGCGGCCCCCGCCAGGGACCCGCAGTTCGCGCCCATCATCCATTGTTAACTAGCGCAGTTCGCGCCCAACCACCATTCTTAATTAGCGCAGTTCGCGCCCATCATCCATTGTTAACTAGCGCAGTTCGCGCCCATCATCCATTGTTAACTAGCGCAGTTCGCGCCCAACCACCATTCTTAATTAGCGCAGTTCGCGCCCATCATCCATTGTTAACTAGCGCAGTTCGCGCCCATCATCCATTGTTAACTAGCGCAGTTCGCGCCCATCATCCATTCTTAACTAGCGCAGTTCGCGCCCAACCACCATTCTTAATTAGCGCAGTTCGCGCCCAACAACCATCGGTCTTAATTAGCTAATCAGTGATACACAGTGTACCAAGTCTTAATCATCGATCAATAAACAAGTCAAGTGCAAGTTCGTCTTCAATTTATTCAACCTCCCTCGGAAGCACGACAAAGCGACAGCTGACAAGGCCTTCAACATTGTCGAGACAGTTGTCATGACCTGTAAGTTTTTGACAGTCGTCAACAACGTATACAGTTGCGTGCCTGATAGGATATTTCATGCATTTATTTATGAACGGATAGAGACTGTTTATGTCCGAGTACATGATCTTCTCACCTTCTTTGCATTTGTGAAACGTGGACATGTTAGTGACACGACCGCCGAAGAACGCGTCACGAGGGTTTAGAGGCTCAGTTTTGGACTTGTCGCATGACTGTAAGTAAACGGCTGCCTCCTCATTGTTTTTTAAAAACTCACGAAACGTACATTCCCATTCTTCAATAAGGTTGTAACCAGTGCAGCGAGTACGCTCGGAAATATTCCAAGTTTTATCGTAACGCTCTGTCATGCTATCATAGACTTTCTTTTGTTTACCTTTACCGATCGACGGTGATGTATCCTGTTCGGCCTGGAAACATTTAGGACAGCCGTGCCCGTAGCACCCGTGGAATTGATAAGCCGTACGGGTTGACATGACATAACCGTCAACGAGTACACCGTTCGCTAGACAAATTTTACGACCCCTAGCAGCGTGTGGGATTTTAACACCGTCAAGTTTTTCACGATATGCGAGCCATTTTAAAGCAACGCCCGATTGACGATCAGCCAGTCTGTAACCACCGCGAGGAATTAAACCTATCATGTTCTCAGTTACAAAATTTTTACGGAGCATCTTGTTGCAAGCAGACGCTATGGTACAAGCCTCTGTAAAGGGGCAGACGTCACCAATGTCTAGAAAAATCTTACGAAACGAGAGACATGCCAGACGCAGAATAGTTACGTCCATTTTACAATAGTAAACAATTTCTTTCTGAAAATCGAACACGTAATTTCTGGAGACAAGGTCGTCATGCCACTTACGGAACTGGTTGTATATGTCGATACTTATATTCTCAGGAGAGTAAAACTTTTTGTCAGGTAGAGGACCTATGTAATTCTGGTTCTGTAAAGTGTTAAACATATGAGGAAAGTACCCTTCCTCCTCAGAGAACCTAAAAGTCTCAGGAAGTTTAAAGGCTTAAAGGCATGTGAAAAAAGTTCAGGCTATCAATGAAAACAATTTTTTTTTCATAGATCATCTGAATAATCTTCGTACCGTTCAGAATAAGAGAGGGTTCCTCACGATATTTCTCAATAAGATGACGTAGAATAAAATTTGCGTCATAACTTGAACTATTGTGTGCAATGCAGATGTGATGACTAGATCTCGAGAGTGAGGATGCTGCTGGTTTAATTGACTTTATTGTTTATTGTTATTAAAATACATGTAACAGAGTCTATTGTGTGTTTCGCTCTTTTCCGATTTTGAGTCAGTTAATTGTTTTACAATATCGGTACAGGGTTTGTACTACCTCCAATATTAAGCACAAGGGTTTCGAGCACTTTGTTGTTTTCACCTCGTTATCTTTCTTTGTTATTTTACTTTGTCACTTCCTGGTTTTGCATCTGTTGTGGTGATTCTGGTCTAACTGACTGACCCGGGGTGCTCCAGCATCAGTTATATAGGACTTTTTCGATGAAAAGTCACGTACATGTCACGCAATGGATCACGCAATTTTGTCGTTGTCCTACAGCCCATCTCTTGCGGATTCGCTAATCTGGACCAATCAGCGAGTGATGACTGCATGTGTATGTCCTGTAGCCCATCTATGCAGATCCGCTGAGTACGTGCCGTAGCTCCGATTTCTTGGTGACATCTTCCTCGGGGTCATTGATAACCGTCCTGATTTATTTATTGAAACCTCACGCTTGTGCTTGGTGGATGTTTTCATTAGGACAAATTGATAAATTGCATTTCAATACTTTATGCTTCGCGGCAAGATGCACGTGCAGGCGACTATGACATGATTAACTCGTGATACAAATAATTTAGTTAATCATGGCATAGGTTGTTACAAAATAATTAGATAATACTTTTAAATGATTTGGTGAAGATGTTCGGTACATTGTGTACAGATTGTATATAATTCGTAATGCCCCATTGTATGATTATCAATTTCACATGTTTTGTATTTTATCTCGTTAGTCCGATGAGATACTTTTGATAGCCTATGGTTGCTGTGATTCATATTGGCGAAATGCATATCTTGACTAGGTCGTGACTAACTAAGGAAAAGCAAGCACGGCTGCTCGGTCGAAAATAATATTCATTGGTTCACGGAAGAGTAATTTTGTAATAATAAACTAATTTGTAACTTGCTGCTATTGGTTAATAATTTGTGCTTGCTACTAAAATATTTATTTGCATAATTTGCAATAATGCAATATTAATATTTCTAATTGTATATGAATATTACAAATATGTTTTGGAATTAAATAGACATTCAGTGAATTACATTTTGGCATAGATAAATTAAAATGTTACTTTCAATAAATTGAATTTCTACGGCGACTAGGAATTTAGGCGTGCTTAAAAGTGCTAGAAGAATCTTCAAGCGTGTGTGCGCTTATGCGTGAGCGTAGCTTTGAAGTAGCGCGTCTATGCAGCTCCGTGCGAGTGACGATTCGCTGTGGCTGCTAAGCAACGCTCTACTTAGTCACGCTTAGGCATGGCTCTTTATGTATTCTAGGCAAAAATCGAGTTTAATAATTATGACGACATTTCTAGATGAATTGATACAAATTCAATTTCAAGAAAAAAACATTTTCACGACAATTACAAGAGGCACACAAGTGCGTCATATCGGGGTCGCCTATACACCCCGTGCAAAACTGCTGAGCAACACATAGTGTCGGTACATGCTCATACTCAGTTTCTGAACCTTCAAGAAGCGTATCTTGCCGTGATTCGAAGTCGTAAAAGACAAAAAGATACTTATCGCTTTTTTTACACTCATTCTTCTTCAAAGGTTGCATGTAGCACATATGCTCACGATCAATCACTCTCTTCTTACATACTAAACATTCTATAAAACCACACCTTTGCTCTTTTTATCGTACAATCTTTGCATACACTCACTGCAAAAATTGATCGCGTCACAGACTCTAGCCTTTGGTGTAAACGATCCTGACTCCCTGTGTCGCGCGAAACAACCCTGACCGTAAAAATAACGTCGACAGTCTTCACAACGGATCTGTAGTGCATTCTCGCAACGCGACGGTGCGTAACATCTGAGACATCTTTTTTTACAACGATGAGGACCTTTATTACGGTAACTTTGATTGCATTCTATACAATAATTTCTTGCACCGAGTGCTCCTATGATATTTAGTACAGGCTCAAAGTGGCGTCTTCCTTCGTAATACAGAATCGTTAATGTATGTTTCACCCTACCGAACTTTCCTATGACTTCAGGACGACCGTCAAAGAGAGGATTTTTACCTTTCTTTCCCAACGTTTTCCACGTGTGAACGATGATTGCTGTTCCCATCATGGTATGAAATGATTGGAACGTCTGTAACTCAGCTAGTCCGCATCCTCTTGCAGGAACAATGACGCCTGCGTTGCGAGCAAGATTCAGAGCCGCTGTTTTCTGAGCAGTTCCTGTTGAGATCCTGAGCTTTTTCCAAAGCTGATGCTTCTCGCCTGAACGCGCTGACCCTCTCAGTTTATGAGCCATAGCAGCCGCTAATGAACGGGGTAAACAGAGATCGCCATCGCTTCTAATTGTTAGAATAGATCGTCTCTTGATGTTATCGAGAGTCAGTCTAAACCTCATACCACCACCACCTTGCACACCCTCTACGATAGCGCACGTAATCACGAGCTCTTGGTTGATATCGAATCCGTCATTGCTCTGGGCGATACTGTAGATGAGACCGGCTATATGCTCACTATTAGAGTCGCGTAAAGGGCGAAACGATATTCCGACATCGCCTCTTGTGAAGGAGGATGAACGGCAAGTGAAACCGACATAGTCACACTCTTGGTAGCTACCTGTTAGAACAGAGTGTAGATCGTCGAAAGCCTTCTGCATACCTTCTCTTATGACTTCTAACGGTAGAGGTTTACGTAACTTGATGGTTAATTCACGACCGTGAGTTCGAAACTGTCGATAATAACGACGTTTGTCGGATGTGACCTCGTAAGTGTCAGACTCATCGCATGTGCTTTGAGGAGATGATCTGTCGCCACCACTCTGCGGTTGCACAGCCTCTAGATTTCGCGCCTCTTCTGTAGAAACAGTTTCTTGACAGCCTGACCCTTTTTCTTGTTGGTCACATAGTCTACCTCTTTCGATGTTCTCAAACTCCTTATCAAGTCCATCGTCTAACTGATTCAACCGTGCCTCATGTTAAAACGCTGCATCAAGCCCATCGCCTAATTTTTTCAAACAATCTGTAAATTTCATTATTATCAGTTGCAGGCGATAGGTTTTACAGAAAATAAACGAAAAAATTAAAACATGTACTTACCGTAGGCTTTTGAGCAATCGTTGTAAATCGCTTTCATCAGACCTCCAGGATCTACTGAGCGGCGACAAAGCTCCTTGAAAACGACAGCCTTGAGTCAAAGACTCGCGAAACACGACTTTTTGTACGCAAGCCTAATCTCGCGAAGCGTCATACTGCTTAGGATGTATCTGATTTTACGACCTGTGACTTTACTGCTTTGTGCGTCAACATCTCTGAAACGCGTATCGTAAGAACGGTGGAGACGGGGGTTGCGTCTCAAGATATACCAAGAGAGTCTTGTGAGACCATCAATTGCCTCCGAACGTTCCATTTTGATACTGTCAAGAATATACTAATGTAGAAGTAATAATAACTGAAAGAGACTCCACAAGTTTTGACGTGTTTACGTGTAATTCGATATACCCAAGTAAGTTTCATTGTTAATGCTGTAAAATTGCTCGGGGTCTAATTACCATTTTGCGTTTCATATATTAGTTGAGCTAGTCATAACAAAGTAACGATTACATGCTGACATAGAAATACTGGAATGTAGCATTTACAAACACGGTCGATGACGCAACGCATGATGATGCTATATTAACGACGAACTGAAATCCAATTACAATCAAAGGAATGACAAGGCACCATCGAAAATTCTGTACGCCAGTCGGCAGACGACACTTGCACTATGAAGTTCGTTATTGAAATGCGAGGTTTCTCAAACAACGAAAATGTTTTCTAGCCGAAGGAAGTGGCATTGGTTTCTTTGGATGAGGCTCTGTCAATAGCGCACTGGATCGTCAAACCACCGATTTCACAGTATGGATTGACGCATGCGACTAGGGTGAAGAACGACTGGGTAACCCATAATCATCACGGTCTGAATTGGTTTCGGGGAACATCGGATCTTAAGCTGGTCATCACGCAGCTTCAGAAAATGACGAAAAATGCTGACGTTGTCTACACGCGTGGTGAAAAGAAGTGGGATTTCCTGGTTTCGATTCTGGACTCTCCTGTCGTCAACCTGACCACTGATTTGAGAAACCCCTCCTTCGAGAAGATGCCTCCTGTCAGTGAAAAGTGCGTGTACCACGCAAAAAACAAAAACTTTCGGTGCGCACTAAACTGCGCACTACAAGTACGTCATTGGATCATGGAGGAGGATAAAAAATTAACCGACGATGGAGGAGACTATCTATAATAGCTGGTTACGATAGACGCTGGTCAGTTAGTAGTTAAACAGAGTTGAAGACCATCGACACCATGAGCACGATAGTGAATAACCTTATCGCTGCGCACGTGTACACGTGCAACAAACCACGAACAAAATTTGTTGCAGCTGGTCTATCGCACCAGCAAAACGGTTCGTGGACCCCAGAAGTCGTCATCTGCGGTCAAAGATGTTTAGGTGTCAGGCTTACACCTCAGGAATGAGCGGCGTTGAAGCAGAACGCTTGTCGTCTCCAAACTCATCTTGACGGTCAACGGTGCGAGCCGGAGATCCCGATTTCACAACGTTGCACGCTGCTGGCTCAGGATTCCTATAACGCACGTGCAGTAATTGTAAAAACCGTAAATGGTAAGTTTCACATCTACTTTAAACAGATCAAAATGGACCAAACTTTTGTAATTTGACGAGTACGAACATGTTTTACAATGAAATTCGTTTTTATAGATTACGGTAAAGAATGGTCCGTCGTTATGCAAAAAGTGACGTTTGAAGGACTGATGCGTGTATAAGCCCATCTGTCCGAGTGGGTGTCATTCTTGGAGTACCACAGCGCCGCTTTCGACTATTGCTGGGACCAGGTGAAAAAACTACGATTCAACAGTCGAGCTTATGACGGCCTGTCGATCGTAAAAGAGTACATGTCGAACTTCTCAGAGTTCATGCACAACGATAAAGTCTATGCAATCGTTTGTAACGAGATGATTATGTACGAATTAGAAGAAAATAAGAAAGAGGATGTAAACTCTGTGTACCAGCGTCGCTATTAATAAAACAATTAATACTTACTCCTGATGTTTTCCGTTCTGAATACACATCCTTGAAGTATTATATTTTCCGAGTTAAAAGAAGAAAGACTTTTGTAGAAAACTATTAATTTTACAATATCCAGCAACAATTTCTTTTTGATTCAAATCATCTGAAGTACAGCTATACGATCTTGTGTGCGTGCGTGCGTGCGTGCGTGCGTGTGTGTGTTTGTGTGTGTGTGTGTGTAAAAATCGGAGAGGTTTCAGAGAGGGGATAGAGATAAAAGTATGACGTAGGAACAAAGTGCTCATTCAGAGAACGTCTGTCACGATGAGCTCATACAAAAATATTTTCAAAAAAGGCTCTTACTCGCCCAACAGTGTGTCAAGCAATTGCTCATAGGGCTGTAAGGAAAAGTCTGAATCCGACAATTTCAGGCCCAACATCTTCGGGGAAAACTGAATTCGTCAAGAAGTGTTTGAAATATGCAACCGATGTCTTCAACACGAAATTCGACAGGATCTTGTTTTACTTAGGGGAATGGCAGCCCTCGTATATGAAATTTAGAAAAGGGATAGAGTTCAAAGAGGGTTTGCCGCAGAGCAGCGACTATTCGAACAACCCTTAAAAATCCAAGCTCATCATCGTGAATGATCTCATGCGAGAATCGTCTAACAACGTGATGGTCGATCTGTACACGAAGGGTAGTCATCACAAGAATTCGAGTGTCCTTTTTATCGCTCAAAATATGTTCCATCAAGGGAGTGGTCAGCGCGACATCTTACTAAACACAAACTACATGGTTCTTTCCAAGAACCCCAGAGACCGTGCGCAGGTTCAACATTTGGCACGCCAGGTCTGTCCCGAGGATCCTAGGTTTCTGCAGGAGGCTTATTTCAACGCTACGAAGCAACAGTTCGGCTACCTCCTACTGGATCTAAAACAGATGACACCCGAAAACTGTAGTTTGCGCACAAACAATTTTTCCGATGACGAGTTTCATTATGTCTATGTACCTGTTAGAAATTCAATAAAAACAGAGACCTCCGACTCGTATGTACCCGTTCATAGATCACGATGGTAAAGAGAAGACCGGTGAGCGAACGGAACGCCTCAATTCTACAAGCATTGATCCATCTCCCGAAAGACCAACGTCTGGCGATTCTTAGACGAGCAGATCCAGGCTTGATCCGATTTATCTGCGAGTGCTCGCTCAACAAGCTTAACGGTAACGTGTTTATCAGCAGCAAAGACAAGCGGAAATTACGCAGGTACGTTGCGGATCTTCGAAAACTGGCAAGCAGTGACATCTCGCTGACCCGCAAAATAAGGTTCATCGTTCAGAAAGGTGGCGGATTTCTGATACACTTTCTATCGGCTATTGCGTCTGTCTTGACAGGCACCTTGATAAGCTGATGAAAATAGAATATGCGAGAAAACTGGTACTAGTTTCGCGCGATCATCTAGAGAAGATGGAGGATGCGGTCGAGCAAAAAAACAGGCACAGCGTCCAGACGCCTGGAACGGCCGTTACCAGAGTTGATTAGGAAATGAGCGACATACCTAACCTGAAAAACATTGACGACTCGGAAACGTGAAAAATATTTCAGCAAGCGCTCGTTCGCTTTATGTCAGCTAAAAACTGTGAAAATGCAAAGGTTGCCCCTGAAGCAACTATTGTAGAAAAAAACGGAAGAGAACATGGCTCCTCAGATATCAGAAGATATTGTACTCTCCACGGTCCCTAGCAAATATTAGACTAAAGCTACACAACTGTTGCGAGCACTGCACAAACTTGAATGTTAATAGGGGAAAAGTACCGAGCTCCAATATTGTCGACCTCGTTAACGAGGCGATGAGGTATAGAAAAACATCGAACCCTCCTGGCCGTTATCAGTTTGCCATTCTCCTCAAAGAGGCGAACATACCGCGGGAGTTCAGCGGTAACAAAGATTTGTGGAGTATCGCTGCACAGCCTGGACAGTCAGGCTACACCCTTAAAGTACCGACACAGTCTAAGTCCGATTTTTCAGGATCGTCAGCTCGCACTCCGTCGAGCTCTTCCGAGGACAGTGACGAGTATCAGAGCGGCAACGGTCGAAAGCGATGAAACACAGGAACATGTTGGTCACGCCTAAAATAATGGCGACCAGAGTTTTAAAAAAAATTTATTACGATCCTGCGCATGAGGCAGGGTTAGCCGGCAAATGTCGGCTGATTGTCGACACATCTTTAAGAAAAATACCCAAAGAGACTATATCGACGTGGTTGGACAAACAGTATGTCTACAACAAACACAGGCCTGTAATCAGAAAGTTTAGACATCGGATGCATTCAGTGGACAACCCTGACGATCTCTGGGAATCCGATCTGATCCAGATGACTGGACTAAAAAGTTACAACGACGGCTACTCGTTCCTGTTACTAGTGATTGACGTCTTTAGCAAATATTTATGGGTCCAGCCGATGAAAGATAAATCAGCTCAGTCTGTGGTTAAGGCGTTTCGCGAGATTTTGAAACGCAGCAAACCGCGCATGGCTCTCTGTGTTCAGACAGACCGCGGAAAAAAATACTTAAATTCGCAATTTCAAGCCCTCCTCCAGAAAAATGGTATTAAGTTTAGGACTGCACGAAACCCCGTAGTCAAGTGCACTGTCGCTAAAAGGTGTATCAGGTCTTTGCGCAGCAGAATCGAGAGATACCTCGCCTAAACACGCGGACGGAAGTACATAGACGTACTGCCGAAAATCGTTCCCGCATATAACAGTTATTATCACAGAACGATACGTACAACACCGCTGAGCGTCACGATCGACAACGCTGCAAAAGTTCGCGAGATTCTGCGTCAGAGAGAGCAGTTGATTCATCCTGAAAAAGTTAAATACAACGTTGGCGATATAGTTCGTATCAGTAACACAAAAACAACGTTCCAGAAAGGTTCGCAGTCAGGCTGGTCCAAAGAGGTGTTTTACATTCGCTGTATATCAGATTGTATAGACTCGTAGGCGAATGGGTGGTGGGTCTGAGTGAGATACAATTTCAACAGGATTTTTCCCACATTTCTGCGCACGGTTCAGAAAATTTCATCAAATTATGGTCGCCTGACAAAAAGAAATACATCGAGGAACAGAATAGCATCAAATCGGGTGTTTATGAGGATCTAAAGTCGCTGCTTGATGAGATAAGCACAGCATCGCCGGTTGCAGGACATTTAAAGTTTTATCGTGACTGCGGAAGCCATATCAGTGTTACGGGAACGTGCGAGTGTACAAATACAGAGCATAGGTTCAAACTATCACGCACTTTATGTAAAATTCTCGGCTTTGAATACAGCGAGGAAGATACACTTCTGGATAGGAAAGGGACGTTAAGGTCCACACGACCCGCCTCTCTCTCGCACTGTCTACCGTCCGTTTTTTTCAAGGCCATCGCGATACCTAGCGGTGTTCATGGCGAGACTCTCGACAACATTATTCTCAAGCAGCTTTCAAAAAGAATCGTTATAGGATTCGTCGACAACCAGGCATTCAACGGGAGTATAGCCCTCAACCCGTTCAATTTTAAAAATCACGGAATAAATTAACTGGCCCTTTACGTTGACAACGTTCTGGTCACCCCGAAAGCGCTGCAGCCTGACTTTGGCGACAAGCTCTACGTGAACTGTTACCAGAGTCTCTTTTCAGGCTCAGGGATACATTTTGGAGACGCTGGAAACTGTATTTTACGAGCCAACTATCCCGAAGGGTTCTGTCTCATGGCTTTCGATCTTACACCCGATTTGTCGGCCCACTGCGACACTCACTGGAACCTCATCAGGCATGGAGCAGTGCGCATAGAAGTTCGTTTTGCAGCGGCTCTGCGAAAAACCGTCAACTGTCTGATATACAGCGAGTTTCAAAACGTCATAGAGATAGACGCCAGTCGTCAAGTCATGGTCGACTATGGCTGTTAAGGTATAAAGATGGACACCTTTGGCATAAATGGTCATTAAGCAGAGCGATAGCGTCAATGAATACACTCGAGATTCGAAGCGCTCTGCAAGAACTTCCTCTAATAAATAAAGACGTCTGGGCAGCTGATAAAATACCTGTTCACTGGCCACGGCCAGCAGCTTACGTTTCCAACTGCGATCGAGCGAACCTACCGGGATCTCACTGGGTTGCCGCCTGGGTTGACAAACTAGGCCATGGAATCTTCTTCGACAGTTATGGGCTCCCGCCAATCGTCCCTGAACACAGACGCCGAATTCAAGAAAATTGCACATTTTACGAGTGGAACAATAAACAGATTTTGAGCGATAAATCCACGCTTTGCGGAAGCTTTCGCATTAGTTTTTTATATTTTATGTGTTATAACAATAATCTTGAATCATTCTGTAATCTTTTCGGAGAAGATTTCAATTACAACGACAAAATTGTTAAACGATTCGTTGATAGAGTTAGAAAAAAAATGTAACTGATATAGCATGCACGCGCATGCAAAAGTGTCGTGCAAGACACGCTCTGTAATCGGAAACCGAAATATATGATACTACAACTCTATTTTCATGTCTCGACTTCCCGCGCAGAAAAAAAAATATGAGCCATACTATTAGCCATACTATTGATTGATATGGCTCGTGGCCAAATCCCATACGTTGCCATACCAATCGATTTGTCAAAGTATGGGCCATACTATGGCTCATACTATGATATTATGGGTCACAGTATGGGGAATAGTATGGGCCATACTTTGATATTTCGGGACATAATATGGGCTATAGTATGGGCCATAGGTTGGGCAGTAGTATGGACAATACCATGGGCCATACTATTGCACATACCATGGAGCATACTATTGCCCATAATATGGGCCATACTATTGCCCACATTATTGCCCACATTATTGCCCATATTATTGCTCATATTATCGCCCATACTTTGGGCCATATTCTAAATGTATCGATTGTTCCTTCCTGAAAATTAAAATTTTGAGAGGTTTGCGCCGTCTCAGGCCTCGCGTAGAGGCTCGCATTGTCGAAAAATCCCGTCAACAAATTTCGGAGAGGCTTGCGCCGTCTCAATACGCTTTAGAGGCTTGCACCGTCTAAAGGTCCTATGATCTAACCGACTTGCATCAAGCGACACATAACACCAAAAATGTAATAAATCAATAAGTTTAAAGGCAAAGGGTGTATACACCTACCCAAGTTTAAGATATTAGTTAACATTATTCTTTAATTCTTTAATTTTTAAAAGTGTTATTTCAAAGTAAAAAACGGCTCTTATTTAGAACTCGATAAATATCATCGGATATACCTTAACAATTAGATATCCATCGATAATTCATAATATAAAATTTGTACTTACGCAAAACCCCATTTCCGGGATACTCGGCAGTTAACGTAACGTTTTTGCTGGTCACTCGCGAGATGGTTTTGATAAGACTAATTGCATCTTCACAGATGACTATGCTCTCATTAAAAGAATTTGATGAGTTTGTCAAAAACCCTGTACGTTTGAGTTGAGATGAAATCTGTTCATATATCAATAATGTGCAGATTCAGCAGATTTCAGCCACTATGTTGTGGTTTGGGCGCTTAGAAACATCTGCCATACACGGATCATAAAAGGTACTTGGTAAATTATAAACCGCAAAAATCAATTGAAACTGTTTAATGCCTATTAATTTCAAATACTTTGATTTACAGGTATACGATTTTACGTATCAATACTCTTTGGACTTCGCATTTGATTCATTACCAATACCTGGCTAGTTTATGACGTCATAATACAGAATTTTTGAAAATATTTTCGGATCCGAAAAGTGAGCACGTAGGATGCTAGACCAGTAGAGGGTCCGAGAACCGTACAATGATAGTCTACCTCAATTAGGGGGGCCATGGGAGCCAGTTTAAATTTTCGAGAATCGATGTTTTCGAACGCGAAAAGTAAGCACGAAGGTTGCTACAGGTTACCAGTAGAAAATCCAAGAACCATACACTAATAGTGTAGGTCAATTAGGGGGTGGGGGGCAGGGGGGTCAGTTAAAATTTTCGAAAATCGATGTTTTCGGACGCGAAAACCAACCACTTAGGATGCTAGAGGGTACCAGTAGTGGCTCCAAGAACCGTACACTGATAGTCTACCTTAATTAGTGGGGCCATGAGGGCCAGTTGACATTTTCGAGAGTCGATGTTTTCGAACGGGAAAAGTGAGCACGTAGGTTGCTAGAGGGTACCAGTAGAGGGTCCGAGAACCGTACACTGATAGTCTACCTCAATTAGGGGGGTCAGGGGGGTCAGTTGAAATTTTTGAGAGTCGATGTTTTCGGATGCGAAAACCAAGCACGTAGGATGCTAGAGGGTACCAGTAGTGTGGTCCAGAACCGTACACTGATAGTCTAGCTCTATTAGGGGGCGTGGCCATGGGAGCCAGTTGAAATTTTCGAAAATCGATGTTTTCGGACGCGAAAAGTGAGCACCTAGATGTCTATAGGGTACCAGTAGCGGGTCCAAGAACCGTACACTGATAGTGTAGGTCAATTAGAGGGCCAAGGGGTTAGTTAAAATTTTTGAAAATCGCTGTTTTTATAGTTCCCTATTTTTCCCTATCATGAAGATTTCTATAAAATATGAAAATTTTTATATTTAAAAAATTGTAAATATTGGTAATTCATTACAATGAAATTCAGAACAAAACAGATCTGTTTTTATTTTATTTCCCAACCTTATCTTAACATTGAAACATATGTCAAACATGCTTCGGTAAATATTGGAGGCGTTCGGCTTGTCTCGGCCCCCCTTCACCGTATGTTTAGCGTTAATAATGACTGTTTGGTCGCAGCAAGCTCAGTCGTTAATCACCAGCCTCTTCATTACAAGTTTTGATGTTACACTCAAAAATGGTTTGTCCTTCAGAATAAACGTCGTGCCTTTGTTTTTGATGAATTCATTTCAGTGATTACTTGCCGCTCTATTTTATGACAGACCCGATATTTTTGAATTTATAGGATAACCAGACATGATAGTTTTGAGGTTATATTGAATGTGTCGTTTATAGGAAGTTTCTAAAGTGGCCTACAGACTACTGGCAGTTAGTTTTTGGGTCGCGTAATGAGTTTCGGGTTCTGAGCTAGGGCCGGGAGCCTTGATTTCCTCTACTATTTGAGCCCTTTCTTTCTTCGCTGCTCTTTTCTTTTGAGCGCGGTAGAGCATAAAATTAGTGAGGCTGTCCCAGGCTGAAGCTACTAGCCATGGTGACCAGCCGATTTCTGCTTTTATTGTCAGGAAGTGGAGGACAGTGTCGACGGCTGCCTTGATTATTCTAAGTACTAGATAAACTCCGAGAAGGCCGCTCATAATGTCGCCCAGTCCCTTAAAAAATCCCAACTTGCGGGCCCAAGTGTTGGAGGCTAGTTTCTGTAACACTCCTTCGTCGAACAGATTGTCTAGGCGGAGTTCCATTGTGGATACAGTTTGTCCAGCGATTAGACCGACGATTGCGTTTATTATTGCTGGTTGTTCCCTGGGAGTCATAATAAATTCGTCGAGGTGTTCTAAGTCGGCTTGACTGTATATTGTTATATCAGTTACGCGAGTTGGTCGCGAAAATTCCCACGTGGGCGTGCTGTCGGGTTTCAGGATCTGTGGAGCAGTTGTGTGGATAGGGAGCGGGGTTAGGCTGACCCATTCAGAGTCGGAGATTTGGACCTTGGTGGGGAACCTGGGGTTACAAGTTATCTCGTAGCCTACGCGTTTGAGGATGCGTGTCCGAGGGGCGAGGAAAAATGTTTTGTTTTGTTTTTGTTGGATTTCTCTGTAGCAAGATTCTTGTTCTGCGATTCTGACTGGAACGGGGGTGCACTTTGAAAGGACAAGGGTTTCTCCAGTGACCAGGGAAATGTAACCGAGTTCGTCCATGAAGTTTTTTGCAAATAGGTCGCCATCTGTGTAGGCCAAGCTTTGTGGCCTACACAAGAAAAGAAAAAAAAATGTTTTTCAATACAAATCAGTTTAGAATTTACGAAGTTGAAGAGATCAAGTTCGGTGGTAGGAACGGTTTCTTTTGCTTTAAAGAACGAGCCCTTGTTTCTTTCGATAATGTGAAGACGCGGGTGTTCAGTTAACTGAATGTCGTAACCGCAAGTGTTTTTGGTAGCTAGCGTTGTGATTACAAACGTTATATCTTTAGAAGTCACTGCGATAACGGTTTCGAGTCCGTTCTTGATTTCAGTGACCATTTTTTCCGCGGGTCCTTCGAATAGGACGGTGTATTTATTGAAGTCGCAGGCTTCTGCGGGGAAGACGTCCCAGTACAAGCTGCCGCCATTCTGATCGTAACAAAGTCCGCGGTCAAGTTTACAACGGCTTCCTGTTGGTGTTATTATTGTATCGACGTCTGCTTTGACAAGAGCAATAAAATCGGTTAGTGTGACTTTTATTTTAGCTTGTACTACTACGTTGTTCCAATTTCCGAATTGGTCAATGTATTGGGTTTCTGAGCAAGTGGCGTCAGTACCCAATCCAACGGCGAGTACTAGGTTGAAGTTTGTAGAGGAATTTGGTTTAATATTATCGATGATGTGGCTGTGTAAATTTACGCGGCCGGTTTTATGGATATCAAGACATTCGGTTTTTGTAAATTGTTTCAGATAGGTGGCCATCCCATTTCTGACCACGGCTGCGTGAGACCAAACTCCGCAGTAGGAAATGTATCTGGAGATTTCTATGGAGCAGTGGTGTACGTGTGTATGGGTGAATTTTGTTAGCTGGAGAAGCTGTACATAGGTTTTGGTTAAATTTATTTGTTTGTCGCTTACATCGCATCTTTCGATTTCGTTGAGCAAGATTTAGGCTACTTCCGAAGTTGGCGACGAATAGTCGAAGCCGAAGAGCGCGGATCCACCGTCTGCCAGAGTCATGAGTAGCAGCAATACCAATGGTAGGCTCATGTTGAGCCTAGTTTTTCCCAAAGGATTATTGGGGACAATTTTTCGGGTTCGCTCCCGTGAGTGGCGTAGTCTGTCGTGCAAGTGTAGCATTCTATAATAGGGCGAATGTGAAATAGAGTGGTAAAGCAAACTTCGCACGACAGTCATTCGAAATCGTCCTCTGAGTGGTACCCGTGGTACCCTATGTAAACCTCTCCCATTGCGAGACATTCTGGCCAACCGCAATAGAATGCCGAGTTTGAGTAGCGAAGGATTGCGATTTCCACCTTTATCTGGACGCAGTAGAGTGGGTTCGAGACAAGGATCTGCGATAATTATTTATTTTAGAGAGGATTGACTTTTGCAGAAGAGGGATTTAAGATTATATATAAGTTATGTGAACAAACTACTTTCCCCTTTGGAGGGGGGGGGTTCCTCAGGTCAGGGGTAGTTTTAGGGTTGTATTTTATTGGGGGGTGGCTTACGAGTGTGGTTCCTAGATTGCGACTTTCGTTTTATCCGTGTGGGGAGGGTGTTCTTGTGAGTAGACGTATGATTTCGATAGTAAATTTCGTTGATCTTTGGGTAGGTTTTTCGGGGTTAATTTTTGTACATACCCTCTTATTGTTCTTGCAAGGTATCTTCAGTGGTCCTTCCTTAGTCTTATTCTAGGGTTGGTTTGTTTGTGAGACTTTTTGGTTTTTTGAATAAGAGACGATAAGAGAAAAAAGTTTGGTAGTGGATTAGTTCCTTTTGATTTATATGGCGCGGAAGGCTCTTGTGTCAAGAAGTTTTGTCGCGGCGTTGAGATGGCGTTGCAAAGACCTATATTGATTCTGGATCCGTGGGTCGATTTTGCGGGGTTGTTTTGCCGTTTGTGAGCGTTTGTTATTAGTGTGTTAACTAATTTGGAGATTATTATGAGTTTTTTGATTAGTTGCGTTTATCAAGCGGGTTACAGTAGTTATGAAATGCGTTTTATTTTTTTTTCTGGGGGGGAGGGGGTGTTTTCGATTTTTCGTGGAGGGTATCGGTAGAGTGTTCTTGCAGCGTGTTTTCCATAATGTTTGGACTATCGCTTTTGAGGTGTGAATTTTAGAAGTAGCGGTTTGATGCTCGTTAGTTTCGTCATTCGACCGTTAAGTCTTGGATCAAGAACTTTGTTTTTGTCTTCACTACAGAAATGGCCCCTAAGAGTATGTTCATTCGATTTTTTACTTGAAATCTATTCTCTATTCTCTAGTTAAAGTAATCTTTTCTCTAGTTAAAGTAAAGTTAGTTGTCTTTAGCTATTTTAGTAATTTGCCTTTTTTTCTAGGTTCAAAAGTTTCGCTGAGAACCGTGGTTCTTAAATCGTTGCGGGCTTCCATCCGTGAGGCTCTCCGTATCCCGCTGGAGGCGGAGGTCTGTCGGATTTTGGAGCGTCGGTGCTATCGTTTGAGGCGTCGTGCTCGTCGCGCGATTGCGAATGACTTTGGTGAGGAGCTCGCCGAGATTTTTGCGGTGAAGATCACCCTGGGGATGCCGCGCTCTCTTCAGCGGTCCTTAGGTGTGCTGGTGCGGGCTTGGGTTGCAGAAATGTTGGCGTCGCGCGGCTACCGCGTGGCTCTGAGGGAGTTTTTCCGTTTCCCGAAGACGGAAGATGATTCTTCGAGTTCGGAAGAACAAGGTAAATCCATTTCTCGCCCTTCTTATTTTCTTTTTTTTATTGATTTCGAAATTTATGTTAATTACGTCTTTTCTTTTCTTTCAGAAGGCTAAAGGGCTGAGCGTGCGCCAGTCGTCGTGGCTGGGAGGGTGGATTCTTAAATTTACGTATATTGTATGACATTTCCTTTTTTTCAATAAACGTCTGTTTTGCTAACTGGTTAGTTATTTACGATGTACCTTGTAGCTTGTGCCTTTATATACTCCTTATTTATTCATTGTTTATTATGGCATCTTATTTCTTTAAGCCCTTGTATAATTGTTTTTCCAATTGCATTTTCAATCCTCTTTGTTAGCTGACTTCCGATTAAGTAAGTATGAATTCGTTTGACCGACCCAGGGTAATTTACCAGGTAGTTTTTGATATTTTGATCCTTGGGCTGTGGGGGTAACGCCATGCCTTAATTACTTTTTTTAATTGTTTTTTATTTCGTCCTGGTTAAATTTGTTGATTAGTTCGGTTTCTCAGAGTCAAAAAAATATTCTAAGGAATGTAGAGGTCGTACGCTACACTTTGCGCTGGAGTTGTTTCCGGCGCCGTGTTTGTGACAGCCTCTTGAGATAAGCTCAGGTTTCACGATTAGGCTTTTCTGTTGCTACATTATTGTTCGGGGCGATATAATGTTTAGAATTTTGTTACGTTTGGAGTTGAATTCAATTTTAGGACTGTAATTGAAATTGAATTTGTCCTTGGGATGGGAATTTTGGTTAACTCAAATGCGTCACTGGGGTTGTACCGATACTATAATTTTGGAATTTAGCCTTCTAGGAATCATGTATCTAAATTTTAATTTAAACTTAAACGTGAACGTTGCTAGGGCTGTTGCAGCAAAATTGCTTAGTTCCGATCTTACGCAGCGTGTTGTAGAGGAACTGAATCGAATATCGTTTAATTTCGGGTTCACACTTTGTGTTTCGAATATTTTGCAAGGTGGCATAACTCAGATAAGGTTGCGTCACATTTCGTTTTGTCGGGTTGTCCAAAAAAGTTTGGACGACCTCATCCTCATGTTGGATGATCTGAGGAGTAAGTTTTTGTTTCTTATTTTATTATTTTCCTCTAGGAAAAGATTCCTCTTGATTGAGTTTCGTTCTTTTGTTTAGTGGCGGCTGAATGGGCACGATGAGGCGAATGAGGCTATCCGCGTTGGGGAGTAGGCCAAGGCCAGAGGTCTCGACGATGCCCTGTATGAGGATTGGGGGTCTGTTGCCCCGAGTGCGTTGGGTGGGTCTTCCACGCCTTTGGTAAGTTACTTCATTGAGAGTGTTTTTTTTTGTTTCTTTATATATTTTTTTTGTAATCTTATATTTATTCGTTTGTTTTGCACGGGGATGCTGGCGCTGCTGCCAGGGCGGGTGCTAGCGGTGATGGGGTTGTTGGTGCGATTTGCACCAACCCTTTCTTCTCTGCTTGCGTGCAGAAGGTGCTTGGAGAGAGCCTTGGTGCCGGCGTCGGCAAGGACGGCTCCTCTCTTGAGGTAATTTTTACTTATCTTGTTCTGTTGTTTTTTTTCTCATTGACTCTGCGCAATTTATCGAATCGGTTTGACTTTGATATAACTAGTTTATTTCTTTCATTAATTAAAATTATTTTCTTTTTCCAGGTGGTGCCGTCTACTTTCCGAGGTGTCTCGGCTTTTTCTCCTGCTGTGCTTGCAACGGAGGATGTTGCTTCGGGCGGTTCGGTGAACCGGAAGAGGCTAACCGGGGCGGCGGGTTTGGAAGCCTCCGAGGAGAATCGGGATGGCGGGGCCTCGAGCAGGGAGGGTAGTGAGAGGGGCAAGGGAAGAGGTAGGCGTGACCACCTCCGCTGCTTCCGTTGCCTCGAGTTCGGGCATAAGGCGGACCGGTGCGTCGGTGAGACCGTGCGCGTCCTTACCGAGCGGAAAAGGGGCCGCTGTGTTCGCTGTCCGAATTGCGGCGGTTACATTTTCCGCGGCATGAGGCACCCATGTAAATTTTGACCGCGGGGATGCGTGTAAGACAAAAAAAAATTATAAAATGTAGTTTCGAATTTTTTGTTATTTTTTTTAGTTTTGAATAAACTATGTTTTGCCTCTCATTTGTGTTTCCAGATTTCATGTTTTCTGTACCTTATGAAAATTATATTTTCTTTTTTTTACAATAATTTCTCAAAATTTTCCTAAATTAGTTAGATTTCTGTAAGGCTAATATTTGAACAGTTTTAAGTAGCAGATTACCAAGGTGGCAATGTATAACCTCATATCAATTTTCATATTTATTAAAACGCAGCTAGTAATGGTAATGTACTGTTATTGTGTTGTTTAAAATGTTTATAGATATATGTTAATGTTAAATGATTATAGAATTTTTTGTTATGTTGCTCATTGTTTAAACTAAGAATTTAACGAGTAACCGAATAACGTAACTGCATCTCGCTCAGGCGTGGCTGTGCGTCGCGCGTAACCTTTTGCGTGTGTTCGACTTTTGGTTATGCCAGAATTTAGGTAGCGATATTATGGAATTTTATAGCGTGGGGTTGTTGTTAGATAATAAAAGAGTATTTCTATCGTGGTAAATTTACTAATTTGTTGAAAAAATGTTGTTAATATTGAACATAAGTGGAGTGGAATTTCTTCAAGTGCAATTCCTTCTGTAACGCAAATTTCGAACGGTGTCTTGTTTTATTGTCCACTTATAGTTTATTTGTATGGTTTTGTGTTAATTAAAAAATTGTTGACGTAAAGTAAAAGTGATTATTGGCTGAGCGTGACGTGTCTCGTTCCCCTGGCATGTGTGCCTAAGCGCGCGGACGTGTTTTAGTAGGAATTTTCATTACTTGCAGGGAATCTGATACTAATAGAGTAAAAATCACGATGCTAAGTTGTTGTAAAATAGTATTAAAATAATTCTGTGGTTGCACAATTTTGAAATGTTAAGTAGTTTTCAAAAAATTTGAAATTAGACTATGGCGGTTACGTGGATTTAAGTGTGCGCGGATGTGTTCTGTTTGTTTGTTTAGTTTTGAGACTGGTTTTATTGTGAATTATTATTGTTGCTACAAGTAAGTTAGTTGTAAGCATTTATTATTAATTAGTTATTTTTTTAGTTATTAAGCATTTGAGAGGGGCAAATAATAATGGTGTGGGGGGGGGGGGGAACTTTTCGGTCAAAATAAAATTTTTTTTCTCTCTCTTGTTCCGTGTCGTTCAAGTTCGTGGCTGCTAGTCCTTTGTATTTTTTAAGCCTCTCCGCTAGATCTGTGTAAAATTCGTGGAAGGTTTTTCCTTCGGTATCGAGTTCAGGGTACGCCCTTGGTATTCGCGGTTCTCTCCCGTATATGAGCTGAAACGGGGTGAATTTGGTGCTGGTGGAAGGCGTCATGTTAAACGCGAACATTGCAAGGTGTACCAATTCGGGCCAGTTTGGTTCTATCGCGATATAGCACTGTAAAAAGGATTCAAGGGATGCGTGCGACCTCTGGAGGGCGCAACTGCTTTCCGGTCGATAGGGGGTACAATATACGTGCTGTATGCCAAAAAGTTCTAGTAACTGTTCGAAGAATTCTTCAACAAATTGGGGGCCATTGTCCGAGAGGACGAATTTCGGCTTAGAGAACTGGCAGATAAGAGCATGGGCAAACGCTCGGGCAATCGGATTAGGGGGACTGCGATTACAAATTTGCTCAGCATATCCTGCATTGTCAGGATATAATTGTACGCGGTTGCGGATTTGAATCCGCGGATCGGTCCGAAAAGGTCGATGCTTACTTTCTCGAAGGTATCCTTTAGGGTATCAGTGATAGTCATTAAGACACGAGTTTTTAATCGAGAGGCCTTGTATTTTTGACACGCGTAGCAACGCTTCACGGCTTCGGTCACTTGATCGCGCATGTTTTGCCAATAAAATCTCCGCGAAATTTTGTTATACGTGGCTTTGATTCCACGGTGGCCGCAACCTTTTCCAGCGTGGAATTCTTCGATTATTTCCGTGTTGGGAATCGAATAGATTGAGCAGAACCCAACAACCACAAACACAATTTTTAAATATGTTTAACCGTCGAACGGAAACTTTGTAATTATGAAAAGTGTAAATAAACAGTCAATTAGCTCAAATTCCCAAAGTGTTACTGATCCACTTGGCAAGTTTTTGTAGCGAATCGAGTCTCAACAATTCAGACAAAACTGCCAAATGCAAAATGGAGTTACGTTAAATCATGTGAAAACCCAGCAGACCTGAATTCGAGAGGTGTTTCAGTAGATGATTTGATTAAATCATCTCTTTGGTGGCAAGGTCCTGAGTTTCTACAATCGAAAGCTGAAATTAAAATTGTTAATGAGTTCCAAACTGAAGTCGAAAAACGAACAGAAAGTATGTGTCATACAATAAATGCTTATTCGCAACCTGATCCATTTATTAATTATTAAACTTATAGAAAAACAATACGAGTCTATGCATATGTTTACAGATTTTTAAATAGAACTTTAGATAAAGTGAGACAATCTGATGCAAAGATTTTAACCTTGAGCGAAAATCATCAAGCAAAAGTATTTGTAATCAAAACAATCCAAAAACTTGCATTTGCTCAGGAAATTAAAGATCTGAAAAATTCAAAACTGTCACCAAAATCCAAACTAATAAGCTTAAGCCCATTTCTCGATCAAAATGAAATCATACGCGTTGGTGGCCGAATAGACAAGGGGCCTCTTTCGGAGTCACGAAAGCACCCTATCATAATCCCTCAACGGAAGTTTGTTGAAAAATTATTGCGATATTATCATTTAGCTGGTGAACATAGTGGACCAACACTGACATTAGCACTAGCTAATGCAAAAGCTCGCGAAGAATTTTGGATCCTTAACTCTCGAAACACAGCTAAAAGAGTTATACGAGAGTGTGTCAAACGCAGACGACAAAGACACAAACTCGCATATCAATACATGGCGTCCATGCAAGCCTTTCGCAGCACACGAGGAAGACCGTTTACGTTCACAGGCGTTGATTTTACGGGCCACGTGATGCTCAGACCAACTGCAGGTCAAGGAATTCAAGCGCGGAAATGCTAAATCATTGTCTTTATATGTTTAGCTACACGCGCCGTACATATAGATCTAGTGCGAGGAATGGACACGTTTTCATTTTTATCTGCACTTCAGAGATTTATTTCTCGCAGGTCAAGGCCATTGAAAATGTTTTCAGACAATGGATTTAACCTGAAAGGGGGGGATAACGAGCTGAAAAAGGCATATGAAGACGCGTGTCGCGCCGCTTAAACACAAAATTTTTCAGTTGAGCAAGAAATCAAATGGGAGTTCATCCCTCCCGCGAGTCCACATCACGGTAGCGGCTGGGCAGCTGCTGTAAAGTCATTAAAAAATCATGTAAAACTAACCCTTGGCAGACTCGTATTCACGTATGATGAAATGGAGACCATACTTTGTCGTATCGATGCATGTTATTCAATTGTCAGAGCATCGTTTAGTAATTGCTATTAAAATGGAAAGTGGGGATGAAATCGATCTCGGACTCGACGTTTCTGTCGAGGACGTTGTCAGCGGCTTAGTCAGGGTGCAAACCGACCTGTATCCGAACGCCAAACCGCCTGCTGAGTTTCTTCGAGAACTTGAGCTACTTTTAAAGGAGGTAGATACGGTTGAAAACGATTCAGGGATCATGGAGGACATTCCTGAACCAAGTCTGGAGGAATTGGACAGACAACTGGGATTAATCCCGAACAGCGACCTGCCAATCATTGCTGTTGAAAATCAACAAGAGTCCCCTGTCATCAATGCCGAGCCCATCGTGAACCCAGCTATGCCTCCTGTGATCGAAGTTGAACTTGACGCCGAACCACAAGTGGAAATTGCAGCCCAGAACCCCCCTGCGCTTCCCCCCATTGTGATCGACATAGCAGAAGATGCAGGGATTCAGAGAAGGTCGGCCGAGTCCACGTGCGTGACAGATTGGGACCGCGAGTACAAAAACAAAGTTCTTGTGTGCGAAACCCGTACTCTCGAGTGCCTACAAGACCCTCAAACGGTCGTTTTCTGTGGGACTCAAAGGCCAAGGAATTTGAGTACGACCAGTACTTCACGGTGGTTCAAACCTTTGGCCAAGAGATTTTCGCGCCAAAACGCTGTCGAAACCGCTATCGAGTGTGGAAACACAAGGTGCCAATTAGTAGGATTCAGCTGCGCTGGAATCTTGACCTTCACCTCACTCACGCCAGATTAACTCCTACAAATGGACCTTATTAAAAAAGGTAAATTATTCAACAGAGATAATACGAGTGTCAGTTGCAAGAACAAAAAACAAAGAAATTCAATTATATAAAAAAAAGAACAAGAACACAACAAGGTGTCACTTGCTGTAAAAAAAATCACAAAAAAAGGAAAAACAAAAAAAAAGAGAAACAAACGCAAAGAGTCATTTGCAACTAATTTTGAATGAAACAATTTCTTGATTGTTTAAGGTGCAAGCTAATGTTGGAAATCGGATAGATTGAGCAGAACCCAACAAGCACAAACACAATTTTTAAATATGTATAACCAACGAACGGAAACTTTGTAAATATGAAAAGTGTAAATAAACAGTCAATTAGCTTAAATTCCCAAAGTGTTAGTGATCCTAATCTTAATCCTTGATTCATATAAGGAATTATGCTGACTTCCATTCATGCTATTTGAAATCATTATTAAAAAAACGCATTCAACAAATATCTCATGAAAAAATAACAACTTTATATTGTTTATCATATCAACAAATATAAAAATCTGCTTTAACGACGACATTTTACCGCGCGAAATCAGCGCGCGCCGATTCGAGAACTTTTCATTCCGTGTTCCCGTCGACTATATAAACGTGGACCGCGAACACACAAATAGCATACTGATTATGCACGGAGTCGTGTGCAGGTGTGAGTCTGTAACTTTCTTTGTTTGTTTTTCTTTGATCAGCGCGTCAGCTGTCGCATCATCTTTTTCTATCTCAATCTAAGTAGCGTCTGCTCACAAATAAAACTAAATGTGTCACTCGCGGCTAATTTGACGGGATCAAATTACGTCGAAACGGTTCCGCGGACCTTGTCAATGTGAGCAACAAATCATATTGTTGCTAGTGATACAACTCAACGCGTAGGAAAACCCTAATTAACTAATTGTTACAGTCCACGCGGATTCTCAAAAGTTCGCCAGGAGTCTTGGGAAGTCTATTTTGCCTGTTAGCCTTACATTTCGGGCGCATAGTCGGTGGTGGCACTATGAGCTCCCTTATGCACAATATGAAAACATGGTGCGTGTCGCAGAAGGTTGCATTTATGGCGCGTTTGACAACTTGCTACGTTTTGTCTTTTAACAACTGAAGGTACAATGTGCCCGTGTTCGTGTATTATAGTTTGATTCGCTTCTACTAAGTTTGTATAAAACTCTTTTTGGGTTCGCGCTTCTTCTTGACAGTAAGAGGGGTCGGTTTCAGTGGCGGGACCTTCTAAAGGTAGTTCATCGTAAGCTAAGGAGGGTGGGTCTGCTTCAGGAAAATCTGGTAACATTTCGATATCGCTTGCTGTGGTTTCTTGTTGGATTACTATTTCAGGGGTGAGGTGTAGTGGTGGTGGTCCAAGATCGAAAGAGATTAGGGCGGGGTCATCGCTAGGTTCTGAGTGGGGTGGTGTAGGAAAATCCTGATGCTGGGGTTAAGTTGAGAAGAATTTTCCCGGTGTGAATTTTGGCTATTTTCCGGTTGGCATAGGAACTAAGGTGAGTTTTTCTGGGACTGGATGTTCGTCGTGTAAATAAAACATGATCTTAGTGTTATAGAAATATAGTCGGATAGACCTTATGACGTCGTTTCATTGAGCTCTTGTCACCATTTTAGTGTCTCTGCCCATACGAATCGAAGGGACCTTCTCGAAGCTTATTTTTCCGCGCAACTTAATAAGTGCGGCGTCTATAGTTTTCCTTTTCGGGGCTTCTCACCAGTTTTTCTCAATTACGAGGCCGTATAAAACTGCGTTTGCTACGCTCGTGATAACTTCATCTTTTTCCTTCAAATTCATGGCTTGGAGTCCCGTTTCGTTTATTAGACCGGCGGCGGCTAATAGTGTAAGTGTCGGGGACCCAATGTAAGCATCGCTTGAAATGAAATATGCAATATGAACCGCTTCGTCGAGTAGGGGGCGGTTTGTCAAACGTACGTTATCTGCTTGGTAGCTTTCGACCGTAATTCGGGGGGTTCGATTTTTGAGAATGTCGTATGGTTCGGTACTAGGGATTGATTCTTCGGAGGCTGACCTCATTTTTTTAATTTCTTCTATATTACGTAGTATCAATTTTGTTTCATCGTTTTCCAACGGATTGCGCCCGCCGCTTGGAGCTTTGTCTACGCTCTCTTGTAGAGCGTTTTTTATTTCGTTTTAGGGTTGATTTGGCCGAGGTTTTTTAATTGAGAGAGTGTCCTTGTGCACGTAAGGCCGCGCATCGGTGAACTTCTGCGTAGTAGGTTTCCACGGCGCGAGTCTATCGCGGTGCTTAGCTTCGTTATATTCTTCGATTGCGTCGGGATCTGAATGTTCATCAGCTTTCTCCTTTTCTCTTCTTAATTCTTCTTCTTCTTGGTTTTTTCTTTGGCTTCGCGTCAACGGCAATGAGCGGTTAATCTCACCATCTTCGGTGTTGCTCTTAACCGAGCTCTCGTTCGATTCTTTGGGGTAAGGGTTCTTGCGTGGTCGTCCCCTTTTCTTCGGTATAGTGCCGGTGCTTCGGACAGGTAAGGGGCGTTTGAACCCTTCGTCGTCTTTATTATTTTTGTTGCTATTCTCAGCCGTTTGGGGCAGTGGTGTCTTCCGCGGCCTTCCGGGCCCTCTTCTCGGCACGGATTCGGCTGACGTGAGTGACATGTTGTCGGAACTCGCGGGTTGTGTTCTTTGCATTTCCTTAGGAGGTTTGCTGCTGCTGGATTGCGACGAGCTTTTACCTCCTGCTTTGCGTCTCCTTTTATATCTTTTTAGTTCCGCAATTTGGATTTCAGTTTTGAGCGGGTTGCGTAAGAGAGCGTCCGCCACTACGTTGGTCTTGCCAGGTTTGTATTTTATTCGATACTGATAATTGGCTAACTTTACCTTCCATCTAGCTAATCTCGAGCTTGGGTCCTTGAGCCCATCGAGTCATTGGAGACTTTGGTGATCGCAAACGATCGTAAAAGGTTCGCCCAGGAGGTAAGGGCGGAAATGATGGACCGCGTATACGATAGCAAGTAGTTCGCGTTCGGTGGTCGAATACCTGGTTTTGGCATCGTTCAGAGTCTTCGAAGCGTACGCGATTGGTAGGTCTTTTCCGACAAAGTCTTGGCTTCGTACTGCCCCCGTGCCGTAATTAGAGGCGTCTGTGGTTAGAACAAATTCTTTATCTTAATCGGGATATTGCAATACCGGGTAATTTATGAGTTTGTCTCTCACGGAGACACTCTGCAAATCGGCAAAACTTGCGGTTGTGTTCGTCTAGGGTCCTTGCAAATATAATTGTATCGTCTAAAAGTACGTTGAGGTCAAGAGTAGTCAGGCCGGCCAGGACGGCATCCATTAGGGCCTGGAAGGTTGCTGGTGAATTTTGTAGGCCAAAAGATGGGCGACAAAATTCAAAATGGCCTCTCTCGACAGAAAATGCTGTTTTGTGGATGTCCTTTTCGGCCATGGGTATCTGGTGGAACGAGGAGTATAGGTCGATGGTGGTAAAGTATTGTGCTTTTGAGAGGAAATCGAGAATTGTCTAGATATTCGGCAAAGGATACGAATTTGCTATTTTTTTTACTGTTAAGGGAGCGATAATCGATGACCATTCTGAACTTAAGGGGGGCCGTCGGGGCCTGGTTTCTTGGGAACCAGCCACACCGGGCTCGAATACGGGCTTCTTGAAGGTCTAATTATACCTTGGTGGAGTAGTTCGTTTACTTGCCGGTTTATCTCCTTGCGGTGGCTCGGCGGATATCGGTATAGTTTCGATTTAACCGGTATTGGGTCCGTTAATTCGATTGTGTGTTCCACGAAGTTGGTGGCGGACAACGCGTCCCCTTCTACGTGGAAAAGATCAGTGTTCTGATTCACGAGCGTGACTACTTCATTTCTTTCGTACTCATCAAGGTGGTTTAAATCCATATCGTTCAAGATTTTCCTTGCTCTTTCGTTCCAGGGTTCTGCAGTTCTACTATGCATGAACCTTGATTTTTCGTTCGCTGGCTGGAGGGCGTGAAGGTCAGTCGGCTGTAGTTCAACGACGGGTGTCGGTATGGATACTGGCTCGCACGACGTGTTGTATGCGTATGTGTGCCCGATTCCGTCTTTGGCTGTGATTATGCTTCGTCCAATATAAATGTAGTTTGCGGTTTTGACGCGCTGCAAAGGCCAACGGAAACCGTTTGGAAATTCGTAACGCGTACATAAATCAACTTCATGCATCGGGCAGGAATTTGCGTAAACTCCCCTCGAGCGAAGGGGATGACGACGTCGCCTATTTTCAGAGCCTTTTGTCTATAGGAGATATCGACATCTTCGTCCTCAAAAAATCGCGAGCCCAGGACTGCGTCCTCCTTAATACTAAATTCCTCGTCTCGCACGACTTGGAATAGAACTAGCCGATCTGCAATTGTTAAGAAAACTTGGCCTCGCGTCGTCACGGGGTTAGGAGTGATTCCTATTAAATCAAATTTGACACTTGTGTCGCCATAAAGAGTTTTGACGAGCCGACTTTGCTTAACGACGTTTAGTTCGGCTCCAGTGTCAACCAAAAACAGGGCTTTTTCCTTGGAAATTGCAGGACACTTAACCTCAACGGTGAGTGCTTTAGTTATCCCGGCGTGGCCCAACAAAATTCTGGCAGTTACATTTGGTGTGCAAATTGGACTCTTGGCCCGGCCGTTTGGGCCGCTTCCCCGTTCTTTGGGACGATAGCATTTGAATCGAAATTGTGCGATGCATGGGTCAAGTGTATCTGCCCTTGACTTTGCTGAGCTCTAGCCTCTTGCATGTACGGCGGGTTTAGCATGCTCGACTGACCCTGTTGGCCGCACTGGTTTTGCCTGGTTTCGTTATAATTTTGGCGGAAATCGTTATTCCGGGGGGTATCTGTGCCATAATTGTATCTGCCTTGATTTGAATTGTGATTGCCACGATTGGGGCTGTTTGGTTGGTAATTAGAATTGTTTCGGTTATAATTTCGGTTTTGGCCGTAATTTTGGTTTCGACTTTGGTTGAAATTTTGGTCACCGCGGTTATCATTATTTGAATTGTAGTTATCACGGCTGGTTTGCGGGTAATCGTTGTAGTTGGTTCGGTTGTGTTGGCTGAACCCTTGAGAATTTTGAGAATAATTATTTCGTGGTGAAAAATTATTGTTTGGGCGTTGGTCGCGGTCGGCATAACGAGTTTGCGTGAATCCGCCGGCATTCGTGTTATCGCGAGTGAAATTTTGATTATTAAAGCTTCTTTCTGGTCTGTACCCGTTGTTTGGTCGTCCGGTTTTGTATCTGTCATTTTTATTATTCGTAGTGTAATTTCCGCTGTAATTTCTTTTTGGGGTGGCGTTTTGAACTGTAGAGCGCGATTTCGCTGTGAGCTCAAGTTTTGCACTTCGCGGCATTGCTCTGTGGTGTGGTTGCAATTTCCGTGCACCACACAGTATGTGTTTTGTTGGTTGAGATTTATATTTCTCTCCCCGCACGAATCGCTATCGAGAGGGCAATTAGAAGGTGGAAAGAAACTTTGCGTTGCGTGCTGCGAGATCGATTGTTGCATTACAAACCGAACAAGGCTACCAGCATTGTCAACGCTTGCGCCGTGATTCATGATATCTGTATCGAGAACAGATCGGATCTTCCCCACGAGTACAGACCCCGTGCAGAAAGATTCAATGCTCGAATTTTTGCAGAACCTTTGCACGACAGACTAGCAGCTGGCTGGCCGTGTGGCCAGAAACAGGCTGATGAATTATTTATTTGAAGCGAGACAGCGACGCCTCGCTCAACAAAATGTTTAACACTGCTTTCAGTCAATAGATTGTTCACTATTTGTGTTCTTTTAGTTTAAGTTTTGTTACAATTTCACGTTGTTACTTTATTCTTTTCGCTACAGATACAAACAAGTGGATGAAAAAATTGTATCATAAAACAGAAAGAGTTAAACTTTTGTGATCAAAGTGTGATACTAAAGAAATATTGTACTTCTTTAAAAAGTATTCTTTGCGATTGTTTGTATAATAATTCCTCAGTTGAATTTTGTGGCTGTGCATATATGTATCATATGTGGCTGTCATATGATACTGCGATAGTTAGAAATAAGACTCAAGCGATGTGAGAATGTATCTTAAGAATGAAATTAACTAGCGAACAAAGTGTGATCTTTGCAATTGTTTTCATAATAATTTTTAGTTAAATTACGTAATTGTAACACTGATGTGTTCATTAAAAAAAAATTTGAATTAGTTGATGTAAAAAGCTGTCAAATAAGTTGAATGAGAACTAAAAGATTATAATAAAAAGACATTGTACAAAATTGTTTATTGTTTTTATTACTGACCTTAAATCGTAATGAAATAATTATTAAAAAGCAATAAAATACAATAATTGCAATAATTGAAAGTAAGGTGAATGAAGGAAAAAGACTAAATAAAATTATCAAAAATAGAGGTATTGTTTTTTTATTAGAACACATTTATCAAAATTACATTTGTAATGTCAATATCTTTAGAAAATGAAATAAAATTATCACTCAGAATTTACATGTCACAATATCCTTACAAACTAACATGTTTCTTTGGCATGTTTCAAATAGAATTTCAAGTAACATGTAACAAGTCTTAGAACTTTCTTATAACAATTACAAATAGTAATCTCTTCTTAGTACAATGCAAAACTTAAAATTAAAAACACAACTTTTTTATAATACGTATTTGAACATTACAGCGCGTGTTACTCACTCACAGACGAGTTTTTTGTTCACATGATTTTTTGGTTTCAGTGGCAGTACTTAATCTTATTCAGCAAGTATAAATTTATAACTTATACCTCGCACAGTTGCTTGCGAGTCGCATAATACCTTCTTTACATTTCACAGGTCAAAGAATCAACTTTTTTAATTGTATCACTCGAATTATAGAAAGTAAATTGTATTTGTCGTTTTTGACATGTTAATTTGTTGAATTGAAAAATACAATTTGTTTGTATAATTCGAGCTTAACACTTTTCAATTGAATATCAAGTTATGACAAATTAGTTTTTAAAAATTGAAACTTTGTCGACATAAAATCGTTCCATATTATAGAATATGTTGACAATTGAACATTGAACATAAAACATATTGAAGTGAAATTGCGAGCATAAAAAATTCAGACCGTACAATATTCGATCATGTGAAAAACAATTTTCGTCTTTTTTAAAAGTTTTGTTGTCAGTTTTATACACAAATAGAAAACGCAATATATACGTATTGTAATTAATATTAATCTACTCAAACACTTCAGTCTCTTTTTATAATACCTTGTTCAAATTTCACAGGTCGAAGAGTCAAACAAAATTTGTATCACTCGAATTATAGAAAGTAAATTGTATTCGTCGTTTTTTACATCTGTTGTTCGAATGACAAATACAATTTTTTTGTATAATTCGAGCTTAACACTTTAAATTGAATATCAACTTAAGGCTAATCATTTTTTTTTAAATTAAAACTTGGTCGACATTAAATCATTCCATATGGTAGAATATTTTGACAATTATTTGGAAAAAAATAAACATTCATTGAATCAAATAATCAATTACAATTACAAGCAGAACTAATTTAGACAGTACAATATTCTACCATATAAAAAGAAGTAATTGTCACTTTTTTTGTTAGGTAATTACAAGTAAGTTTTTCTTCTTCAAAATTCAAAGTTTTCATTCTAACTTTTCAACTCAAAACACAATCTTTCTTTTTTTTTAATCTAAACGTAGGTCCTTTTCTTACGAACTTCGAACGGAAACTTTACTGTGGGGAGGAGAACATACTTATTACCTGTTGGAAGTCTATAGAGAACTTGTTGCAGGCTTCCTGCAGGAACTGAAGGGCTCTTTCTTTCATGGCTACGTTCTTCTCCATGGTAGCCACTTTTCTTCCTTTGAGCGCAAGTTCCTTGTTCTTCAGACGGATGAGTCGCTTGTTGTGGTCCTGCAAGGCATGGTAGTGTGTAATTTTAGCCTCCAACTGCTCCTTCGCACAGTCGGCCAAAGTCTCCCTCGAATCACGTTTCTTGGTAGAACGTTTCGGAGTAGCACGACGAACATTTGGCAAACCTCCTTCAGGGGTTTCTTGAGCCGTGGGAGGCTCGGCTGTTGGTGCACCTCCTTGCGGTTGGGGCGGAGGCTCGACAAGAAGAGCTGGAGGAATAGCAGCAAACTTTTAGACGGGTTTGACAGTTGCAACGCGTTTGGCAGAAGAACCAACAGCCAGCTCAAAAGCAGCCCGCTTTGCTGGACGATTTTCCTTAATGAGATCGGCGCGTTTTGTAGCAGCCTCCTTCGGAGCAGCCTGCTTTGGCACAGTGATTAGAGGTTCCTCATCCTCAGAGATGAGCGAATAGCACATCTGAAAAAAATGATTTTTAGAAAATTTTGAAAAAATTTCCAAAATTAATATAATTAAAAGATTATTTTCTCTTACCCCTTGATAAACAGCTTGAGATTCATAACTCGATGTACTTGGTTGTGGCTCAAGTCCGAACAAATCGGCATAGTCGTTATTGCTCGGTGTCGATTCGCGTGCTGCAAAATATTCCTCCATGCAGAGGTCGATTGAGTCCACTAACTTTCCGTTGTCCGTTTGCTCGTCGTCGTCGTCGTCGTCTTCCTCCTACTCCTCCTCCTCGTGGAAACTTTCGTCCTCCTCTTCATCGTCCAGGAATGAAGCTCCAGCTTCATTCGCGTGTTGGTCCTCGTCAATAGTTGCAGGATGCATCAGGTCTGCAACGTTTTCTCAAGGTCAGACAGTGGTCGGATGTTTGACGGTTCCCTGTCAACGCCATTGCTCTGTTGATCTGACCAACTCAAGTTTTTACCCGCTTCTTCAGGCCGTTCCAATACTGAAAAACAAATTCAAAATTAGAAAATTTAAATCATCAAAAATAGGATGAAAAAATAATGGTTAACAATTGCAATAATTACCGTGATCCATCCGTCAGGCGTTTTTTGTGCGTGCTCCAAGTCTGCATTCAAAACACTTGCCAAATCCCTGACATCGTTTTGTCTGTCATAACTAGAGTAGTAGCCGATGTTTTGCCGTCGGCCATCTGCTCGTTTGACTTCATGTAGTCCAGCACACATATTTTGCTGCCACTCACTAGGTCGCTCTCTGTTGGCCTTTAATTTTGGCTGATCCATCTTGCTAAAAATAATAAAAAAGTTAATCACTTCGTCATTTTATCAAGCTAACGTATAAAATTGGAACAAACTGAAAATTTGTGTGCAAAAATTCAACATATAAAAAAACGAATGAAAATGAAAATTAGTGTAAAATTTTTGGTCATATAAAATCAACATAAAATACAACATTTTTATTTGAAGTTTTGTGCAAAAAAAATAAAATGAAAATTATTTTGAAGTTTGAGGTAAGCGTCGTCGATTTGTAGAACGTAGAAAATTCTTGCAAAGTACAAATGTTTGTTATTACAAGTTGTGTGCAAAAATTGAAATGGCAGTTATTGTCAAGTTACAGTAAAATTTAAGTCTAGCGACGACTTTTGAAACGTAAACATAAAAAAAACTACGAGAAATTTATTGTAAGTTTTGTGCATAATAAACAAACATTGTGCAAAAATAAACATTGTTTTTAATTAACTAAAAGTTGTGGTTAGCGTCGACTTTTAAAACGAGAAACTTAAACAAAAGTTGGAATTTAATGATGAAAAATAAAATCAAAACTCATAATCAATATTAATTTGATGTTACAACTGTTTTACGAAATTTGTATTCAAACTTTAACAACAAATAAAACATTTATTAACTTCTTACACGTGATATTAGAGGTTGGTTTTTTCAATGAACAAAATTTAATGTTTTATTCTAAAAAAAAATGGAAAAATAAATATGACACTTTATCGGAACGATTTTTCTACTTACTTTTGTTGATGTATTTTGCAAATAACTTGCAAAATGGACTACGATGTTCTCAGATTTCCTCAACACATCCTCACGCTTCGAAGTTCGAACAGAAAAGAAAAGACCGACGGGCGCGCGGTGTGCACTGAAGTACCTTCCGCTATAACCCACAACACCTGACCAGCTACCAAAAGGGTCTTTGGATTTTACTTTTTCGCAGTTGCCATCTTGATCAACCTCTTCGCCCAGTACGATATTGTAATTTGTTGTTGCGTTGAGTTTAAGTTGATCTATTGTGTAATCCCTTATCTCAAGAGTTCTGGTCTCGTGCATTTTCTTGCACTCGTCCCGTGTGTACGTTTTCAGGTAGCTTGCCAGCCTCCTTTGACTGTTGCTGTGTAGCTGTGCATATCTCAGTGTGTAATTATGAGGGACAATTGCACTCGGCAATAGAACACGTGTAAACTGGTGTATTTAACTTGTTGCAATAATTGGACTTCTACTGAGGTTGTATTAACCTCCTCAATTGGTATGTGGCATTCGCCCACATCGTTTGAAGAGATTTTAGCTGAACTGGAGCGCGCTCCATCGCACTGGAATCCGTATAGGGCGTCCGTTGCATTTAAGGTGATCATTAGAAGAAGTATTAAATATCGTATTTTTCTGTGCTCCAGCATTTTGTTTTCCTTCATGATTCTGTTTCTGTCATCTCGTGTAAAATTATTGGTTCGAGTCGCGATGGTACTAAGCCGTAGACCAAAAATTCTAGGGTGCATTGATCGCAGCTTATTATTTCCCTTACTTCGAGAAGTTGGTTGTTCGCAGACTTCGCTAACAGGTCTGTCTAAGTCGTCTACTGAATGAATTGCGTGGTAAGCTAAATAAATGGTTCCGATCACCTGACATTCGATATCGATGCAGTAGAATCGGAACGTGTCGGGGCAGAGAATCGCACCTTGTTCTTTGAGCTTCACACAGAATAGTTGATTTGTTTTGCAAGCCAGTGGCATAACTTTTGACCTGTGAAAATGAAAAGTTTCATTTGTAATGTAAGAGGTATAGATTTTGCCCTCTTAATAATTAGTTGATTTTTAGAATAAGATAATGCGATAGACCTGGCCTAGTTCCTGGCCTGATCGTTTTTGAATTATTGGCGCCTTATTTCAGCATATGCTGGGCGTGTAGACGGTGCGTATATGAAGTTTTTAATTAGAAGCGCAGTTTTTTTTTAATACAAGATTTAAGAGTGCAAATAGTTTCTTTTTCAAATCGAATGGTCTTTTTTTTAACATGGAGTCAACCGGACTGATGCGGTACAACCGAATTTGTGGCACATTTGTATCATTCATTGATTTGGGGGGGGGGGTCCACGTGACCAAGCTACAGTCAACACGCTTGGTTTTTTTGCTCGGCAAATATTACGAATGAAAGTGTGAATAGTTTTTTGAAAGTAATCTAAAGTCTGCCAAGTAACGAATTCAATACTTCCGAATCCACCTGGACGTTTCCGAAGAGCAACAGAGCTCTTTCGTGGGCACAATCGACATTCGGAAAGCGGAGCCAAGGACATAACCTGCAAACCAACCGTCTCGTTGTGAAACAACCAAGGCCTTATCAGGTCAGCGGAGAGAGCTTTTTCGAATGCTCTCTTCTTGCCTGTAAGTATCAATTACTCGCTTCTCCGTGGAGATTTTCGTCGAGGATCTCGTTGTCCTCCGAACTTCGAACGAGCGGCGTGCTCGACAAACATTTGTCTCGAACACTCCGTCTGTCCTTTCGTACCCCACGGGGGTTTTATGTTCCAGCTTGTTCGGCAAAACACGAGCGTCATCGGAGAGTTGCTTCGCTCTGGAATTTGTCATCTTTCCCTTTCAACCGAAAGGGTTGAACATGCCAGTGAATTCGGACGATTCTGAATTACCAGTCGATACCGATGAGGAAGATTCCCTCACAATCGAGAAATCAACTTTTTAAGCGTGGCGTTGCAATCACTCCTTTGACAGTTCCAACAGCAGTACTTCAATCAAACCCGCCCGTCTCGGTCGCCCGCCAAACTCTTCCAGGCTCCGAGTACCAGACCCAAACCAACCAAAGATCACAGCATATGCAGAACACAGTCATAGTAAGCGCAAAGCTCTTGACGACTCAGACTCTCAAGAATTTACGAGCGACCGGAAACAACCCAGAACGATGAGTAAAGGAGGCCAACCAGGACGAAATCGTGACTCAACGGCTGACCGACACAACCCGTTGCAGGCGACACTACCTCAATTCTGACTCTCTTGCAAGTGATGCGAGGGGAGTCCAACGCCCAGTTCGCAGCAATGCGAGCTGAAATTGAATGCAGCAAACGTGAAACCAGTGTGGAAATAAACAAACTTCGTAAGGAGTTGAACGCGAAAACAGCTGACTTTGCTTCGCTTGCGGAGCGAGTGTCAGCTTTGGAAAATGCCAATGTCCAGAATTCCAGTGACAACATCCAGAAGAGCGCCAACATACACAACTCTCTGGTGAAAGATCTGCTCCGCTACCGTACGATGATTGAGAAGCAAGACTGGGAAGAGAGGAAAAATAGAATCATTGTGAAGGGTATACAATTCTCGGCTGAGAATTTGCTCCCAGACGTCAACAGCTTTCTCAAAACATACTTCGACGCAGAGGGCGCTGCAGCGTTTGCAAAACTAGTGTTTGGTCTGGTTCAATCTTATAACCTTGGTCACTCTTGGTTCCTGGGACGTGAAACAGACTATTCTCCGAAACGAACGCACAGCTTTGAAGGGAAAAAAACATTTACATCGAACCTGACCTTGCACATCCGAGCGAGAGAGAGAAAAACCAGAAATTGAGAGCCAAAGCCAAGCTGGAGCGAGCCAACGGTAACACGGTGATGGTGAAGCGTCGTGCAATCAAGGTCAACTTGATTGGTTTGTGTGGGACGAGCTTAACGACGTCTGGAAACCTTCTTCCGACGACGAGATCGCGATGGCAACGCGCAGCAATCCCAGACGAACTCAAATACACGAACGAGTCAGCAGCTGCATAGTCTCCTTCTGGAAACGCCATGGAAATAAAACTGAGGATGCCGCAGTTTTGTACCTCTCATATTGTGGGGGTC